>OZ038501.1:41128389-41560889 GCA_964036315.1 Acanthosepion esculentum
CATACACAGATGTCCTCAAGGACACATGGCACAGTGGATAAATCCAGTGACAGGACCCAAAGAGTGTGAGTTCAATACCTGGTTAAATTGGTGGAGAACTTTTTTTTTTAAGCTTATCACCCCAAGCAAGGCTGGAGGCCACTAGCACGCAAGGGGTTACAGAAAGTTTGGAGGAAGAGCAGATAGGAGTGGTAAAGGAGAGGATGTGGAGAAAGATAGTGGATCGATCAAGGCAAGGGGGTTACAGAAGATTTGGAGCGAGAGCAGATAGGAATGAAAGGTGAAAGGATGTGGAGAAGGGAAGTAGATAGATCAAGGCAACTAGAGATGTCGATTGACATTACACTTAAATAGTTGGAGATTATATTTGTCAGGGAAACAGGAATAAGGAAGGGAGTTCCACAGGCGAGATGTGCGAGACATGAAGCTATTGGAGTAGAAGAGATGTCTACATCTAACAGTTTCAACAGTGAAGGGGTGGGAACGAGATGCCAGCCTCGTAGGACGTTTAAATTCATGAGGCCTAGCGAAAAAAGCTCCTCGGAGCAATTACCGTGAAAGTATTTGCAAAAAAGACAGAGCGAGGCAACGTCAAGTCTGTGAGAGAGCGACTGCAGACGAGATGACAGATCAGGGCCAATTACATTGCATATCTGTCTCTGGATCTTATCAAGAACCCTGAGGCAAACAGCAGGGGCTCCCGACCATATATGGCAGCAATACTCCATGCAAGGGCGAATGGCCGATTTATAGATTTGGAGGATCGATTCCGGGGAGAAAAATTTCCTGGCTCGGCACAGGGAGCCAACTCACCTGAAGAGGACCGGAGCATACAACGACCAAAACGTTGTAATAAATATGAAAACAAAGATGAGGACAGTAGTCCGAATAATGTAAATCATTATTACAATGAACTTAATTTCTGCTCGATTTTGGAATGTTACAATGTATCTCTTTTTACTTTAGTTTTCATTCCTATACTTTAATATTGAACTAGTTACAAAATGATGACATCAAACTGTAATAAGAAATATATATTGAACTCTGCCATTTCTATCACATTCTCATTTCAGTTGAAAATACAGATCATTTTAAATTAGGTTTGAATTTCCAACATGCAGAGTCATAAATTATGAATTGATTTCAACTCACATGAGTCATCAGGGGTTTAAATAGTGATTTTATGACCATTATAACCAATAAGGTGAAGGAAATTATAATTAATACATTTAATTTGTTATATTTTAAATTGTATCGGATAAATCCAAAACATAGAAAGTCTTTTCTTTTACCAGTCATATGTGTGATGGCTATTTTTTGTTTTCTTTATGCTATAATTATTTTTATTGATTCTTGGTCGAAGCCATCTATATCAGACAAAAAAAACAAGCATCAATTATCTGTGAAGAAAGCAACAGGAAACCACTCCACTATCTTTCCTAACAAGTCAAAGTAATTTACAGATAACAAAGTAAAAGTATTTACAGAGAGCTTCAATAAAAATAATTATAGTCTCTAACCCAATATTTTACAATGCATATAAAAAAGCCATTATCGTTCATATGTCTTATGCATATTAACATAACATGTGAAGTAAAAGATTCCTTCTATTTTGGCTGTATTCAATCGAATTTAAGAATTAATGCAAATATTTAAGAGATGATAATTATTTGTTTTTGTGCATAAAAACTCTAAAAATGAAAAAAGAAATTGCTATATGTTTGAAAATAGCATTCAAGATTTTCAATCAGTTTAAATATTTTATCAGCTTTTAAATTTTCTCAATAAAATTTGGTAAAGAATTTTCAAGACATTGGCCTATTTTAGAAATAATAAGAAGAATCCACCTTTAGCAAAAATTCAGATGTTTTACTCCAGATGAAGTTTAAATATCATGATAAATCTGAGAGGAAAAACATTCTAAAGTGAGCAAATTATGAAAATGTCCTATAAATGCATTTTAAGTTTGCAGTAATTTAAATAATCTAGAGTAAAACATCTAAATGTATTTATTAATTGCAATTATGATACTTACACAAAGTTCAGCAATTTACAGACAATAAGTGTATTTACAGTAGTCCAACCATCATCACAAATAGTGCCCCATGTTCCATTGTAAAAAACTTCTACTCTTCCATTTGAGTTATTAGTTCCACCAACAAGTCGAAAGTCTAAACCAGAAGATACGATATATATCAACAAAATTTGATACCAACAAAATTTGAGCTTTAAAAATGCATTTAAAATAATTTTTAGTAAAATTTTCATTTTACTTGAAAAATAATAGAAATAAGCTAATCTAAAAAATAAAGAAAAATAATTTTACATATTACAATATGATTTTAAGACATTTTAAAAACATTCTTATGGTCAATTTATCATTGATCTGCCATTTTAATTGAAAAATGATGACAGAAAATTTAAAACACTTTAAAAATCTCTTAAAAATCAAATCTCTATCCTAGATATTTGTTTCAAAGAAAATTAATAAAATTAAGTATTAATGAAATGAATTTTGGAAAATTATTACTTACTTTAAGCTTAAAATATAGTGAAAAACACATTTGAACACAGCCAGACATATTCTGCCTCTCAATAAGTTCATAGGTCAAATACTCCTGTCACAAGCACTTTTTTTTATAAAAATCTACCTCAAATTCAATTAAATCCAAGACCCAAACAACCAAAATACAGAAACTGTTTTTGTTTATGTTTAAAAATAGTCATTCTTAACCTTATATAACCAGTAATTTAGGAATATATTTTGTATTGTATAGGATTTCATGAAACTTAGCAGAATTAATATTTTTGTATATAAAAACATTTTTTATAAATAAAATGATGTGATATTTTATCCATTGCACTTATTCTTTCATTAAAAATTATTTGGCATTTATTCTGTATATATTTTTTAACTATTTAATACATGGACTATTTAACTGAACCAAATCAGGTTTTTAAATTATTTTAAGAAAATTTATTAAACAAAAGAAAGTGCTATGATAAAAAAATGGGGAAAATTGATACATGCTTATCCAATTGATACTGTTAATTGATTGTCTTCAGAAAATAATCTAGACTCCTCCAGACATCATATATAATTATTTTAACTATATAATCAATAGGGAGGTAATTCAGAATTATTGAATTATATCCTATTTGATCTTCAATGCAAAAAATAACTTAACCATTGCAAAAAGAAGAATGAAATAAAATTTTTTTAAATATATTTGTTATGCAAGAATGACATTAAAATATGCATTTTTCAATTTTTTAAACAGATCTTCATTTAATAAAATAGATCTCTTTTGTCATCAACAATTGAAAGAATTTCAAAATCATACTGAAAAATAACATGTAAATTTTTCGAAAATACATATTCATAGTAGATTTTTTCCCTGTCAAATCTGAAAAAAATGTAATGTTTTATTATCAAATATGACACTGTCATTATTTATTAGTATTGTAAAGCATTAAAAAAATAAGACACAATCGTACCCCAGATAATTAATCACTCCTCCACTTGTAGAAATGGATTCAATCAGATGAGTTATATGCGATTTAATTAGTAAGGAGGTAGCATAGATGTGACAGTGTATCCATAGCAGCTATGCAATGCAAACAGAATTCAACACTGATTGTTATTCAACAATTGCTGGTATCGGAAAGATGGAGCACTATCTCTGAGGTGCCAAATGTTCCTGTTTTTCCTCAGGTAATAACTGAAATGAATATGTGAATTCCACACAGACATCAATTGCACACGAAATAAAGTGAATGAACATGAAGGTGTGTAATTGGCTTGCAACAGAATCCATCAATGTCACACCTCTAAAGAATTCACTTCCATTTGTGATCCTTGTGAACTCTAACAAAATATGCCCAATGCTATTATAGAGCTACAACTAGGTTGCACAATATCCAACTCACAGTATAGTCCCATATCCTCACACAGTCTCCTCTATGCACGAATTCAGACATCTGTCCGAAAGAGATGAAAATGTGACCCATCTCAACATGTGACACAATATCAAGCTTACACGATCCAATAACAATTTTCCATATAAGGTGCAATAACCGGTGTTGTGGTAAAAACAATGATAACCTTGTTGGTCGACAACTACAAAACCCGATAGAATACAGTGTACGTGTTTGCTGATGGTTTGAATGGACCAAAGTTGATGTGAGTTTTCATTTAATGCAGTGTCATCCTTTGTTGAGAGCTTGTAGAGGTATGTTAATATATATGACCATTTATAGATGTCTGTTTATTAACATGACCTCATGATTTATATTTAACTCAAAATAACACAAAATATGAAACACAAGAAGGAATAAAAGACGGTTTTATAACAACAACATTTATATTTTTTTTTGTGTAATGATTTACATGCATAGAGGTTACTATTTTGTTGGTGTTATGTCCCTTTGACTGAATTAAAGTTTTACTGATGAAATTGAAATATTTTTATCTGAGCTCACAAAAGTTGAATGAACTATAAAGCTGAGAAATGCTGAATAAACTTTTAGCTTTAGAAAAGTATTTCAAAGAGAAAAGTTCTTGTTGCTTGTTTGGAAATGTTTTGAATGTTTGTAATGTAGTTTGGAAAATTTCGTATGTACGTGCATGCATGAATATGTTTTCATGGGCGTCTGACCACACATAGTCAAGACGCAAATCCTTTAAGGTTACATCTTTGCAGGAAAAGAGAAAAGAAGAAAGAAGAGAAAGAACTAGCTCGTATCTGCTATTTATAATTAATGTAACCACGTGATAGGCTCCCAGGAACAGAGGGAAAACTTGACTTAGTCACACGTTGGAACAATATTTGTACGTGGATGGATTACAAAGCCCACATGTGTGTTTTTATTGACCAATAAGAAGCTGATATTTCCTGAAAATCTTTATGAAGCTGGGTAAGCTTTTGATCTTCTTTTTGCACAGATTTGTACAAAATTCAACATTGATAAGAAAGTGGTAGAGGGATACTAAAAGCGTACTATTTTTATATCATTTACTGGCGATCCCATTCTTGCATGTGAGCACCCGCAATTTTCATGAGGTAATATTTGTAGGAAATTCACATATTCCTGGTACACTCTTGCATGCATTTAAACTAAAGTACCAAAATGATATTGGTGCCATAGATTTTATGAAAGAACAGATATACTAAGTGTGAATAAATTACTAATTTCCCAAATGTTAAAAATATCAAAATTCTGCTATTATTAATCTTCAAAAACTGAGAAAAGCTTTTACGAAACAGGTCATGTACAGTTAGACAGGTTAATGGGCGAATCACTTCTGTAGACTATTTTTATGCTATATTATAGAAATAAAAATACAGAAATACCCTGATGAAAAAAGGCCCCAAACTTGATAAACAATTTTTTATCGTCTAAATGTTTATGTTATTATTAAGAGGAAAGACCAAAGTATTTTTATTATTTTTTTTAATTTAATCCTCCCGAGCACGTCCGAAATTTTAGTTAAAAATCTTCTTTTTTTAATCACCAAAATCGACATAAATGACAACTTTGTAAACAAAAGTGAAATTTCTCCGTTTAAAAATCTTATGAATTCAATCATACTTTTTTGAAAAGTTATTTTATGAAAATTAGAAAATTTAAAGTTTACTTAATGTAACAGGAAACAAACGTTACTTAAATTTTTTAGCAGAAAAAATTTAGTTGGAAATAAGAGAAGCTTGTCTAACCGTGTTGATTGGTATCGAAAATATGTTGTTCTTTGTATGAATGGGTAGGTGTACATGTGTGAGTGGTGTAATTGCTTCAGATTTTATCAAGTTTGTTTCCCTTTGTTGGGTGTGATAATTCCCGGAGGAAATCCCTCTTTTCCAAACACATCTCTACATCGACCAATGAGAGCCGGTCCTTGTTTTTGAACTCTTCGTCTGCGAAAAAGGACCGTTTGACGACCCTTTTATCAAGACCGCCTTGAAGTACGGACGTCGGCTTGTGGTTCTGCTGAATTTGTTGTTGTGCCTATTTGAGTATCGACAAAAGGCTGATAGGCCAGAAAAAAGAAGACATTTCTCTTCCCAGCATTGTCCTGGATGGTCGGATGACGGAGTTGCGAACAGGAAGCCTGGGACAATCCGCCGGGGTCCTGTCTAACGCAGATTTCCGGCCTGTATGTGAGTAGGTCTCTTTTTTCTAACTTTTTTATTTTTCAGGCCTAATCGATGTCTATCAAGATAGCCAGTTTGAATGCGAATGCCTTGAGGGATCGGGGTAAGGCTGCTCGCCTGCTCCGTGATCTCTTGTCGTTCGGCGTGGTTGTCGCCGCGATTCAGGAGACGCACTTTGTTTGCAACGTCGATTCGTGTGGGATGTCTAACGACTTTGTCGTCTATTCAGCATATGGGAACCGATAGGCCAGAAAATTCTCTTTGCTGGTGAAGCGTACTCTTGATGCGAAGGTGGAGCTTGTGCATACCGATGATGAGGGCCGACTGGTCGTGGCCGGTATTGCCGTGAAAACTGACTGCAAACGGTCCTGCAGGATCTTGGCCAAAATCTTTAACTCTGTGTTTAGCAGAGTTATCGGCCTATAATCATCTAATTCCCCTCAACACCCTTTCCCTTTTTCAACAGCGTGATCACACCTGGAGAACCGGTCGGGGGCGGGGAGACCAATGCCGGAACCAGTTGTTGAACATGACAGTCAAAATTGGGACAAAGATGTGCAACAGCCTCAAGTACAATTTATAGGGAAAACCATCCAAACCGGGAGACTTGCCTCTGCCAACCTTCTTCAATGCCGCTTCAGTGGGCGAAAGCCGAGGAAAGTCAGCCAAATAGCTGCGAAACTCGTCCTCACGAAGACCAGGCTCCTTGGTAAACCGGCTCTCGAAATGCAACCGAAACGCCTCGCACATGTCGTCGGTGGCCGGAAGAGTATGCCCCTCTGGGGTTTTGACTTCACAAATGTATCGATCGGACCCTCGACGGACCTCTTCCTTGCGCAAGTCTGCGCCCATGTTCACCGCTTCGGAAGGTATCTTGCTTAACCTATGTCTAATTACCTGGCCCATGTAGCGCTCGCTATTCGAACGCTCCACGGCGTCCCTAGCTAAGGCTATCTCTAGGGGATCCCCCCAGCCACCGCCCGGGAAAGACTAGCCTTAAGCGTCTTCACCTTCTCAGGTCTATCTAGGGCGAGCCGTTTGCTGAAATCCGTGGTGAAGGACCTAATCCTACATTTAAGTCTATCATACCATTTATTCCCGATAACTGCCCCCACTATCTTCCGCTGCACTAAGCTAGTTAGCTGCTCCCGGAAGTCCCGCCTGTCCAGTAAAGACAGATTGAATTTCCAGTAACCAGCCATTCTAGGTCTACAATCTAACGCCATCCGGGCACAAACGAGTTTGTGGTCCGAATAGCCCACCCAGTGGAACGTGGGACAATCTAACAAGTCTACGTCGGCTCCTCTAACTAACATTCTGTCCAGGTAGCTAACCACCAGGTCAGAAAGCCAACTAAGAGCCCACGTCCACATTTCCCCCCGGGGTGATCGACCCGGTATCTATCAACGAGACAAAATTCGTTGATCAGATCAACCAAGCTACGATCGTCCCTTCTCCTTCTAGCACCCTGCCCCGATCTAACTTGGGGTCCAGAATGGCATTCCAGCCCCCCATTAAGACTAGGCGCGTTGAATCAACTGCCGAAAAAACGAAACCCGCTCCTCCTGGTCGTTGGGTGCCTAAACCGTAACGACTCGAAACGAACCACTTTTTCGACCTTGTGCCATAATTGTATTTTTATACAATAAATATCCATTTCTCTTCCCAGCTAAAGACAAGACCCAGGAAATAGTGTGAAAGGCATTTTCCAGAGAATTCTCCAAATTCTTGGTTAAGCCTTGTGTTAATTCAACATATATCTGCTGACGCCAGAATTCCTACTGGCAACTTTGTTTAACTGAACGTAGTAAGAGCAGCATCCTTTTTCTTCCTTTGACTGGAAGCTTTCTTTCTACAAAGAACCTTTTAAAACCACATCTTTGGTTTCTAAGAGTACGAACTCTGCCAGAGAGATTTTTCCTCTCATCTTTTAGCAAGGACTATTTTCTTTGTTTGTGAACTTTGGATAGGTTTCAATCCTACTTTCTCCTTTTTGTACGTTACTTGGTGCCAAGAACTATATTCGTGGCCGCATACAGGAAATTTTTTGCAAGCCGGCCTCCTTTTTGTGTTAACTATTGTACCTTTTTTATATTGTAATTTACCTTAATGCTCCACTTCGGAGTTTCCTTTTATTTAATAAAATTCTTTGCGAGACCTTTTAGTGTGTTAAACCCCTTTGCTTTCCTTATTCGCCTCTCAGAATTTCTGTTTCAACAGTCGAATTTATCAGGAAGGAAATAAATTCTGACATTGGTTTTGGAGGTGTGAATTGACGTTTACGTCAATGTATCGACAACTAACTTCAGAGCAATTTATCGGACGGAAGGACAGAAGTGACGGTATTTTTTAATTTTAAGTGAACCAGCTTATTTAACTATAA
Organism: Acanthosepion esculentum; assembly: GCA_964036315.1. NCBI lineage: Eukaryota > Metazoa > Mollusca > Cephalopoda > Sepiida > Sepiidae > Acanthosepion > Acanthosepion esculentum. The sequence goes on from OZ038501.1 coordinate 41,136,925, forward strand.
AGTAATTCTTAAAAATTAAATACTTTCAAAAGTCTAATATTTCATTGATTTTTGGTACTTTTTTTAATGAAGATATGTCCAAAGTCTGCACTGTTTCCGCTCCTAAAATTAAATCTAGAAAAGAAAAAATTAAAAATTGCAGTATGCAGTGAGAGCACTGAAAAAGAAAACATTGATTACATTTTTAAAAAATGAAAAGAAAATATTTAGTTAAATATGTAAAAAATAAAATTAATAATTTTGAAAATGCGACGATGATGGTCAGAGAATTTGACACGTGATAGCCAGAACGAAAGAAATGCAATTTATGAGGCCGGATCCTCGCTATCAGGAGAAACAACTCTTAAAACACATGGCGTTATCTGAATTGTGCCTCCGTAGTTTTTTAGGAAACGTTTTTAATATATTTTTTGGCATATTAAAAATTATTATAAAAATACTAACGCTTCGCAGATTGTAATAAGATTTCAAATTTAAAATCTGTAAAAATAGATATTTTCAATAAGAGCATTTCCAAAAAGACCCATATTGAAATTTAATTTTAAAATATTTATTTGACAACTTCATCACATTTTGTATTTAAAATTGAAAAAAAGAAAACAATTCTTGTAAAAATTAATTTTTCATCGGAAAAATATTTTAGCATCAGACAATAAAGTCCTTAATATATATTATTCATAAAAGCCATTAAAAACTTTTTTAATGTCTTAGTTGTATTGGGTTTTGTATTTTTGTAAAATTTGGCTCTAAATTGTAATTTAGAGCCAAATTTCGAGTAGAAACGCTTCTCGATTTACAAAAAAATCGATGATTTATATTATCGCATTTAATTAAAATAATCCCCAAATTACACAGCCGAATTTTCGACTTTTCATGAAATTAAGTAAGAGGGGGTTACAGATATAAAAAAAATATTTTTAACATGACCTTCTAAAAAACAAACATTTCTGAAATAATTTCATTCATTTTTGAATAAGTTCTGAAAGTTTCATTAAAATCCGACGATTAATTGATTTTTTCAGGAATTAAAAAAAAAACAAGATTTTTAACCAAAATTTCTAACATGCTAGAAAGGATTAAAAAATTTTTTAAAATAAAAAATACTTTGGTCTTTCCTCTTAATAATAGCATAAACATTTTGACGATAAAACTTTGTTTTTATTAAGTTTGGAGCCTTTTTTCATCATGCTATGCTATTTTTTCGGCGAATTATTTAACCTACCTAAGTTTAAAATGAATCAAAAAAAAAGAAAATCTTAGATCTTAAAATCTAATATTCCCAATAAGTAAAATTCTTACGTGTATTTCAAACTGAATTTAAATTAATTTGAATCTTTTTTCTTTTTAGCAGTAAAAATCTATAAATTTATTTGTCCATATTGACAGACCTGTAAACACAAAATAATTCTCTTTTTTAAAAAATATACTTTTTCTGAAACTTTATTTGTGGAAAATTAGCTCATAAAGTTAATTAATCTGAATTGAAACAAATATTACTTACTTTTAGTTTAAAATATCGCAAGAAAGAGTTTTTAATACGGTTTTGTAACATGTTGAGTGGTTTATCGACATCTTGATGTTTTTGAAAATTTAAGTAAGGAGGGCAGAACTGAAGGAAATTACATGACGAATACAACGTGAACGTTTTTTTTAACTATCTAGTAATCTTTCAAAATTAAGAAAACATTTTAAGCAATCTAATATTTTATTGAATTTTATTTACTTTTAGCGTTACAGCCTTACTTACGAAGAGACTTGTTGAGAAAATGTTAAGAAAATAACCAATAAATTTTAAATTTATAATGTCGTTCATGAAAAATCGACATTTATGATTATTAAATAAATATAGTTTTAATTTAATAACAATATCACTTGACCGTTACCAATTAATACAGAATTTTAAAAGACTTAAAAATGTATAACTTATTTTAATTAAAACTAAAAAATAAGAACAATTCATTATTAACTAAAATTTTTTTCTTCAGACAATAGTGTTCATAATATATTTTAATCATAAAAGCAATTAAAAGCTTTTCTAATTTAAAAAAAGTCTTGGTTTTTATTCAAGGCAGATTTTCTGTAACTGGGTGCCTGTTTGAACCATAAACTCTTCGATGCGATACAAAGCGATACAAAATAAATTTCTCGAAATTTCATAAAAGTAAATGTGGGATGGTTAAGTGATGTAAAAAAAGATATTTATACAGAGATTTTCAATAAAAATCATTTAAAAATAATTTAATTAATTTCTGGATAAGTCCTGAAAGTTTCATTAAAATGCAACAAATTTCTGATTTTTGCAGGAATTTCCAAATCAATGTTTTTTCACTGCAAAAAACTATAAGATTTCTCGTACAAATTTAAGGTCCCGCGTGAAACGCAAACAAAATCAAGATTTTAACCAAAATTTCAAAGTTTCTAAAAAAGAATAAAAAAACATAATTTTTACATCAAAAAGTCCTTTATCTTTCCTCTAGATAATGGCATAAAAATTTTGACGATAAAGTTTTATTTTATTATGTTTTGGGCATTTTTCTCTCATGTATTCTTCTTTTTTGGGGAATTTTTGTAGGTATGCACATAAAAGCTATAAAAGGGAAATGATAATTTGAAAATACGCCTTAAATCATAAGAAATATGGAATAAACAAAAAAAATGAAATGAAAATTATCTTACTTACTTCTTTGTCCGAAAACGTATTTGGATGTTCCGAAAAATCCAAGAATTGCTATGAAAAAAAATCTAAACAGCATTATAAAATTATTTTCTATCTTTTTTTAGATATATTGTTTTATATTTTTCAGTACTTCTTTTTATATCTTTGTATGTATGTGCCAATGAGAACGATTTTATGCAAGTACGTTTGTCATGCAGTAAAACCACCACTGCTTTATAAGGTGGGAACAAATTTTATATATACCATGGTATATATTACCCCACCCCTCCACGCTTAGCAACGCAGTGAGTGGAGTGTTCCAATCATTCAAAAATAGCACTGAACTACATTTGATTGGATTTTTATTCCTCATCGTTCTTATTATTGGTATCAATGCTTATTTTTTTTAAATTGTCACACTTGCCGATAACTTATTTATACGAGATATAACTTATTAATATCACACTTCAATGTAATCTAAAAGTCTTTCCAGTGAATAAGAGTCAATTTTATAATGAGAAATCATTTTAAGGATTAAATACAAAATAGTAGATACAAAATTTGACAGTTCACTTAATTTTCTAAAAATTCCATCATACCATAATTTTTACTTCTTAAACTAACTAGAACATAAAAAGAAAATATCAACTCAAGATACAGTTAATATTTTTGATATCATCTTCGATTGGAGAGTTATTTGCGTAAACAAACAAAAAAAATGTAATTTATGACAGATACACTCATGGCAAATTTTAATACATGGGCACACATGTAAAAAATTATATTATAAAAAAAGAAATGTTAAATCATATAAAAATATTATTTACATTATTCGGACTATTGTCCTCATCTTTGTCGCCATATTTATTACAACGTTTCGGCCGTTGTACGCTCCGGCCTAATTCAGGTTGTTGGAATGTCGAACTGAACCCTTTATTTCGCTCACTGGGGTAGACTGTTCTAGTTCCACGTGCCATGTTTAATGGATGTCAGTTATCAGTTATCTCCTGTTAATTTTTCCCTCTGAAAGTTCTTAACCGGGTATTGAACTCACACTCTTTGGGTCCTGGATCTAACTAACGCCTTTATCCACTATGCCATGTGTCCTTAAGGACATCTGTGTATGAATTTCTGGGTATTATAAACCTAATGTCTTCAGCAACCATTTTTACCAGTGCTCATATTGCAATTTTTGCTGTTATCATTCATGTTTTTACCAGAGCTCATGTTGTAACTTTGTTGTTATTATCGCTTTTCTCTGGCACTCCTTATTACTGGTTCCCATATTGTATTCATTTCTATGCTTGGTCAGCTCAGGAGATTTTTGTGGCCTAGCATATGTGCTGATTCCTTAAGTTTACGAATTTTCCAATGGTGTTCCTTGTCTATGATCTCAACCTGATACCACAGAGGGCGGTGATCTCCCTTCTCTCTCCATATGTGGTCAGCCACGCCTGGTTTTTCCACTTCCCCTCGTGTTACAGCTTTCTGGTGTTCTTGAAGCCTCACCTTAAGGGGCGGTCTGTTTCTTCTTTATATTTCTTTCCGCAGCTGCACAGGATAGCGTACACACAGTCTTTAGTCATGTTCTCCTCTATGGGAGGTCTTACTTGGGAGAGATATCCGCCAAGTGTCGTCAAGCTTTTAAAGGTTGTCCTGATGTTATATGGACCGCAGATCCTTTGTATTTTCTCTGATAACCCCATAATATAAGGCAGGCAGACTGTTTTCTGAGTGTTGTTGTCCTCCTCCTCTTGTACCCGCCTATCCTAGTTTTGGGGGGCTGCTGCCATGTACCCAGGGTAGTTGTTACGTTGTAGAGTACTACTTATACTGACCAATTCTTTATCTTTTGCTCAGTGTTGTAAGCAGCGGACGATCCCTTTCTTTACGCTGTATGGATGGTGGGAGTTGAAATTGAGGTACTGTCAGGTGAATGTCGGCTTACGGTATACGGATCAGGTTGAGATCATAGACAAGGAACACCATTGGAAAATTCGTAAACTTAAGGAATCAGCACATATGCTAGGCCACAAAAATCTCCTGAGCCGACCAAGCATAGAAATGAATACAACATGGGAACAAGTAATAAGGAGTGCCAGAGAAAAGCGATAATAACAACAAAATTGCAATACGAGCGCTGGTAAAAACTGTATGATAATAGCTAAAATTGCAATATGACACATGGCACAGTGGATAAAGGCGTTGGTTAGATCCAGGACCCAAAGAATGTGAGTCCAATACCCGGTTAAGGAGAACTTTCAGAGGGAAAAATTAACAGGAGATAACTGATAACTGACATCCATTAAACATGGCACGTGGAACTAGAACAGTCTACCCCAGTGAGCGAAATAAAGGGTTCAGTTCGACATTCCAACAACCTGAAGAAGGCTGGAGCGTACAACGGCCGAAACGTTGTAATAAATATGGCGACAAAGATGCGGACAATAGTCCGAATAATGTAAATAATGTACATAATACCTCATCTCAGAAATATAGGCAGACATATAAAAATAATTAAATGTAAATAAAAAATATATACAGTACACGAGGTTCCTTTATTAAACTTTTCTTTAAGGGAGGGGGCCTTTAAAAAAGTATTTAATAAAGAAGAAAGTTACTAACACGTATTCTTTAAATAAAAAAAATGATTTCTTCAGAGTTCTTGTATAAGAGGAAACTGTCGGAAGATAAGAATTTTGTAGTCGACAGAGTTCGTAGGCTGGCGACAGAAAACTTCTAGTTGCGAGGAGACAGATCTCAATTGGTTTTTAGTATTAGACCGACGTTCTATCTTTACAGCCTCAGGGGGTAATTTTGACTCCGAAGATGACTGGTGTTCTATCGCCGACCTGATGTTATCATAGACAGCTTTCGAATTCTCACTGTCCAAGAGACGCTTATTCTCCGTATTTATGGAGATTAGGAGGCTCAGAAATATCGGGAATTTTCCCCTCCAAAATTGTTATACCATTTCCTGACCCTCTCATTCGTTAGAAAATATATTCTTATCTTATAAGAATCAATGTCTTGGGATCTGCTTTTTTAAGCAAGTGCTCGACAAGTTGTGAGCGTTACCCCCAGACTTTATGGCACCATGGTCAGGGTAATGGTAGTCAAATTCCTTTTTATATTTTACAGCTCTCTCGTTCGTTAGAAAATATACTCTTTACTCAGATAAGGATCAAGGCTTTGGGAGCCGGATTTGAAAGCAGGGGAAAAAAGTTGGGGCAAGGATTAGAAAAGAAGGCTAGAACGTGAACTTGTAAAATATTGCAGTTGTGGTTCTCAAATTAAATTCTAATACAATTACAATCAGGGAAAGTCAATTACGAACCTAAAGTGTCAAATTCCTGATTCAAATCGAAGCCAATATGTGGATATTTAAGAAAATTGATTTGACCGCCTTGGTTGCTGGGAGGTAGAAAGGTAATTGGCTTTAACAGTCGAAAGTCGTTGGCAGCTGCTCGAAGGTTGAAGGCTTTTGGCATTCACAAGGACGACGACAGCGATTACTACGATGTGGAAAAGAAAGTTACAAAAGAAAAGGAAAAGGAAGTAACAGAAAAAGAACGGGAAGAAGCAGAGAAAAAAAAAAAGAAAGGGAGAGCAGAAGTTTCTAAAAATTTAGAGCGATATACGAATATGTTTCAAAAATAGACGAATTAACTGTGTTTTTGATATTTTTATTGAAATGCAAGTTTTATCGCATCTCAGTTTCTAAAACTTTTGTTTGATCAAACCCAAAATCCAGCTCCGCCTGTGAATTTTTCATCCTTCTCAACTCCTTTCGACAACCGTATGAGTCGAAGTGAACATTTTGAAGAAGAAGAAGAAGAAGACGGCGACGACAACGTCTACGACGACGACGACGGCGACGACACGGAACCAGAAAATAAAGCGTGAAGACGCAGTCCCTAAAAAAGTGATAAGACAGCTACCGACAAAATAGTTCTTGTGTCTTCCAAAAAGTTATTTCATTCTTGTGTTTACCTTTACTAACTTGTGAACTTTACATATATATTTTACCAACATAAAATATCTTCCAAATTTGTAAATTAAAACAAAAAAGAAAAATGTTTAGCATTTTAAGATGCTTCAAACTAGGTTTCATAGACATAAGAGTATTATTGAAAATTGGTTCTTAGAAGGGAGCCTACTAATCATTAATTAATCAATTAAACAAAATAAAATTGAATCTGTATCTTATTAAACCAAGTCGTGTTTTCCGCTCTCAACCAAACTTTTCAATACAATTTTTTTTCAATAGATTTCCTTCTGAAATGTAATTATTTGGTTATAAAAATCTTATCTGAATTTTCTAAATTTATTTTAAATTGTTAACTCGGTGGTGTTTCTTTTTCTTAAAGCTAAAACTGTCAATATTCCGGTCTACTTAAGAGAGTTTTCAAAGTGAATGTCATTAAATATTATAACCTATATTCCTCAATGATGACGGTGTTCATTAAGGCAACATTTGCAAATCATAATGCATTTATAGAAACGTTTTAAATAAATTATTCTATGCCACTATCAAAACTCTGACACTAATAGGCATTATATTTCATTAGGTTATTTCATTTTGGTGTAAACAAGCTTCATGAGTTATAGTGGATGTTGAGCTTGAGCTTTATACCTCATCCCCTATGCAAAATGACATTCTCCGCATTGCTTAACAGTAAAAATATATACACTAGCACTTTAAAAGAAAGTGACTCATGGAATAGTGACAGAAAGGTTTTCACAGACAGGTTTTCTGCATTGTTAGTGGTAGTAACTAGCAATTAGTACTATGAGAGAAACTAAATGCTTTATTTTTGGAATTCTGATTCCAATATTTATGACACCAGAGATATCAATCTCAATACTGCTTTTGTAATTCAGAAAAGAAAATCAAATATTACCATATTTTATGGCATATAATATCGGATGCACCATAAATTTGATATAGATTATGTTGGAAAATAAAACTTAGGGAAAAATTCTAATATCTGAAAAAATTTGTAATCCCAAGCTTGGCTCAAACAGAGTGTAGGACGCAGTGTGATTTTTTGGACTTCTTTAAAGTGCGTCTTATATGCTGAAAAATTTGGTAATCCGTTTTAATAATGATCAAGAAATTCACTCTCAAAACAATGTTACTTGACCATTACGAATTCAACAAAAAAAAAGGTTTGGCAAGATTTCTTGTTGAATTCTAAGACCAGCGACTTATATTCGGGCTCTGAGCGAAAAAGTAAATCCGCTAACAAACAAAGAAAATTATTGTTTATGAATTCTCAGGATATTTCGATTTTATTTTGCTTTATAAAATGACTTTTTCACAGCGTTGGTTGTTTCTCAAAACGTTCCTTTGTTATTGTTGTTAGTTTTCTCAACGTGACATGAATGAATTCGGCGGTCAAATGGATATAATGACAATCATGCTGTCATTGCATTTGTTTGCACGTTTCACTGTCCGATAATGTTGAAATTAGTTCCCAAGCAAATACTTTCGAATTTGGCACCGTGGTAAAAAATGATTTCAAAGGAATCAGATCAGTTCATGTAAAGTACACCTGAAGCATCTAATGTATTATTTACACCATCTCTTCTTTTCTTTTTTCCTGTCTTTGTCAATTAGAGTTATAAAGATTCCATTTAATATAAAAAATATTTCGTTATCCTTAGATTGAAGCCAATTTCTGAAGTATCTCTTGTTCAACAGCTATTACATAGATATCTTTAATTAATCTGAAAACAAAATAGTCCAACACTGTGCTTTATGTTCTCGGTTCTGTGCAATTGTGGTGTGTGTACGTGATGATTACAATTCCGTGCAAATAATTTTTATAGAATATAATTACATTTTTCATCTATCCTCAAATCTTACATCAGGTCTGGGGAGCCATAATCGACTTTTATTGGCCAGATATCCTTTTGTGGACTAAAAAAAAAAAAAATTCACAACATTTCACACTCAGATCGATGTTTCACCTCTTTCACCTTCGCAAATAAACACATGCTTTGTATTCATTCTAAGAAATACCTTACCCACTTCGTTGGCGGAATACAAAAAAAATAAGCAACCAAGTAACTAAGAATTTAGAAAAATCCAGGACCAGTTACATAAAAATCGACATCACAAAGTTTGAATTGTCGTCTGTAGTGAAGTACATCTTTTCATTTTTCTTTTCTTTTCTTTTTTTTTTTGTGGGGGGAATAGAATGTCAATGTCAATAGAATGTCAAGCCATCCATTGAACGCCGAACTTCATTGTCGTACTTTTTTTATTTCAACATCTATATAATAAATGCTGTGTCACACTTTTTCAACTTTACTCCTAGAGCCCAATGTATCATACCATTTTGGTAATTTAAAACATTCCGGACCGGATCCGGACCCGCAATCCTGAAATTTTGGATTCCTAAATTTTCATTACTGCGATTGTTTTTTGATTCCGCCATCTTAGCTTCTGCTGATAAAACAATTAAAGGGACACAATTCTCTAACTTTCAATAGCTCATGTTCAAATGAAAAAAAAGTTCTCAAATTATACTGTTTCAAAATTGTTCGTGTTTTCAACTTTACTCCTAGAAGCCATAGCCCAACATATACAATTTGGGAATCAGGCCGACTCCGTGATCAAATTAAAACAATATCCCGGATCGAATCCGGACCCGCAATTCTAAAATTTTGGATTCACATGTTTACATTATTGCGATTGTTTTCGGCGATTTTGTACGTGATTTTTGCGACGAATTCTTTTGTACGATAACAATTTTTATAACTTGGAAATAAATTTGGGAATAATCGAAATTAATTCCGAAATCCAGTGAAAGTCACCCATGAAATAAAAATAATTTTTTGTACGGAAAGTAAGGACCTACGTACATCAAATTGTCTTTAAAATAGGTGGCAGCAGAAGAATTATCGTTGAACTTTTAAAAGGTAAGCTTAAATATTGATGTAATACTTAAATGCAGCGATCAATTTTGAGTTATTCTGTAGTATATTGTTGACTATCGCATCTACTCCTCCCTACCTATTGTAATGAAGGCCCAATCAAGGGCCCATCGCAGGAGCTAGCTTAAATGACACCCTGTATTTCCGTGTTTTGATGGGGAACAAGATTAACCATGAAAAGTTCAACAGATTGTGACTAAGTGTTTCTCTTCCTAACTCCTTCAATTGGGAGTACTGGGTAAACCTGAAAGTGCAGGAAATGCTAAGGTGTTGGCCCAGATTTGGCTTTGAAGCCGCTTAATCACTATATAAGGCCAAGATGTGCTTGACATCCATTTTTAATCTATTGTTTATGCATCTACTTGTGGCTCTAAGGATATTCGAGTAATTTTTATCTTTCATTATTTGGAAAAAATAAAACCTAATGGAGTGCTATATGTAACATAAAAATAAAATAGTTTCGATGTTAGGAAATCTTTTCCAAAGTTCACTGTTGACTGTGACTTTCATGTGTCTGGGAGCTGTCATAGGACCAAAAGGGAAAAGAATTAGATAAATCGAATAACGTCGAACTCTTTGTTAGACATATGCGTTATGATCTGTGTCTGGAAATCATTTGAACTAACACGTGAAAGGGACGTCCTGTGATGACCACCTGCATACCAATTTATGGGAGTTTTCCTCCCAGAACGCATTTATCCTCTATTTAAAAGTTTCCAAACCAGCACCTTATTGTTTGGCATCTATAGTTTAATAAAATACGTAAGAATACATTGGCATTAAAAGGCAGCTAACCGTGGGAACATAATTGACAAAACAGTTATACATAAACATCAGAACTAAATTACTAAATAAATATATTTTACAAGCACATAAAAACGAGTCGCCAGGTTAAGCTCAAGTGAAAATTTGGTTTGTGCAAGAAATGCTTAAATATGGATTATGTTTACTCGGAAATTCATTTAATAAATCCAGTCAAGTTAGTCGTAAAAAACGCAAATATACCATGCTTTTACTGTTCGTTGCATATACACAAGACTCTAAAATGTAAACGTATTGACGTTAAATATTAACTTTTAATTCCTTGAGTTAACATAATCCTTTCGCATATGTTTGCCTCTTTTCACAAATCAGTAATAGAAATATTGCATTTATGGTTAGTGTTTGGGGGATTCGCCCTGTTCCTGTTCCAACATTTATCGGTGCGGCTTACAAATATATACTGTTAGTTTTCTGTCTTTATAAACGCAAACATAAAATCTAACTCATTTCATTAAGCACAGACACAGAAAAAATAAACATTAACAGACCACAAAACATTTCTCGCTGTCATCAAAGTCTGATTTAAAATGGTGACTGATTAGTTTTTATGTCTAAGTACAAAATTTACACTATTTCAAATTAGCAGACAAATTGAAATGTTAGTGTCTCTTAAAAATCCAAATTTAACGGTATTATTTCTGCTTAATGTCGGGATTGTGTAATGAAGTTGTTAAAATCAAGTATGAAGTCGCTAGCACAGATTATGCTCTGTATTTCTCAGGACCAGTGACACAATTTTTTATCTACAATACGTCTGGAAAACTGAATGGTGTGTTACAATCTAAATTTTGTGTTCCCTAGTGAAGTGAAATTGAGTTCTTTTATTTATCTATGTGACTTTTTTTATAATGTGGATTTTACTGGCAAGTGAAATTTACAATTAGTATTGGTTAATCTTGCATTTTTCATGTGGAAGGACGATCTAGGTAATTTTGATCTTACAAGTAGAGAAGAATACCTCGAGGTTATCTGGTTTATACAAAGGAAAATCTTTTATTTTAGATTAAAAATGAATTATTTAGATTTAAAGAAGAAAGGAAAAATTAGATTTTAGGATGAGGACACAAAATTTTCGAAAATTAAATTGATGTTAAGTTGGCAGACAGACAGAGTCAGAAAATAATACTAGATGGATTTGTCTACATGGTGAAGTACCTGAATATGGATATAAGTGTATTTTTGTTTGAAAGATTAATGTATTTACAGAATCCACTGATCCGAAGGAAAAGTGCGTTGAGTTTTGAAGGTACATTTGAGCTTAAAGAGAAAAAATCGAAGAAATAGAAACTCTGGAACCGGACAGCCAAATTTTGAAGAACATCAGAAGTAACTGATTGAAACTTGACGAATCCCCAGCCCAACTACCCCAGGAATCTTCGGTATAAACCATTCAGTTGAAACCTCGAGCAGTTATCACCAAGGGAAGCCAAGAGAAGCAGTTGGAATCCGTAACCAACAGACGAACCACCAATCACCTTCCTCATCCACCCTTTCGAGACGAACTTGTGGAATCGTCCATGTTATTTTAACATTCCTGCTGTAGGAACAATCTATTCTTTACACCCACGTAAAAGCTTATCCAATGAAAACTTCATATTTCCAATCAGAATTCTATTGGCTTACAACTCGAAAATTTGAAAGCTCACGTGAAAAGAAGTAAATTGCGCCAAAATCTTCGGAGCCGATTTTGATACCTGAGAACTTATAAAAGGAAGATTTTTGACTGATCAACTCAGTCAGCGGATCGAACACAGAGAGATGCCAGACGCTACTCGAAACAATAACTTTCCCGCGCAAAAAGAACATCACTGGCTCGAATAATCCTCTGTAACCAAGAACGATTTCCGAACTTTAAACAAACTTTGCTTACGTAAAGTGAACAAGAAAATATTCACTACTAAATAAGTAAAAGTACTACGATCGAACTAAAGCCTTAACTACAGTTAAGGGTACGCAACTTCAGTTGACTTAACCAAAAGAACAGTACGTAAATAATTGCATACACATTCATGTTGAACCTTAAATGAACAATTACTTTACCGAAAACTCAATCTAACATAACTTGTAATATTACACGAATATATTGGACACTAGAACAATCCGGATATTATAATACAAACAACATTAAACACACCAACTTTTCGACAACATAAAAACATCATTGTAAATATTGTTTAATTGTATATAAATGTGTGTATTATTGTTGAGTCTTGACTCAATGTTGAATCTCGCCTATTGCATGGAATAATAATGCAACACAAAATGTACTTAGAACAAGAATGTATTATAACAAGAAAGTGTACACAATAAGTACATATAGTATTTCTGTATATTTCTGGGAAGACGTTCCTGGAGAATGTGTTGACTAGTCGCAGTCGATCAGAGTCTCTAGTTGGATCTCGTGATTCCCCTTCTCTTGTCGTCTTCCGGTACCAACCACTATTTATATAGTTGGTAGTCACCTATGCAGATTAGGTGGATCCTACTCAACACCCCCCTCCCAAGCCTTGGAATCCTTTTGGATTTCAACTGGCTTCTATATGGGATGATGATGGTTATTTCTTTGTAGATCCCCTTTGCATAGTTCATATATATATCTGGGTTTTTTTTTTTCAATATCTTTTTCGTTTTGGATTCACGTCCAATGGGTCCGTGAACTTGCGTTTCCTACCGGATCTTCTCGGTTCATGAGCACTCTGCGGAGGTTCTACTTGAAAAGTATCATACACTACATCAATGAGATCTTCCTCCTCATCCGGTATACTCTCTTCGTGCTCTAGCACGTAGCATTTTTTGAGTTGGTTCTGGTGCCTTTTATGAGTATTCTTCGGCCCTTTTATTATGTAAATCAGGTCACCGATTCTCTTATCCACTATGCCTCGCTCCCAGAACTCAATGTTGTTTCTATAGCACTTGAAAAAGACCTTCTCTCCGGGGGTGTATCTTTTTCTAGCTGTATACGTAGTGTTCTTTATTCTATTTCTTCCTGGCAAAAGCTTGTCAAACACTGACTTAACTTTCCTAGCGAACATTAGTTCTGCTGGTGCCATGTTTGATGGTGTTCTCTGGTTAGGTGTGATTCTGTATACTTGTAGGAATTGCTGAAGCGCCTTTTCTGTTGGAACTCCTGAGGCTTTCTTCAGAGCGCGCTTTAACGTATCTACAAATCTTTCTGCGAGTCCATTGGATCTCGGATGATACGGCGGCGTCGTTATGTGGTTAATTTGATATAACTCACAAAATTCCTTAAATTCGTCAGAAGTGAATTGTGTACCATTGTCACTCACAATACACTCTGGCACACCGAACCGTGCAAATAGTTCATGCAAAAAAGTTGTTGTGGTATTGGACGTAGGCTTTTTGCAGCGTAGTACTTCCGGCCATTTTGTAAAGCTATCTACTACTATTAAGTAGTAATAATCTTCTACTGGACCAGCGAAATCAATGTGTAATCTTTCCCACGGATGATCCGTCTTTGGCCATGGTTTGTGTACTATAGGTGGTGCCTTAGCTGCTAACGCACACCCTTTACATCGATGAACCATGTTTTCGATATCCACATCCATTCCTTTCCAATATACAAAGCTTCGCATTAAGCTTTTTGTTCTATTAATCCCCGGGTGACCCATATGAAAGTCCCGTAGGATTCTTTTCTGCAACATTTTGGTACTACTACTCTCTCACCATATAGTAAAATTCCGTCACAAATTGAATAGATCTCCTGAACTTTTTGGTCCTTTGCTACCATTTTACTTTTTATTCCTAAAATGAAATCATCACTTTCAGATTCTTTTTTGATTTCTTTTGACGTAACCGGTAGCTCTCTTACAATGTTGTTTACCATGCTTTTGACCTCATAATCTGCTCTGATATTTGCGATGATTGTTTCTTCGAATCCTTCATCTTTATTCGGTACGAGTCTTGATAAGGTATCCGCATGAATTATATTTTTAGATGATAGGTGTTTTATGTGGAAATCATAATTGAGAAGAATGGTTCCCCATCTTAACAGTCGATTTGCCGTGTAAACGGGTAACCCTTTCTTTGACCCAAAAATAGTGATCAGAGGTTTATGGTCCGTTTCTAACCTGAAATGTCTGCCGTAGATGTACCTATGAAATTTTGTCATGGCAAAAATGATACTCAACGCCTCCTTTTCTATCTGTGAATAACTTCGCTCTCCTGGGAGTAATGCCCTCGAAGCATGCGCAATTGGTTTTCTAGAACCATCTGGCATTATATGTTGAATACATGCTCCTATCCCGTATGAACTAGCATCACTTGCCACTACAATATCCAGTTTAGGATTGTAATGGGTTAAAAAGAGGTCGGACGTAAGCATTTTCTTAATTTCATCAAAAGCTTTTTGACATTCTACCGTCCATTCCCATGCCTTGTCTTTTTTCAGTAGTTCATTCAACGGAGCTCTTAGATTATACATTCCTTTAATGAATGCTTGATAATAGTTCGCGAGCCCCAGAAAACTCTGTAGTGCCGCCACGTTAGTGGGCGTCGGCATGTTTCTAATCGCAATGGACCTTTCCGGATCTGGAAATCTGCCATTTTTGTTGATTATGTGACCTAAATATTTAATTTCCTCCAAACCAAATTCACACTTTGATTCTTTGACTTTAAATCCAAAGTCCTGAATCTTTTTAAATACTTGATTGAGGTGCTCTCGATGTTCGTCGACATTTGCACTCCTTACTATAATATCATCTAAGTAGGCACACGCAAAGTCTAAGTGACGTCCATGGCTTGTTGAAAAATGGCTGGTGCCACTTTAATACCAAAAGGAAGCCTGTTGTACTTGAATAAACCCCTATGCGTGTTTATCCCTAGTAACTTCGAACATTCTTCTTCGACGGGAATTTGGAGATAGGCATCTGATAAGTCGATTTTCGAAAAAATCACTCCGCCATTTAGCTTGTTAAAAATCTCCTCAGGACTCGGTAACGGGTAATGGTAGTCCTTAATTACAGAGTTCAACCCTGTCGAAAAATCAACGCAGACTCTGATTTGGTTTGATTTTTTTATGCACACAATCGGCGCAGCCCATGAATTAGATTCTACTTTTGAAATAATTCCCATTTTTTCCAACCTATCAAGTTCTTCGTTAACTTTCTCTACACTTGCGAAAGGCACGTTTCGTTTCTTTTTAAATATAGGCATAGTATTTTCTTTTAATTCAAATTTAGCTTCAAATTTGTTACATCTTCCAAGACCAGGTGTAAAGGTTTCCGGAAACTTTTTCTTTAATTCATCTTTAATCTCCTGTCTTGATTGCGTATTACTTTCTACTTTTCTGCAGAAAGAGTTTAACGGTTTATCCCACAATTCGAATGTTTCAATAAAATCTGTACCCAACAAGTTTTCTCCATTTCTCAGAATGAAAACTTTTATTTTTTTAACGATCCCATTCAATTTCATTGGAAGTACAACCTCGCCTTCGAAGTTAATTTGCTTTCCAGTTACCGTTCGAGCGAGTTTCGTTGACTTCATTATTGTAGGCCTTTTTAAAATTTTCCATGTTTTATCGTTCATTATTGTTAAATCTGACCCTGAATCGAGTTGAAATTTGATATTCTTTTTGAATATTTCAGTCGTCACATATTTCCTCAAATCTTTATCTGATTTGATATTCGAATTTGTTTGTCTAATTCGGTTCTTGCATTTTTTCGTTTTACAACAAGATCCTTTGTGACCCTTCTTTTGGCACACGAAACATTTCTTATTTCTATATGGGCAATTTACCTCCCAATGTCTTTCGTTACAACGTCTGCAATTATATGGTGGGACTTTTTTATTTTCGTTCTTTTTATTTTCTTGTCTATTATTAAAATACGCTGAATTTTTTCTCCAATTTTTTTCTACTGGGTACTTTGACTTCTTTTTTATTTTTTTAATATAAGCAATACCAGCCTTTTCGATTTTTTGCGACTCTTTCTTTAACTTTACGGCCCGTTGACACTCCTCTGCTAACTTTTGCAGGGTAAGGCCTTGTTCAGATTCGAGTTTAGACAAAACTCTACGTCTTATTTCGGCACTTTTACTGGATACCAGTCCTTGAGCAAAAATTAAGCACTTGAATTCTTCAACCGTAATCTCTGCCAATCTGAAATTGTCACAATGTCTATTCACTATAGATGCATATGTTAAGTAATCCTGATCGTCGGATTTAGAGACATTCATGCATAACCATCGCTTATGCCAAAGCGACATATTTGCTCCAAACAGCTCTTTTAGCAATTTCACTGTTTCCGAGAATTCCAATTCAGTTGTTTTTCTCGGTAGAATAAAATCTACAAATTTGCTATGTTCTGCTGTACCTAGCTTTCTTAGTAATAGACTGACTTTTCTTGAATTCGACCAGTTTTCACAGTCTGTGTAGAAAATATCTTCATATCGTTTAAAGTACGCTTCAAACGTTTTTTCTTCGTCTGACACATAGTTGAAAGTTTCCAGCGAATTAAATATGGTGTTATTAGAATATGAAGAATTTCCCTCATTTGCCTGAAAGTTGTTTAATTTCTCCAGTGTTAACTTTTAAATTTCCAAAAGTCTTTCTTCTTGTTTTTCCTGATATTCTTGCAGCGCTATTTGTTGTTTTTGTTGTCTTTCATCTAGTTTCTCTTGATATTTATGCTGTGCTATCTGTTGTTTTTGTTGTCTTTCATCTAGTTTCTCTTGATATTTATGCTGTGCTATCTGTTGTTCCCTTATTAATAAGGCAAACTGTTCCTGCTGGGATTTGAATAATTCAGATATGACTTTGGATAGTTCCTCCATTTTTTCAGCTGATAGTGTTCCTGCAACAAGAAATATACTTTTTAATTTGTGTATCCACTAATATCATATAAGCTGACCAAAAAAATCGAAACAAACGTACGACTTTTTAATTTTATGACTTGCTTTTACATTCACGCCCGTGCTAATCAACTTTGGTATTTTTTTTTTTTTCGTGAACAGCGAGCGTCGGACTTTTTTTTTTTTTTTTTTTTTTTTTCCGACTTCTGTTCGCGTATTTCAATGACAACGTCTGATTTTCTTATCAGAGGTAATTCGTCACTATATTGTTGAACAAATAATTTAAAAAAAATAATTTTTTAAAGTTTGTTACCTTTCAAAGTCGACACGGTGTATTTGTGCTCCTTTTAATCCATGCCTGTTTTTGTAGTCGGCCAATTTTTCTTTTTAGCGGGTGTCTCGGTGTAGATAATTTTTTAATTTAAAATTACCGTTATTCGATTACGACACCTTTCCACTTTTTCTGAGTGAACGTTCCTTTATGCTTAGTCGTCTTTTAACGAGTTCTACATATCCAGAAGTTTAGAATCCTTCGTCGTTACGTTAACGTTGGACTTTGAATTAATAGCTTTTTTTTTCAGCCTGGGTTCTTCAATGACTTGTCCCAATTGTTGAAAACTCTCACTATTAATTCTTTCTTCTTTGCTTATGGTTCGTTCTACTTCTTTGCCTTTGTTGAAACTTGGCGTGTGGTTCGTTCTACTTTGTGGCCATTGTTGAAACTTGACGTATGATTCGTTCTACTTCGTCGCCATTGTTGAGTCTTGACTCAATGTTGAATCTCGCCTATTGCATGGAATAATAATGCAACACAAAATGTACTTAGAACAAGAATGTATTATAACAAGAAAGTGTACACAATAAGTACATATAGTATTTCTGTATATTTCTGGGAAGACGTTCCTGGAGAATGTGTTGACTAGTCGCAGTCGATCAGAGTCTCTAGTTGGATCTCGTGATTCCCCTTCTCTTGTCGTCTTCCGGTACCAACCACTATTTATATAGTTGGTAGTCACCTATGCAGATTAGGTGGATCCTACACAACAATTATTTGAATTGAATTATTGCCTTGTTGTGTTTCACATTTCAAACATTTTTATGGTTGAGGATGAATGTCAAGAACACACCAGCCTAACAACCAAATCCTTCTGATAATTTCCAACACTCTAGATAAAGAAACTTAATACATTCTACTCGTCCCCAACAAACTTATCATCGAAAACATCCGAAATGTAAAGATTTTCCAATGTAATAATTTCCGATCGCAGAAATATAAAGTTGAGGAAGATTGAGAACTGACTTTGGTATCATGCCCGACACCAAAGTTCCCTAATTGTATTAAATCAGCTTCTAATACAATGAACCATTGAAGTTTGACTATATGGAAATTGGCCGACTGGTCGTAGTTAAGAAAACCATACCGGCTCCGAATAGAGAATGATTAAAGCCGAGACTTGTAATCTTATCTGAATTCACTAAATGTTTGTATTTTTATTTTCGTCTATCATGCAAATCACTTTCTTTTTCTTGTGATCGGATTCTTTCGGCTCGACGAAACTTCGCCCAAAGAACTCTCAGGCTTAAAATAAAATCAGTATGCGCGATGGAGAGAGATCAAGCCATGGACCAAAGAAGAACAGTCATGTCTAACAATTCCCATATAAACATGTGAGCAAAAGTTATTAAGCAACCTAAAAATATCATAGATAGCTAAATTAAATTTTTAATTTTACATGAATACTTAACTTTAAAGTTGTAAAATGTACCCTTTTCTTTTCCCCCGAACATATTAAATCAAAACAGAGTTATATTTTCAGTATTAAATGTTTGAAAATTAAGCAATACAGTACATCACAATAACCAATTACATGAAAACTAAATATTTTACTGACGTGTTAAAAGTCATGGATGGATTCTAGTCAGTAGCTCGATGTGGCATCGATTCCACAAGGTATCTGAAAATGTCTTGGGATGTGTTGAGCCATGCCATCTCGGCAGCTGTCTACAGAATTCTGATATTCGTTGATGCAGTATATTACGGGCGAATAGACTTCTCTACCCCGTCCCATAAATGCTTTATTCTCGTCATGTCGTACGAACATCACATCCTTTGTGGAAATTTTCTAGAATGCTCCTCAAACAAATTCTAGGCAATATGCTATGCTACATTATCCTGCTGGGATAAACCATTGATTTTGGAACATTGTTCATGATTATTTGCACCGATTCGTGAACTCCATGAATGGGTGTAAATAGTTACGAAGCAGTGTAACGGTCAGTGACGTGTTTAAGCGGGCCAATAAACGCAATCAATACCACATGAACATCATTATGGAACTTCCATCAGCCTACACAATGCCTCGTTGAAACATTGGGAATCATGGCTTCATGGGTTCTGGACCCACACCCAAACCCTACCATCAACCTGAAACAACTGGAACCATGACTGCTCGGACTACGATACATTTTGGTAGTTATCCAGGGTCCAATTATTGATACCTGTTGAGGCGCTGTGTGTAGTGTTGTGATGTTAACAGGGGCACCGTAGTCTGACTTCTGCTCCCATGTAAGCTAAAGAACACTGAATTTCTTATAAATGCGTTCGGTTCCTCTTTCGTTGAGTGCGGACGTAATGTGAGCCACTGTCGCTTATCTGTTACTGCAGATAATTCTATACAGATATATCTTGTCACGATTATTAAGGCCATTTCATCAGCCACTGTGTTATCCATGCCATCAAGTATTTCTTGGACACACGTGATACCGTAAACTGAGAGAGTACAAATGTCGCCACAATTTTAGAAATGAAAAGATTCAACCGTGTGGCATCCACTACCATTTTCTATTCGAACCCCATTTATCCACACCGCTTTACCATTAACAACCCAGCTGATGTTCGCAGTGATTTACCAGATGTCACAGCACAAATAATATGAAACTAGACATTTTCATGGCGTCAATCATAATCTATTCCGTCTAATAGTATTGTCACTATACCTCGCATTCAGAAAACTGTCGCTACTAGACTCGTAATGATTCAGCAGGACCTAAAAACTTGCATTCGATGGTCTTTTGTTCTTATAGGATCATTTGTGGGTCCTACCTGGCAGAAATATTGCAAGATTGCAACGTTGCAAGCATCGTTTCCAATTTATTGAAGCAGATATTTAGCGTCATACATGTAGTACTGGTAGTAATCCGTCCATCCGTGGAGAGGAGCATTGAGGAATTTACACTCTTTCAAATCAGAGGTATTTTGTCAGACTGTTATCTTTAACAACGCAAAAATAGGTTATTGGATGGACAACATACCAGCAAATCCGTATCTGATGTCATAGACGAACATAATAAAATAGGTTCATTTACTTTCGAAGAGTCCCTTGAATACTTGTTAGAGCTTCAAAATATACTACTAAAGCATTGGTTAATTCTCGTCATGCACTGCTTACCACTTTTTTCTCTCAAGTCGTGATCTAAATTCTAAGGTGTTTACCATTTTCATGACATAAAATTGCCTTATTTGAATAATTACGAAAATTAATTTCAAACTCCATCAAGGAAGCAATTGCTCATTTGTAAAGATCATAACACGTCAGATTGAAAACTGTTATGGTCCAGGTTCCTTGTACCACGGTGATGGTTCAAGGTAGAACCAATGAAGAATAACTCGAACACAGGTATGGAATAACACAGATATATTACAAACAGAATATGTACAAAAGAAGTAGAAGTGTTAGTAATAACAATCAGGTTAGGTTAGAGAGAACTATGTTGTCTCGAAGTATCACTATTCCAATGTCTTACAGTAATCATCTGACGCGACTCTGTCTCTGACTGACTCACACTTTGACTCTGTGTTTCACTCACACTGCTGCTTCCTATTGAGGAGCAGTATTTATGAGGTACGGAATAGTCCATTCCTATTATGGGTAAGTTCCCATAACACCCACCCCTTCCGAAGCTTTTGTGTAACAGCGGTTTTTAATATCTCTTTTTCTTTGGATCTATTTCCAAAGGTTCCGTAAATTTTCTTTTTCGAGACGATTTTCTTGGTTCTGGTATTGTTTGCGGTCTTTTTATATCAAACATATCGAAAATCGTGCCCATTACCTCTTCTTGAGGTGGACCGTTAGCGTCCTGTAACATTCTTTTCCTTATTTGGTTTACGTGTCTCCTGTGTGAGAATTTTTGTCCCTGAACTATGTAAACCATCTTGCCAATTCTTTTCTCAATTGTCCCTTGCTCCCAATACGATGTATTATTTTTGTAGGCTTTAAAAAAACTTTTTCTCCTGGGAGGAATTTTCTTTTTGGTGTGTAGGACTGTGTTACTAGTTTCGTTTTACTTGGTAGCAATTTATCAAATGCAGATCTGATCTTTCTAGCAAACATCACTTCTGCTGGTGATAATGTTGATGGTGTAGCATTATTTGGCGTAATTCGATATACCTGAAGAAATTGCTGTAATGCTTTCTCCGTAGGCACATCATAGGCTTTTCGTAACGCTCTTTTGAGTGTATCAACGAATCTCTCCGTCTACCCATTTGATCTTGGGTGATAAGGCGGGGATTTTATATGTTTTACTTGATAAATTTCGCAAAACTCTTAGAAGTCTGCTGACGTGAATTGCGTTCCATTACCTCTGACTAGGCAATCCACTACACCAAACCGAGCGAATAACTTGTGGAGGCAATTTATGGTCGTTTCTGAAGTAGGATTTTTGCAACGAAACACCACATTTACTATAGCTATTCACAATGATTAAATAGTAAAACCCGTCAATTGGTCCTGCATAATCTGCGTGTATTCCTGACCACGGACGATCAGTCTCTGGCCATGGCTTATATATGATTGGCGGTACTTTGGCTAAATTACAACCCTTGCACATTTCCACCATCTGAGTAATATCCTGATCCATATTCTTCCAATATACATAGCTTCGCATTAGCGACTTCATTCTATTTTTATCAGGATGGCCCCTATGGAAATCCTTTAAGATCCGCTTTTGTAATGTTTTGGGAATTACAACCCTTTCGTTGTAAAGTAACACATTGTCGCATAGAGAAAAACTGTCCGAAATTTGCTTATTTTTTTCTACTATTTTTTCTTTTGTTTCATTAATAAATTCGTCATTTTTGGCTTCATTTTTTATGTCTTGCAATGTGACTGTGAGGTTTCTAACTGTACAACATAGTACTGTCCTGATGTCGTCTTCGTTTCTTAAGGCTGCGATTACCGTATCTTCCAATGGCTCTGCCTTTGTTGGTATAAGTCTCGACAGACCATCTGCATGCTCGATCTTTTTCGTTGGTAAATATTCCAATCAGAAATTATAGTTCAGAAGAATTGTTCCCCATCTAAGTAACCTATTTGCAGTGTAAACCGGTAGACCTTTTTTCGAACAAAAATTGTTAGTAACGGTTTGTGATCCGTCTGCAGAGTAAAATGTCTACCATAGATGTACCTATGAAACTTCGTGACCGCGAAGATAATTCCTAGAGCTTCTTTCTCTATTTGTGAATAATCTTTCTCCGATGGTTTTAGAGTTCGAGAAGCATGTGAGATGGGTTTTATTGTCCCGTCTGGCATTTTATGTAATATACACGCTCCGACACAGTAGGCGCTAGCGTCACTTGCTACAATCATTTCTAGTTTAGGATTGTAATGTGCCAAAAATAAATCTGAAGTTAACATTTTGATTATTTCGTCAAATGCTTTTTGGCATTGATCTGTCCACTGCCAAACTTTTTCTTTCTTTAGCAGCTCATTCAGTGGTGCGCGAAGTTTATGCATTTGAGGTATGAATTCCTGATAGTAACTTATTAATCCTAGAAAACTTTGTAGTTCTGTTATGTTTTCAGGAACTGGCATTTTTTTAATTGCTGTTGACCTTTCAGGGTCTGGTCGTCTAACTTCTTGATATGGCCAAGGTATTTGATTTCCTTCATGAAAAAATCGCGCTTATTTTCTTTTACTTTGAATCTATAGCTTTGTATTCTTTTAAATTGTCTGTTGGAATATAGCCGGCGCGACCTTAATTCCAAAAGGTAATCTTTGGTATCTGTACAGTCCTTTGTGTGTGTTTATGCATAATAGTTTTGAACTTTCCTCATCGACTGGAATTTGCAGGTACGCCTCACTTAAATCAATTCTTGAAAAATATTTTCCGCCATTTAATTTAGTGAATACTTCTTCTGGACTGGGTAGAGGATAATGGTAGTCCTTTATTGCTGCGTTCAAACCTGTAGAAAAATCAGCACAAACTCGAATTTCACCTGATTTCTTTTTGACGTAGACCGTCGGTGCGGCCCATTTACTGTATTCTACTTTTGTTAATATGCCAGTGTTTTCGAGTCTGGTTAATTCTTGATCAATTTTTTCAATTGACGGAAACGGTACGCTCCTTTTTTTCTTGAAAATAGGCTGAACGTTTTCTTTAATTTCGATATTAGCTGCCATTTTCTTACATCTTCCTAGGCCTGCTGAAAATACTTCGGGGAAATTTCTCTTTTAATTTGTCTGCCTCGGATGGTAAGCTTTTTACATTTTGGCAGTACGTACTTATAGGTAGATCCCACAGTTCGAATTTTTGCATCCAGTCCGTTCCGAATAGGTTTTCGGTATTTCTTAAGACCTTACATTTTTAGTTTTTTCGTCATTCCATTAAATGTTACGTTTGTAATTACTTCACCCTCAAATTTTATCTTTCTCCCCGTTACTGATCTAGCAATTTTATCCGTTTTTAACATGGCAGGTTTGTTCAGTTTTCTCCATGTTTGTAGGTTTATAATCGTTAAGTCTGAGCCAGAATCCAGCTGTAGCCTAACTTTTCTGTTTTGCATTTCAACTTGTACGTACTTTCTTATGTTAGTTTCATCTGCTTGGTCAGTGCTCGTAATTCTTATTTTGCTTTTGTTTTCTCTTTTGTTCAGCAATGAGAACTTTTGTATCCTATTTTTTTACACGATAGGCAAACATTAAAACGATAAGTACATTCTTTAAACCAATGCCAAGTCCAACAACGATAGCATGGACTGGGTGGTAATTTTTTTATATATTGATTTTTAGAGTTAGAAAATTTTGTTTTACCTGTTCTTGAGGGGGGAAATCGGTTTGGTTTGTTTGTGAGGAGGATAAGTTGGTTTGTCTTCGTACTTTATGTATGTGCGCTATGCCAGCTTCTTCTATGTCTTTTGAGTCTTTTTTCACACTGATGCATCTCTGGCAGTCTTCGGCTAGCTTTTGAAGTGTCAAATCATGTTCACTCTCCAATTTAGTAAGGATTCTGCGTCTCATTTCCGCGTCTTTGGTTGAGACCAGGCCTTGGACGTAAATTAAGCATTTGAAATTGTCCGTGCTGAGTTCTGATAATTTGAAGTCGTCACAATATTTGTTGATAATGGACGCGAAAGTTATGTAATCTTCGTTGTCTTTTTTTGTAAGGTTCATGCATTTCCATCTTTTGTGGAATAGTGAAGTATTATGGCTGAAAAGTTCCGTTAGCAGTTTAATGGCTTCTTTGAACGTTAGCTCACTTGTTTTTCTGAGAAGGATATAATCTACGAATTTGGTATATTCGCATGTGCCTAATTTTCTTAGTAATAGACGTACTTTACGTGCGTCTGACCAATCTTTGCAGTCAAATTCATATAGATCTTCGTACCATCGGAAGTAATTTGCAAAAGTTTTATCTTCGTCGGGTGCGTGCTTGAAATCTTCGATAGTACACCAAATAGCGTCTTGTGAGAGAACTGTTTCGTTCTCGGATTTTTGCTCCTGATTTGAAATTACACGTAGGAATAATTCTTGCAATTCCAAATATTTCTGTTCGTTTTTTTGCTGCTGTTCAAATTGGATTTTGATAAGTTCCACAATGGTTGACTTGAAATCTTCCATGTTGACGTATTTTTGTGTAACCTGATATTCTGTGACCTGTGTACGTAAAAAACATTTCCTTTGTTGCAAGTGAAATTTGATATCCAAAATTAAAATTCTTTTCATTTTTTTGTGTGTGTTCGCGTAGAACTAGTTTTTTTAGAGTTTACTCGTCAACACTGTTATGTGCGACGGATTGCAAAAAAAGGTATGTCCTCCGCGTAGAGTTTTTCTTTTGGGGTTTTCTAGGTTGCCACTTGTTATGTGCAACGTATAGCAAAAAAGTATGTCCTCCGCGTATAGAGTTCGTATTTCCTTGGGGGTTTCCTCGTCGTCACTGTTATGGTCCAAGGTAGAACCAATGAAGAATAACTCGAACACAGGTATGGAATAACACAGATATATTACAAACAGAATATGTACAAAAGAAGTAGAAGTGTTAGTAATAACAATCTGGTTAGGTTAGAGAGAACTTCTCGAAGTATCACTATTCCAATGTCTTACAGTAATCGTCTGACGCGACTCTGTCTCTGACTGACTTACACTCTGACTGTGTCTCACTCACACTGCTGCTTCCTCTTGAAGAGCAGTATTATGAGGTACGGAATAGTCCATTCCTATTATGGGTAAGTTCCCATAACAGAAACGAATAATAAAACTTATCTTTTATATTTAAAGCTGAATATGCAAACCGCTAAGATGGACAAAATAAATAAAATACATTTTTGGTAGATTTAGAATGCATTTATTTGATGTCACGGTTTTATCTCATAATTGTACACACACAAAAATTTAATCAATCACTTTAAATAATTTTCGTTCTTTTGAGAAGATACACACAACCGTTGATATATATATATATATATATATATATATATATATATATATATATATATATATATATATATATATATATATATATATACTTGAATTACTGAAGTTATGTAAACCTAAATAAACCAACAGGACAATAGAAAAGCAACAACCAGGATGAATTACGCGCACGGGAAAAGAAAAAAAAATAATAATCCTACTAAGAATTTACTTTAGCTTGAAAGGGGACGAGGTTTTTTTCTCCAGTTTTCATGCTTTTGGCGAAACAATATCATTGTTATCATAAATATATATATATATATATATATATATATTATTTAAAAATATTTTTTCATTGCAAGCGATGAAAAAATATTTCTAAATAATAATATTATAATATTATGCTCTAATTTGTATCGAGCACTTTTAAAAAATAAATGCTAAAGAACTGTGGATTATTAATCTGACAGTCTTTCTCGTTATATATATATATATATATATATATATATATATATATATATATATGTTTTTGAATATATAGACTGATCACTATTGTGAAGAATTTTTGGATTGTGGGTGTAATCAGCTAGTGTTCAATTTTCTGTAAAAAAGGCAACCATCTCATATTCCGAGAAAAAGATATTTGCTACTTTAAACAAATTAGCAAGAGAATCTATTTCAATTTTATTAACTATAATAACTTTCATATAAATGCAAGAATTTCAAAGTGTATAGTGCATAGTTTATAAGATTTTATCATATGCCCATGAACGATTCTGATGACCACGATGTATCAGATGACGAATTAATAGAAGGTGATTTCGTGGTAGTCAGCGTCAATGGCAAGAAAACCACACGTCGATATATCGCCAGAGTCGATGTAATTGATGGTGATGAACTCGAGGGTGTCTTCTTGGAGAGAATCCAAGGCCGAAAACCCATGGACGGCAGACAGGCCTTCATTATCGACCCCGATGATGAAGCATCATTCGATAGACAAGATATTGTAAAAAATACTACCCGCGCCAAACAACTTGTTGGGGAGTGAATGCAAATCCAACCAATGTGTCTTCTCCTGTGACCTGGAAAAATTCAATCTTTCATAGACTGGAATGTAACTGTATTGCCATGGTGGTTGTTGTTGTTTGTTGGACAGTAAAGTTGCAGTTCTATGCTTTTTTCTGAAATTTAAATCATTTTGTCCTTTCTTTTCTGTTATTTTGTATAAATATCTTTTTTCTCCCCTCAACCTCAAAGTGGGGGGTTCAACTTACCCAATATGTGGGGTAAATTGAACCTTTCTAACACCATTTTTCAAGTGCTTTAAAAATGTGGAAGACATATTATGAAAACATCCAAATTGTGGAGGGTCAAAGGTAAATGGCAAGTGCTCAATTTAACACCAGCATAGACTGGATGACATTACCACGGGAGACACCAGGTCAAAAGATTTAAAAAGTGGTTCATCTTACCCCATCCTCCACTAATATGCTAAAAGTAATGTGTAACCAAATGTGAACTAATATTTAAAAATCAAAATGTAAGTTTAATTACAGAATTTTTAAGTTAGGTTTTTTTTTACCCAGTGGTGCTAAAACACACCATAATGCTGTGCAGATTATTTTACTTTTACATTCAGAAATGATCATTGGAATTTCTATTGTTACTATCAATAGGTATTTTATTTTTATATTTGGCATCTCTGTGGGTGTTTTATCGTATATTAGATCTTTGATAAAACAAAAACTAACTCTCACGTCTTTGATAGATTTATAAATACATTATTAATCTCATTAATATTTATCCTGAATGTGTTAATCAGACTAGAGAATTGCCTTGTTTTATGTATTAGTTAACTACTGCGTGGTATCGCCAGGCCGCTTTCAAATATAGATAATTTTTCCTTGGGAAAATTTTAAGGTTGTAAATTTGGATTTGAACCATGTCCTATATTCCGGAAAGGATCTTTGCTATTTTAGAATAGAGCGTCAATTAATTTCCATGTTTCAACAATACATAGTGACTTATCACTTAGGAATGTCCACTTTTGTTCAAAATTTTTAAGAACTTCACAAAACCGAACTTTTATGAATGTATTTTGCATAAATTGATGTTTCCTGTTGAGATGTTTGTGCGTTTTCCGACACGTTCAGAAAAGCAAGGTTTATTAAACGACTCAGTGGAATGTACTATCCTGAAATCAACTGTCATAAATTCAAGATGATAATAAATAGAAAGAAAATGAACTGGCGAAAGAAAGGGGCGTCACAGAAGAGATACATAGATTCCTTCAAAGGGAACTTCACCTCTTAAACAATAAATGGGCAACAATAATACTATCAAAAAAGCCTGCTATCAGAATAGGTTACCTAGTTAGCAATCGATTTAGAAATGTAGTTTTCCACTCTAAACTACCCAAGTGTTGACTGAAGAAATGGTCACTACCCGGCCATATGCCAAGTAAGTAAACTACAATACGATGAACTCTAAAGCAATTTCATTTGAAAACAAATACATGCAATCGCAGTTAAAGCAAATATGAAACTTTGGAACAAGTCAGGAACTGGAGTGAAACAGTTTAAGTGAAGCATAAATGATAAAAAGTGAAAAAAATGATAAAAAGTGACCATTACAAGAAAAGAAAGAGAAAGAAATTATCTACAGGCGCAATTATCAATGAGATGGGAGTACATAACTCCAAGAAAGGATATAGAATATATGAAGTTAAAACATTAGAAAACAGATGTAGCACATATGCACAAAACGATAAACCTTACTCATCAGTAGGATGCATAACTTTTTAAAACGGAATAGTCATAATCAAAAGATACAACATGCATGTAATAAATACAAAAAAGGGCTTCTCCCTGACAACAGAGGGATGAAACCTTCATAAGTAAAAGCATGAAAGTTCCCGCAATGCTAATATCTGAAAGTGGGTCAGCACTGACCAAGATGAAGCGGCATACTATCAAAAATACGCGAAAATGTTTGTCAAATAGCGGTTGTCCTTCTGAGTGGCTGATGTAATTGCGTTGTAAATTCTAGTATTTCAAACGCTCGTTTTTAAAACTGTCGACACAGATGCTCTTCTGTTACTTGGAAGATGGACATACACAATTTTCCTATCGCGCCAATTTTATTAAACCTTTTCTAAGATGGGCATAATCAACATCTGTAATAATCATAATATCAAAACAGCTCTGTTGATGTTCATATTTTACACTGATACTTTTATGTTTCATTGGCTTAATAAACTCAAATAAAGATAAATGGAAATATGATACACTTGTTTAAGAACGAAATAACCATAGTAGGCTTCATGTAAAAGATAAAAACTTATTTATTTCACTCGCCGAGAACTTTTCCTACAGACAGAGAAAAGTCAGTTGTAATAGAAATTCTGTTAATGCTTTAATTCAACAAAGGACTGTATTTACATATTTAAATAATATTGTAATGTATATTAATTATAATAATAAAAATTAAACCAACAACTGATTAGTTTCACTTACTGAAATAATGTTTTCTTTGACTAAATACAAAATTATTTTTTATCTTTATATCATTTCGTAAAAATCTTTTCGGTTCCGCCACTAAATTAATTTGTGGTAGTGTGAAATGGCAGACCACAACAGTGGTTATTACGAACGTTGCAGGAAATAAGTTTGTAACTGACTTCTAAAATTCGATTAAAATATTTATAATTTTTTAAATTATTTACTTATAAAATAAAATAAAAGTTATTTTCTAAAAAAAATGAATAAGTTATTTAATGCTTGAGGATAATAACTGTAATTATAGATACTGTTTACCATCATCATGATGAGAGCTACTTCTACGTAAAAGCAGACGGAAAATCAGTGTATTTTCTCACCCTCAGCAACTAAACAACACATCAGTCCTCTTCTAATCTCCATGTCTTCGTGAAAGTGCTGCAAGTTTTGAAGAGCATCTAAGTTCTGCAAAGTTTTTACGGATAATGATGGAATTATATTGATAGCTCTTCCAATGTCATTGTTCAATGTGTTAGCGATAATTGTCACCCAGTGTCTATGATTGATGAGAAAACCATTTCCATAATATTTACTCTCTTCAAATCTATTATACTGTCTAACTCCGATATTAATATCAAGTCCTTCTTTCATTTTGATTTCTTGGAGCCAATATACATCAATGCTATAACTATCAACATCCTCAGCCAATTATTCCTGCTTTTCTTTTTTTTAAATTCCTCTACAATTTAATATTCCAATGGTAAAAATCTTCAAAACATTTACAAAGTTTAAAATAAGTCTACCATTTAACGGTTGACAACTGAAGACACCATTACCTTTTAAATATTATTAAATACTGTTTATTCTTTTAAAATTAAATTATGAAAAATCCAGTATTATTTCGTTTTAATGACGTCACGCACGAAGAAACGCAAAAACGGGGTCTATTTATTGGTAGAATATATAAATCACTTGCTAAATACATTTAAAATAACAATATTCTAATTGAAGAAAGTCTGTCCTTCTTATTGTAGAGATTTTTGTTTTTAACAATAATATGCGCGTATTTTCAATTATTTGACGTATAAATTCGAGTGAAAAGTAAATCTCATCAATTAGTATGTTAAAATAGGTGAAATAAAAGTAATTCTTTTTGCTTTAATTCGACACTGCCACAACAGATATTTTGTTTTTTATTGTAATGTTTTCAAAATCACTGACCTTACTAGTTATAGAGCAGTCATTGTTAAGATTGTTTTGAAAAAAATAAAAATCCTACAATAATATCAGAAACAGGAAAAAGAAATATAAAAAATCATTTATTCAAGAAAGTAGGACAAAGAAACTAGCGGGGAGAAAAACTAAGTGTGGGAAAAAAAGATGAAATGATGGGAAAAAAAAGTTCCCAGAACTGTACAGAGAGAAAAGGGAAGAAACATTCAGAGTTGCAAACATAAAAAGAGTTTTGTTCGAGAAATAATGACATATGCCCTTGGTGACATATAACGCGGAAACAGCTGAAAGAGAAAAATGTTTCCATTATAGTAGAGTCATAATGGATTTATAACTGAATGTTTATTAAGGATGTAAAAGCATTACATCCTTATGAATACTTGTAGTTTCTTTAGGATGATTTTTCAATTCATGTATCAATAGAAATGGGTAGGATAAAAAATCTGCATACACACACAAATACTTGCACGTACATATAAATATATTTCTTCCTCAGGTGTTATAAACAGTGCTCAATGTTATAAAATAGAACTATAAGTATATATTTGTGCATATACATAATATTCAACGTCGATAGCACGACTCGGAGTTTCATGCATTTTATGCAATCTTTAGGTGGCCGTTATATAGTTTGCGTTCCCTGGTGATTCAAAATTGTATGTTAAAACTTGTTTATTTAATTATTGTTGCGTAAAATATTAGAATTAAGTATTAATAATTTATATCATTTAAATTCATAAGTTCGAAAGGCGAAGAATTAAAAAATAAAATAAAAAATAAAAAATTTTTTTAAATCATTTAAATTTGAATTCAAAAGTAAACAATATATCAATATATCTCATATTTTTACATAAGATACCCTAATTATACCGATTAGCTTAAACTAGAATGCAGGTTAGAAATATGATATATGGGTGCAAATATAAAAAAAATAATAGGCCGGGACTAAATATCTAATAAAGGTGAAATGATACAGGATATCCATAAAGTTCGTGTGCACTTTAAAATTTATAACTTTCAAAAGTGCACACGAACTTTATGGACACCTTGTATATACACACACGAAATAATGGAGTACAGTAATATTGGATTGTATGTGTGTATAAGAAATGTTATTAATGATGTGTTCTGAGAATATTAAAAGTAGGTACCTCCAATAATTCGCTGAAAAAAAAGAGTCTCATGATGAAAAAAAAGGACCCAAACTTAATAAAAAAAGTTTTATCGTCAAAATGTATTATGAGGAAAGACCAAAGTATTTTTTACTTAGTTTTTCTCCTTTCGAAATTTTTTAAAAAAATCTTGTTTTTTTTGTTTTTGTATTTTTGTTTTGTTTTTTGGGGGGTTGGGGGGGCTTTTGTCGACAGTGTAACAGAGCTGATAATCGACCTTTACGCGCCGCCGTTTCCGGCGAAAAACATCAATTTTAAAACTACTGCGAAAATCAAATATTTGTCGGATTTTAATTAAACTTTCAGGAATTATTAACAAATGAATGAATTTGTTTTTGAAATTATTATTTTTAGAAAATTTTGGTAAAAATATTTTTTTTACATCTGTTAACCACCCCTTACTTAATTTCATAAAATTTTCTAGAATTTAAAATCGACAACGAAATGTTTTTTTATTAGTTAAAAGTAGGAAACCTTGGAGAATGTAAATCTCCAATTTTTTTTTCAAAACTATTAACAACCTTCCAAAAATATGCTCCAATCGTAAAATAAAAACTGCAATAAAACTATCTAGTTATTTAATTAGATAAAGTTTTAATTGCTTCTATAAATAATATATATTAAGGACATTACAATCTGAAGAAAAAATATTTTTCGATGAATAATGAATTTCGCAAGAATTCTTTGCATTTTTCAAAAATGTTTTAAAATTCTTCCAAACATCGATAAAGTTAGATTAAGTTGTTAAGTGAAGACTATATTTACTAAGCGAAAATTGAAACGCTTAATAGAAATCATCCCACCAAAAGATTTTTACAATAATTAAAAATAATTTTTTGCGTGTCTAAATGTTCTTTTTTTTTTAACTATGGTGTTTTATATGCAACATTATCAATGGTTGTCTCCCTCACGCTCATAAACCTTTTAGTTTTACATAGTTAAGAAAAATAATTTGTTTTTATTTAGCTTTTTAATTTTCTATAGCTAAGTTTTAAAAATGAATTTAAAAAACAAAAATGAAAAAGCTTTCTTGAAGCTTTCATTTTAGCTTGAAAGCTA
The DNA here is from genome assembly GCA_964036315.1 of Acanthosepion esculentum. Classification (NCBI taxonomy): domain Eukaryota; kingdom Metazoa; phylum Mollusca; class Cephalopoda; order Sepiida; family Sepiidae; genus Acanthosepion; species Acanthosepion esculentum. The sequence continues at coordinate 41,169,803 of OZ038501.1, forward strand.
AATGATTAAAAAATAAATTTTTACTATTCCCAATGAACAAAATACTCTGGTGCATTTCAAACAGAAATTATATATTGATTAGAATGTTATATATATATATATATTATCAGTAAAAAAGCGATAAAAAATCTTGGCATTTTTTGAAAACAAAAGTTACTTCCCGTTTTTAAAAAATTTGTAAAATACAATATATTTTTCTGAAAGGTTGAGGAAAATTAGCAAATTTAAATTTAAATTAATCTGACTTGAAACAAAAAAAAATTAAAAGGTGTTCTCCGCTGATACAAAAAGAAAGGATTCAAAAATTGGAGGTAACTAAATAATTTATGAAATTTTTATAGTATTTAAATTTTATTATATTTTCAGAATATATCTTGAATCGTAAGGTTAAGTACCTAAAAAAATTAATAAAATATTAAATAATTGCTTAAAGTATTTTAAAATTACCTGGTAGCTAAAAAAACAAAAACAAACCGTTTTTATTTAGAATTCATAAATTTATATAAATTCTGGTCCACCACCTGTCAACACTTTCGGCCATCAATTTATCGAGAATAACAAGACCCCATGATCAAGAAATGCCTGTATAGAAAATTTTGTGCCATAAGTAATATTTGTTTCAGAACAGATTAATTTAATTTGCTAATTTTACGCAAATAACATTTCAGAAATATATATTTTATTTTTGCAAGATTTTTAAAACCGAGAATTAAGTTTTGTTTACAATCTGTCAAAAAAATTAAAAATGGCCTTTTCGATATTTTTTTTTTAAAACAATGAATCGACTAAAAATCATTCTAATTACTAGTTGAAATACACCGCAGTATTTTGCTTTCTGGAATTAGAAAATTTAATCTTTTAGCTTTCAATTGAGGCTAAAAAGAAAACTTCAAGAAAGCCTTTTCAATTATGAAAATACATTTAAACCTTAGGTATACTGAATTATTGGAGGCACCTAATTAAAAGTTGTTACATATATTAATATTCGTAAAATCTATTTTGCAATCTCTTTTAATCGGGGTCAATGTATTTGAGCAGGTGCTTGGATGTATGGATACATGTAGACATAAAATCGGACCTCGTGTTCAACAAGTTAAGCGTTTTAATATAATAAGAATTCAAGTTACACCTGTCTCCCTTTCCAGTGTATGGCTTAGCTTTCGCGATTATCTCCCAGCTAATGATTGGTTGTTTTTTAATCGCCAAGCATACTTTGAAAGCGTTGTGCAGTTTTTGTATTTGATATTACTCAGTATCATTTTGTGGTGGTAAAAACGCGATTTCCTGCTGTTCTCGGTGGATCCAAAGTAATATTTAACATCATCGTCTGAGTTTATGCTAGCTCTGTATATAATGCCTTCAGTCATACACTGGCTTTAATGAACATGTTACGTTTTTACTGCAGTCGCATTGACTTTTATTTAGTATGATTATTTTTTTAGTGTTTTTGGGGGGGAGGAGCTTGCTTAATATATTATTGTTATGTTGGAATATGTAATTATCTATGTTTTTGTAAAGCTATAGCTTACATTAATGTTATTTTTGTTGAAAATCTTTTTTAGTGTTGGAGAATAACCAAAGTGTTTGTGAATTAAATTCAGGAATATTCTACCTACATTGGATTTGAAATTTCTGTGGTATGGCGGGTTGAACTATATTATGTTACGTTTGCGTTGTTTTAGTTTATTTTTATCTTTCTTGTTATTTCTATAACTACATACTCGAAATTCACATTATGGTTGCTGCGTTCAAGCTTTATTATTGTCGAATATTTCTTTCTTACTGGAGTTGGTCGATAATCTATATTGTGCCAATTTGTGTAAATTATCAACTATCCTTTTATGGCGGTAGGATCTTCTGTCGACGTACCTACAGTTGTATAAATAGTGTATGGTTTGTACATGCTCTTACTTAGGTCAAATGTAACGTCTAGGATATTGATCACTTCAGCATTGGTATTGGTGGTAATATTTAGTTTATGGTCCTTAAATATTTTAGTTAGGTCTTATCGCATTCGGTCTGCTTGTCTTGAACTCAGTTTGCGAAGGAGGGTTATACCATCGTCTCTGTGTATATCGTTGTTTTTTATATCAGAGATAAATCTGAGTCTCCATGGTAACAGTATCCTAACAAGTTCACAAGCTACTGCAGAATTATGTGCTTCCATGGAAACGCAAACGTTTTGGTTATCTTTCTTAGTCCATAGAGTTCCATCGTGGTATAAAATCGGTTTCTGTGACTTTCTTATGATATTTACTTCTTGGGCAGAGATATGGCAGTAGTTCTTTGCTAACTTAATAGCAGCTATCAGGCGATATTCAGTGATGGATGGGTGGAAGTTGCAGATATCGAACTGTAGAAATTTGCATTCTTCCATCTTATTTATATTACTGAACCATTCAATGGCATCTGCTGCATTTCGCCACTGGTTGATACCTAAAGCCGTTTTAGTATATTTACACGCTCTTTCCATAATGGTTTTACAGATAATACTGATGAGCAGTCGGTATTGTGAATTATTTAGGAAATTCTCCTTGTCTTTAATCGGGACAAAAGCCCGTTGTTTGTAAAGTTTAGGGATTGTATCGTCTATTTTAAGTTCAGTCGCTATAGCTTTGACATCATAATTAATAGCTTTTTCACAGTTGTGATCCGTTTTTTTTCTTTTTACATACTTCTGTAATGATTTATAATCTGCGTAGATGTAATAGTATTACCAATCTAATCCGATTTGATAATTATCTTATCGTATTTCTTGATCTTATCGATGTCTATTCGCATTTTATGTTGTAGGTTGTTGGTGTGGTTATTAAATTTGAAATTATTTATCATAGAGAATAACTATTTCCTTCAGAAATGCGTCCAGTATTTAGCCCATCGTCTGAAATACTGTTCTCCTCGGAGTGCACTTCCGAGTAACATGTGTAGTCGCATCAACGTAAACATAAACTTAGTCCGATGATGTTCTTAATTGATGGAACGCGAAAACTTTTCCCACTTTGTCATACTTCTTTCCCCTTCCAAACACACACACACACACACACACACACACACACACATTTAGCTGGATTGATGTGAGTTTGTGACCCTGGGTTTCCCGCTATTTGCGATCGTCAGACAAACTGATTAATTTTTAAAATTTTGGATTTATATATGGTTGCGTATATTGGTGTTTTTATAGAAGTGAGAGGAAAAATTTTCGTCGGAACGCCACTCATACTTACGCAAACATACATACAGGCATATACACTCATTGATGTACGCAAACACACACACACACGCTCACTCACTGGAGCTCACACAAACATAAACATATGTGAACAGTGTGGGACTAGGTATATATGCGCATCCATGTGTCATTGCGTACATACGTACGCATTTGGTCGCTGTATTCAATGTTGGTTTGTGTAGCGAATATTTTTTGTGTCTGTTGCGCTGTCAACGCGCAGACCGTTATTCTATTTTGTTCGCTAAATAATGTTTTCTCGCACACACGAATGATGGGGTTTGTGTAAGGCTATGGTAGGTAAAAATTGCTATTATTTAAAATTTTTAAGGCTGTTTTGTTATCATTTTAAAGCCGGTTATTTGCTTGTTTTTGGCCATTGCGCATATGTAAATGGTAGAAACTCCAATTTGTAATACTTATTAGTATTTATGCAGTGGTATTAATTTTGCTGGGGGAGGGAGAAGTAAGTATAATTGTGTACTGATACGGTAATGGTAATTGTGGTGCCGTAGTAATTATGGACTGATGTGGCAATGGTAATTGTAATGTGGTAGTAATGGTGGATGGAGCAGGTGCTGATAATAACAATTGTAGCAACAAATAGTTATTGTAAAGTGGTAGAAGTGATCGTAGGTGGAATGATAATAACAATTATAATTATTATGATGGTAATTTGAACTAGAAAATAATTGATGGTGTTATAGTGTCAATGGTTTCTCTTATCATGTTCATAGGGTCAATGGTGGTTTATGTAGTGTTGGTTGGTGTTTTTTTTTTTTATCCATTTGGTATAAATTCTGATAATAGGTATTTTTTCATGTCTGCATTTAGAAATTATTTCTGATTTTATGTTTAGTAAATTCTTTTGTTGGGTATGAGAAATTATTGCTACCTTTTCGTGTAGACAAAGTAGGCATTTCTTTGTTATGTTGGTGTAGGCAGGTGCGTTTTTCAATGTTTTCCAGCTTATTATTTCTGTCTTTCAGATATCATATGTATGTGGATAATGTAGTGCTGCTTGAGTATTTTCTGTTGGAGAATGAAAGGTCGTGGTTGTTTTTTCTTTTGTTGCATGATCCCTCAGTCCCTCTTATTTTCTCATAATGTTGTGTATGGTTGACCGTACTTATATAAATCGAACGTTTTTACACAAAAACAAAATTCTTTTTAAAATATTGGTATTTGATGATTTTGTAGTGGATCTGAGAAGTCTGCGTGAATATTTTAGTGTTTCGCTGCAAATGAAACATGTAACATTCACAAACATAATTTTTAAAAAAAAATGCAATAGGTAACGATATTAAATTATGACAAAAGAATAGCCTCGAAACAACAAATAAAATTTTTATGTACAGAATTTTGCAATTTGTGTTGTAATGACGTGTAAGTAAAATTGATCAGAGAATATTTAGGAGAAAAAGTTCTCGTTGCTGGTTTGGAATCTAAAATGCAGAAAGTTCTGAACATTGTTGGTTAAAAGTTCAATGTATGAAAATTTGAGAATAAAATTGTTATTAGAAATTTAAAATACTGTTGCAGTGTAAATTTTAAATTTACAATTTTTAAATAAGTGAAAGTTGTCTACCTTTAACTAGAAAAGTCAAAATTAGTAAAAATTAAATTAGACAAAACTTTTCTGAGAAAGATATTCTAGTGGAAAAAGTTTTGTCACAATCAGTTGTTGAATTGTGGTGTAGAGTATTTTATCAAATATTTCAGAAAAGAAGTTTGTTCCAAAAAGGCTGATCAGCATAAAATTAAGTTCTCTCTCGGCGTCTCTCTGAGTATCTGTATTTCTCTGTTATATTTAACGAACGTGGGTCGTATGTGGCACAAGGCCGAGTCTGTCGTGGGTTCTCCGAGCCCGTATGCTCGGCCAAAAATATTCCCTTCGAACCCGGATAAACGAGTTCAGGGTCTGTCTACCTCCGCGGACGAAAATTTGCCCTTCGGCAAAGCTTCGTCCGGGTTCCTCTCCGCCGAGGCGGGGAGTTTGACAGCCGAACGGGCTGTATATCTCTGTGTGTGTAGAAACTTGATTGCTGTTCGTAATTATAGTTTTTTTCGATAATTAAACTGGCTCACCGGAAATTCAATAGATGCTGCTGCTAACTCCAAGAAATGTGTGGGCGAGATCGTATTTTTCTATTTTTTAACCAACAGAATTGTATGAGACATTCAAGTTAGGGGTAAATTAGATAAATAGTTTTTCAAGCAGGTTGAGCCTACTTTTGCACAAAAATTGACTGATTTGCGATGAAAGTTTCTAGAAGCTTACTGTGCATTTATTAACTAATTAGATTTCAAGAAATGTTTGAAAGTAAAAGAAGGGTTACTAAAATATGTATTATAGCTTTTCCATTTATGATCAGTAAATATAGTCTTCACTTAATAATGATCATCATCTAAAAGGGTGAAATTAATACAGAATTTTAAAAGATTTAAAAAATAAGATTTTTCTAATTAAAATTTTTTAAAATGAAAATTCTCGTAAATATTTATTATCTATCAATTTTTTTTCTGATGACACTAGTGTCCTTAATATCTCTTATTTATAAAAGCAATTAAAAGTTTTTCTTATTAAATAATTGCTTAGTTTTATTACATTTTTATTTTACAATTCAGAGAAAATTTTCGGTAAATGGTGTTTCTGTTTGACAAAAACAAATTGATGATTTAAATTCTCGAAAGACTCCTGCTAAAGACTAATATAAATAATTAAATATGAAGTGAAATTTGAATTTCATAAAATTAAGTAAGTGGCGGTAACAGATCTAAAAAAGATTTTTTACCAAGATTTGAGAACAAAAATAATTCCATTCATTTGTGAATAAGTCCTGAAAATTCAATTAAAATCCGACAGTTATTTGATTTTTGCAAGAATTTCCAAAATAATGTGTTTTTATTTTACCGTAAAAAAGACGCTAAATTTCCTAATATAAATCATTAGCCACCCGCCCCCCATCGCTGACACAAGAAAAACAATATTTTTAACCAAAATTCCGAACGTGCAAGAAAAGTTTAAAAAATTTAATAAAATAATCAAAAAATATTTTTGGGCTTTCCTCTTAATAATAACATAAACATTTTGACGCTAAAACTTTATTTTATCAAGTTTCGTGTCTAATTTCATCATGTATGCTCTTTTTTAGGAAATCTTTGGAGGTGTAGCGGGCCCCTTAACGGTGAGGTTTCCAAATGTGTTGTGGACGTGCAATGTTGCGGGTCCCGCTACAATTATTTTATTTTTGTCTAGGAAAGGTGTGGAAAAGATCATACCATTATGCTGGAGGTCGCTATCCAATGTGGTGGTCACAATGCAATTTATATTTGACGTAAAATAGCACATGGTATAAAATACAAGACAGAATGTAGGGTTGAAAACATAACAATTAAATTTATTAAGTATTTGATGTACATGCATGTGAACTGAAAGGTTAGACAGAGTTGTGTCTCTTAGTCTAAGTAATATTTGTACCTAAGCTCATAAGTGTAGAATTAACTATTAAATTGTAGTTTAGAAGAATGAGTATGTGTTGAATGTTTGGAATTGTGTATTGTACAAATTAGTAAAAGTTCAGAATGTACTTGCGTGATTAGTTGTAAAGTTCTTTTACGTCTGACTGCATTAGTCAAGACGGGGGTTCTTTAAGGGTCACATTTTGGCAGCGGAGTTGAGACGCACGAGTAAGCAAAGAGAGAGAGCATAACGAAAGAGGGCGAGAATCACTCGTGTTTGGTTTTTATAGTATGTTGTACCACGTGATTGGATCAGATTTAGTTGGCGCGAAAACAGACCTGTCGCGTGGGGGTGATTTGATTGGTTGAAACTGACCAATCAGCGAGCTAGATTGAAGCTGATTAACCAATGAATGCTTGTTGCATATTTTCTATGTAAAATGGTGGTGGTGGTTACCACAGAGGTACCTAATTTACGATCAATGAGGAATTTCTTTCAACAATGATAACCTTTATAAAGCTAAATAATCAAGTAAGTGTTTAAATATTTCTGCTTCTTATAACTTATAAGAAGCAGAAATGTTGAAGGCACTAATAATAGCAGTTTGATAAGCAATTCACTTAGTTCTTCTACAAGATTTTCATAACAAAAAGACTGATTTTATTTTGGACTATTCTTAGAAAACATAAGGTAAGAAATAGTAAAATACAAAGAGGGGGTTATTTACGTTTATACATTTATACAGATAACCTAAGAAATTTTATTTTATAAAAATTGATTTATTTAAAATTCAAAACAAATCGGCGAAATTATTTTGAAAAGCAAAGTTCTATGCCTAAAATGTAAAATAAAACTTATTAAAATATATTTAATTTGTCAGACTCCAAGAAACTATTTTAAAAAGATTATTTCAAGAACATTAAATATCTGCAAACAACTGAATTGTCGGAACTAAATATTTCAGAAAATAATGAAATTATTTGAAAAAAAATTAATGAGACGCTGAAAATTTCCGAAAAATCTTGAAAATGTCCTGTTCAGATAACTTTTCCAATTCGTATGCACTCTTAAGGGCCGATCAACAGAGCGCTGGTTTTACAGAAAATCATAAACGCCAGAAAAGAAAAATGTCCGCCTGACTCGTGAGTAGAGAGAGACTTTTTCAACATCCTCTAGTTTCTTTTTCAGGTTCAAAGGGAAAAACATGTAACACCTTTTTATATTTTCTTGGTATATTTCAGTTTTAGAAAATAAAACTTTCTTGTGACCTTTTTCTAAACCGTTTTTATTTTTTCTTAATATAAATGAATGAGTATTTGTTTAGACAGCCGAATATCGGTACGGCCACTCAACTTTTATTTACTTACTACCCAACAGTCTTGTAAATGCTGATTTTTTTGCGTTGGGGTTATCAAATGTAATTGCGTGTTCTACGAGCATTTATCTATTATACATCTAACGATTCAAGAAATAACAACGAGACTCCAATTGTACATCAATAATAAAATATATATTGAAACAATAACATACAAAACAATCATGCAATGATGTGTAGTAATTAAGGGAGAAAAAGTTGTTCCCCTTCAACTGTATTCTGATTAAGATTGAATGTTCGAAAGAATTTCTCTTGAATAAGAATGTTCAGGATTCTATGTTGAATAGAGTCTGGTGTTGGAATAGAATACAGTTAATTAAGAAGTGTGTTGTTTTGAGGAATTAATAGAGTGCTGGTTCATGAACTTGGCTTAGTCACAGAGAGGAAGAAATGTGTAATGTGATACAAAAATCTGTGTCTGTGTGTGAGCTGTGAGTAAAGTCGTGGATTTTTGTAGACAGGCGTAAATAGCTGGACACTACTGACTGTTGTGGAAAAATCGCTTGTTTTTAAAGTTGTTGGTAGGATCCCAGCGAAAACGCGGGAAATTTGATTTAGCACAAAAATGTTTGATTGGTTAAAATTCGACCAATCACTGATTTTGTAACAAAGGCACATGTAAGTAAGTTCACGACAGAAAAATTCAAAGTGGTGACTGCGATTGCTAAATTGTCTTATGGAAAGGCAGTATCTATTTACTAGCCAATCGCAGACGAATAAATTGTGGGCGTGGAAAGCGTTGCAATCGCTACAGTCCTATTATTTATTTTCTTACCTAAATTTTCGAATTATAAAATAATTTATTTTTTAATCAATCAAATAATTACAAACATTTCGCGCTAAATCTGATGATTTAATAAAGATTAGATAATTCTGTTATTTAGTTCTGTTTTTTTTGTTTGTTTTTTTTTGTTTTTGTTTTTTTACAAATAATAAGAATATGAATTGCCGAAACATTAAAGTAAACAAGAAAGTTTCAAGGTTTATATTCGAGTCTCTGAAGTCAATTACCAATTAAAGTGACATCATTTTGATGTCACTTTCTATAATTAGAAATTGAATGTTTAGGCTTTATAACAGGCACCAGGGAGTGAGACTGTGGAAATGCATATAGTAAGCCTTATAATTTATTAAAACGAAAAAGTAGACTTTTGGCTTGAAGTGAGTCTGTGATGAACACAAGGAAAGTAAACTGTTCAGTTTTTAACTTCATATATCATTCATCAGCAGTGATGATAACTGGTAGCAATGAAATAAATGAATAAGAAAGAATATATATATATATATATATATATATATATATATATATATATATATATATATAATATAAAGATATGTATTGTAAAAAAAAACAATAAACATCATGTGTTTATTATATTTAATGATCTTTTTCCTATTTTTTAATTAGTAAAAGGTTATTCACTTTCGTAAATGCTGCCCAAATATGCTGAATATTAAAATATCACAAGAAATACATTGTACAAGGTATTGTTGAGTAAAAATGTGAAGGCGGAATAATTGCATGTGAGGACAATTTAGCCATCGCATTCGTTTCTTTGAATTTTTCGATTTTGAGCTTGCTTGCCTGCTTCGTTAGTACGAATGTAGTGATTGGTTAATTGTTAACCAATCCCATATTTTTAATGCCAAATTAACTTTTCCCGCGTTTTTCCTTGGAGCCTATCTTTTTCATTAAAAGAGGCGACTTTTTCACAAGGTAAAAAGGTAATATGTGAATAAATTAATTAGTACCTTTTAAAAAAGGAAATCTATATTGTCATTTTTTTCTCGTTTGTTGATACCGAAAATAATAAAATAAAATTTACATAGTAAGGAAACAAAAAGAATTTTGTTATATACACGTATTTTCTTGTTTGTGAACAAATGAAAATAATACTCTAAGCGGACGTGTGTCCCGCCAGGATGTGTGTGATCATGGCTCTCCACAACTTCCTAACTTTCGTAGCTCTTAGAGGCTTTGACGGTAGGAAGAGGTAGAGGAAATCTGGTAATTTGTGTTAACGGGTTTATTCTTTCAAAGAATGAGGCTACCCGTGAGGAATAATGTGCGAACATGCACAATGGACGCTATAAGAAGGATCGTTAATTCTGATAGTGGCATAGCTCTTTGGCTTACGACGTAACCTAATGTAATAGTAGTCTGTTTAACTAAACAGACAGAGTTACTCCCCTTACAACGAGATTAACGTTCCCTTTGTAACCCGAACGAGATATAAATAAACGAGAGCCCGGACCCTGACCCGCCACTTTGGATCTGAAACCTAACACACATTCGTTGCTTCGGTCATTACTAACACTAATCATTACCAGTCGATTAATAATTGTGTTTAATCCGTACAAACGCTTTTCATTGTTTAAAGTAACAATGGTGGCCAGGAAACGCTGATGTTGCAATCGTGATCAGTTATCATAGCCGCACACTGTTACGTTATCAATGTATTGTAGGTGCAAGTGCCTTGCAAATTTTCGTTGGTTATTATTATTATGAATGATTTATTACAATTTGGTGATAGGCGCTTCTGAGGTTCAGGGTGCTAGAAATTTTGTATTTGGCGATTTCGCCAACCATTTCGTCAATACAGGGGAGCGGATAGGCATCCATCCAACTGGGTAAATCGGTTGATAGTTTGCGAGTAGTCTATAACAATTCACTTTTTATTTTCAGAGGATGTTATTAACATTTGAGCCCTCTACTGGGATTTACTTTCTTCTTCTATTGTTCCTCTCTTAGCATTCTGGTTATTTCTGCTTGAATAATTTTTTTGTCTTCGTAAGAATATCGCTTAGATTTGATGGCTACTGGTTTACAGCTTGTAGTCAGATTATCGAAGAGAGAGGGATATTGTATGTCTATAGCGGACAGGCCGCAGCTATTTAGCGCCTATTTGGGGCCTCCAAAAGGGATTTTAACACTGGAGTACCGACTGAGGAAGTCCTGACCTAGTTTCGCGTTGCAGCATACGTCGTGCATTACTAGGAGTTTAATATTGTTGTAACTATTTTGTTTTATTTGTAGTCCGGCCCATAATTTGGGAAAATAGTGAAATGTTTGTCATAGCTATTTTATTACAACGCGTAATTTTCCAATGGATTACTTTTGCAATGCCCGCATTGATGAAACTTTTTGATCGTCTAGTGTCAATTAAATCATTAATGGTTACTCCGTTACTTATAATTTGAAAGGCATTTCGGAGACACAGTTGATATTATATTGGTTGATAGGAAAGAAAAAACTGATCTGAAAGAAAAAACAAACGGACCCGTAAACTTACGATTTACCACAGCTGGATCTGTACATGGAGGTGGCGGAAGTGCCTCCATCCCGATCCTCCTCACTGAAAAGTGGGAGGGATGAGGAGGAGAAAGAGGGCCCAAACTGCACCCAAAAGGGAGAGGAATTAAGGTTGGAGAAGGCCCTGGTAGCTGCCGATACCCAATCCTACTTCACCGGCAAGAAATGAAAAAACATCATCACCACCAAGGTAAGACAAGGAGCCTCCCTTCCTCCACTTCTAGGGCTCCGTATTCTCCTTCTCCCTCCCCTAATCCTACCCAAGACAAAGAGGAAAAAGAAGAAAGAAGAAAAATCTGTTTCCATGGGGAAAAAATGAGCGTGATTGACAGGCAGGCCTTCGAGAGGACCTTTCTTCTCAAAGGAAGGTCCTCGAAGCCGCTGTTTAAGTGTACTATGGTGAAAGAGAAGTCCACAGAAGACCTTGCAACTTCCCAAAGGCCCCTGTAGTAATTACACTCATAAGGAACACGTGCGGTAAGCCGTGGGAGTACCTGGTGGAGGTAAAAAGCGCCTTCCCGAACATCAGAATGGTACATCTAGAATCACCCGAACTGAAGAAAATGTCCAATTTTTGCTCTGGGAGTATCCCTGTTTTGCTCCACCCCTCCTTATATAGGGTTATAAAATTAACCTTCCCAACGGACATCAGCGGTATTGTCTCAGACGGTCGAATTACGACCGATATTAGAACTGGTAACATGGGACATACAACTTAAAAGATGTCTATTAAGCTAGCTAGTTTGAATGTGAACGGCGTGAGAGATCGTAGTAACTCAGCCCGCCTGCTTCGTGAAATCTTGTCGTACGGTGCGGACGTGGCTGCCATCCAAGAGACACACATTGTTTGCGACGTCGATGCTAGTGTACTGTCTAACGACTTTGTCGTTTATTCAGCATACGGAGACTGGCGGGCCAGAGGCATTTCCTTGTTAGTCAAATGTTCCCTGGATGCGAGGGTTGACCTTGTCCATGTGGGCGTTTCAGGTCGTCGTAGTTTATGCGCCCAATGATCATGGGGAGCGTCTCGACTTCTTCTGTCAGTTGGGGCCGTTCCTGGTGGATTCGTTGTGTTTAGTCTTAATGGGTAACTGGAATGCCATCCTAAACCCCAAGATAGACGGGAGCTAGCGGGAAGGCAACGGCGATCGTATTTTGGTTGATCTAATCGACGAGTATGGGTTCATCAATAGATACCGAATCGTTCATCTGGGGCGGGAGATGTGGGTGTGGGCTCGTAATTGGCCATCTTTCCAGGTAACGTGGATAGAATGTTAATCAGAAGGGTCGACTTAGATTTACTAGACTGTCCCACGTTCCACCGGCTAGACTATTCGGATCATAGACTCGTCTGTGCCAGGATAGTATTAGGAAGTAGGCCTACGATGGCTGGACACTGGAAGTTCAATCTGTCCTTACTGGACAGGCAGGACTTTCAGCAACAGCTGACTAGATTAGTGCAATGGAAATTAGTGGGGACGGTTATTGAGAGTAGGTGGTGGAATAGGCTTAAGGATGGGATTAGATCGTTTACCACTGAATATAGACAACGACTCGCTCAGATAAGGCTAAAAAGGTGAAAACTCTAGAGGATAGTCTGTCCCGGGCGGTGGCTGAGGGGCTTCCCTAGAGATAGCCGTAGCTAGGCAGGCCCTGAAGCGTGAGGCGAGCAAGCGCTACAAGGGCAGGTAGTTAGACATAGGTTAAACAAGATGTCTAAAGAAGCTGTGAACATGAGCGTAGAATTGCGCAAGGAGGAGATCCGTCGAGGTTCCGATCGATACGTTCGTGAGGTCATTACCCCGGAGGGGCATACTCCGAGATCGACCAAAGACATGTGCGATGCGTTTCGGCGACATTTCGAGAGCCGTTTTACCAAGGAGCCTGGTTTCAGTGGCGACGAGTTTCGCAGCTATTTGGCTGAATTTCCTTGGCTTTCGTCGTCTGAAGCGGCTAGCTGCGAGGGTGAGATCACAGAGAGGGCGAAGTTTACTTGGCATTAAAGAAGGTCGGCAGAGGCAAGTGTCCGAGACTTGATGGCCTGCTCTGTGAAATGTACTTGAGGCTGTCGCACATCTTTGTCCCAATTTTGATAGTGGTGATCAACAACTGGTTCCGTCAGTGGGGGGGTAACTCCTCACCGGATTTCCAGGGATGTGATCACGCTGTTGAAAAAGGACAAGGGTGTTAGGAGGGATTTAGATGATTATAGGCCCTGCTAAACACAGTTAAAACTTTTGGTAAAGATTCTGACAGAGTGTTTGCAGTCACTTGTCGCGAGCTTGTTAGGACCCGAGCAGACTTGTGTTGCGAGGGACCAATAACATGCATCTGATCCGCATGGTCAGAGAGGGTGTAAAAGACGACGAGTGAGCCGCACTGATAAATTTGGATCAGTCTAAGGCATTTGACAGGGTAGACCATCAGTACTGGCTGTTGTCCTGCAGGCCGCCGGATTCGAACCCGACTTCTATAAGTGGATCAGCCACGTGTATCGCTCCCTCAGTGCTGTAGTACGGGTGAATGGGAAGCGATCGAGCGCTTTTCGCTGTCTCGATCGGTCCGACAGGGTTGTCCGCTATCGTCTTTACTTTATGCTTTGGCATTGGAGCCTCTCTTTCGCCGGTTGAAGGACAGGGTGTGCAGTCCGGCCCTACGTGAAACCGCTGTTTTCCCTGGTAGAGCTCGACCTAGGGTTTCTGCGTACGCCAATGACGTATTCATTTTCGTGTCGTGTCGTCGCGACATTAAGGTGGTATAGAAGGCGCTTGAACGGTACGAGAAGGTGACATGGACCAAGATTAACCGTAACAAGTCTTCTGGCTTGCGGTTAGGTGCCTGGAAAGGTGTCGCGCTTCCAAGGCCCTTTGGTTGGACTGATATACCTGTCCGCATTCTTGGAGTGTGGTTCGAGCCCAAACTCCAGCTGAAGAAGAATTGGTCAGAAGTGCAGGCAAAGGTCGGAGACTTGGCTCCGAAGGAGGTTGTCCTTAAAGGGTAGAACTGAGGCGTGTGCCACTTACGTCTTGCCCCTCAATCCTTTACCGCTTGGCTGTACTTCCCCTTTCAAGGACTCTTATGGAGGCGATCGAGCGTTTGTTGTGGGTTGGTCACAAACATTGGGTCCGTAAAGAAGCCTGTTATCAGCGTCCCTGTCGGGGATGGAGATTGCCACACCTTCCGAATCATCCCCATACATCAAGGTTGACTTTCCTACGCAGGTTTTGAAGGAGGGCTCGATTTTGGCGCCGAGTGTTAGGAACACCTTCCCTAGCCTTATCATCACTCCTCACATTTCTTGGGGTAAGCATCGACGCAACCGTGGAAAGTTGTCGAGTTTCCTCGGCGAGTATCGGTCGGCCTTGAAGATCATTTCTCGGTCCAGTGACCTTTCTCGGCTTCAGAGACTATTGTATCATGAATTAGTGAAGGGAGTCGCGAAGGATCTTCTGTGTGACCGGCTCGGCTTGTCGGCATCAAAGTTGTGCTCCTTGTGATCTTGGGCGCCACAGGCGGATTACCTCAGTAACTCTGAGTTTTCGCTTAGCTGGCGATTGATTCGGAACGTGCTACCTCGCAATGACTTACTGTTTATATTTGACCAGGCAGATTTGCCAGATTTCAGCGAAAGGTGGGTGACTGAGACGATGAGTTCTTGTGGACGAGGCTAGCCTTTATTTTCTCTTCTAGGTTCCCTTGATCTAACGGGATGTTTTTCTGTGAACCCTCCCCTGGTTAAGTTAGCGCTATTTTGTTTTCTTAGTTAATGAGTTTAAGCGTTGTTCCGGGCCTATTCCCGGCACTCTCTTTTGTTTTGCTTCATGTCGAGATTTCCAATCTCACCAGTTTTTTGTTGTTCCCTGTTTTTATCTCGGCTTTTGTGTTTCCCATTCCGTTATTTATTTTTACCCTGCCCATTCCATTAGTGAGTGTGCTGCTTGATTCTGTCTAGTGGCAGAATACAGTGGCCTCTCTTAATATTTTGAGGAGTGGACGGTTCCTACTATTGTTTTGTTTTAGTTTTATCTTTGGCTTACATTTTGAGTATGTTTTCTGGGTTCCTCTCCCCTCCCCCATCATTTGAATCATGAGATTTTTATTTATATATATTAACATTGAAATTTTTATGACATAGGTTGTTTTGTAGGTCCTCTGCGAATATGCAGTATTTTGGTGTATGTAAGGGTGTGAGGTGATGGATAACTTCTTGTGGTAAATGAGTAAATTATAATGAATGAATGTGTCGCGAGTCGGATTAACTAGGACTAGGACAGCTAAGGAAGACCAGCCCTTTCCTTTTCCTCCCCCCCCCACTGGCCATGTGCCACAATTTCTGTACAATCAGAAATAAATATAAATAAATAAATGGAATAAAGCTTATCTTTGTTTATTCGGGCTTTCTGTTTTCACTAGAGGAATTGTTGAGTGAACTGAATCTACAAAAGTAACAGTTGCGATAATTTGAGGCAGCAGTAATAGAGTTTACAAAAGACTCCGAAGTGAGTGCTGGAACTGTGTCAATAGAAGAGTTTTGAACATGAGGGGGTGTCAGAAGTGAGAAATGAAGTACCCTGGACAAAGAAAAAATTACGAACTAGAGGGAGTTCCGACGTAGCATCGACGATTCCAGATTGTAGGTAAGGGACAGACTGTTTCCGTAACATGTCCAAATAACAGGACCTAGTCATCAGCTGTTTCCAGGTCTACAGATTTATTTTCAAGCAATCTTTGCCTTATTCGTTGAAAGTACGTAACTAACACCCCGATAAAGTTGTCGAAAAACGTTTTCCAATGGTTCCACTAATCTTCTGGTTAGTAGAACCATTGGAAAACGTTATTCGACGTTGGTTCAGATGTATCAATATCCAAGCGCTCGGGTTTCAGATACGTGTTTATAGTTGAGAGTTAAATAAATTTTAATGAAAAACAAACGCAATATGAGCTTTCCTTGAAGTTTTATTCAACTATAACTCAACCCCTCGCAACAGAGTGAAGCTTATTCCATTTATAACTGGTCAAGCGTGAGACAACTATGGTTGACTTCCACCACAATTTCCATATCGTTTACAATTACACAGATTAACGTATTTATAATTGTTGTACAAAAAGCCCTAATTTCGACTGTAGAATCGTTCATATTTTTCAACTCACCCCCGTTAAAAAAATAGACTATTCCATAAGAGCTAGTTTCGACCAATCAACACCACACATTGCGAAACTCGGCTTATTATTGGTCGAGACGACCCCAGAATGGGTTTGCCGCCAAAAGTCCCTGGAGCCTGTTCTAACTTCTCAGAGTAAATAAAAGAACAAATCTCAGTCCAATTCACCAGTCAGTAATTCGCCTTCAGAGAGATTTCTACAGAGATCCACGCGTGTCTACATCTTGACTAAAGGACTTTTCGCGCGTCAACACCTGACTCAACTTTCAACCTCTTTCTGTCTCTCTCTGAATTCATTGCACATTTCTAAAAAAAAGTGTTATCTACACTACTAAACAGAAACTGCAATTCAAGCATTAAGGTAAAAAAATTCAGTCCAAGGTGAATAACTCTGTCAAAACAAGAACATACAAAAATCAACAAAAATCTCGCAATACATTACTTTAAAATTTATCCCTCGATAAATTTTCCTTAAATTTACATGTGAACACTTTTGCTAAACAAAGGAACATTCCTGAACTTTAAATTCATAAAAATACTTAATTCACATTTCGTCAAACATCCAAATAATCAAAACTGAAACACAACCTTTTCCAAATTGTATTATAATTTATTGTATATAAATGTTCAGTGTTTTTTCTAATTGAATTCACGACTACCTTTGTTTCTTTGTTCAATATTGCCTTGAGATTTATTCAACTTGTATGTCTATGCTTTATATTGTTGTGATTAATATGAAGAACATGCTTTTCACGCTTATTATCTCAAACCAAAAAGACCTGATTTCACACTAATTTCATAGCAATCCCAACACGACCCGCTATCTCTAAGTCCTACATTTATTTGAAACGCAAATGAGAAAGATAATATCGCTTTTAAGAATTTTCTTGCTCAATTCGAAAATTTCGTTATTGGTCGTTCAGAATCTCTACGCATCCTGTATCTGAAGGGCTATCTTTCTTATTATGCTACACAAATAATTCAGCATTTATCCATTAGTGACGAGAATTACGAAGTAGAAATCCGGATATTCAAAGATAAATTTCTGGACAACGAATTCATTCATTAATGAGATGTTTAAACAGATATTGGAAAAGGCCATTTCTGGATGCTGATCTTGTGGTGTCAATCAAACATTTCTTAACCGAGGTTAAGGGTAACCTGCACAAATCAAAAAATTCTTTTAACTTGGATTTTCTGGACGAAGGAACCCCAAGTAGCAAATTTCTAAGTTTTGTTATATTTTCTAAACTGCCTGGAAATTTAAAGAACGAGTTAATTCTTGCATACGTCCCAATTACCCTTCGCTCAAGCAAATTTTAGACAATTTTGCTAGCTTGATAAAAACGTTATTACCAAATCCAGATCGCGTCAGAAAGTTGCAAAGCATTCCAAACCGGATAGATTAAACGGGAAACCTAATAAAGGCTTTTTCCCGCGCGTGATCAAGTCAAAATTTGGCACCTCTTTTTCTGATTCTGAGGATTGTAAGACACATGGCGGCATTGCGTGATCATTCCTGACGAGGATGAGATTAAATCTTCACCGGTGAGCATTTTTCTTTCGTTTCGATGTTCGCGTAAGCAGTTTCTTTTACGATAACCAACAGACTAGGTACACGCAGTGCACGCATTTTGACTTCTTTTGATCGAATCTATGAGTTTTCACCGGCACAGGGAGACTGGGGTGTTTACGCAGAAAGACTTGCGTATTACTTCGAGGCTAATGCATTGCAGACACAAACAAAAAGAAGGCGGTGCTGCTCTCAATATGTGGAACGGAGACATTCTCCTTATTAAAGGACCTCATCATACCCGATAGCTTACGGAACAAAACGTTTGACGAGCTATCACAGGCATTAGAGGAACACTGTAATCCAACGCCGTCCGTTATTGTCAAACGATTTAACTTTTACATGTGCCGACAACAACCAAACCAGACCAGTCTCGGATTTTATCGCCCACCTGAAAAAACCACCAAAGTTCTGCGAATTCGGTCCTACTATTCAGGATATGTTGAGGAAATTGCTGGTTGTAGGTGTTGCGGGCGACAATATCCGCAGACGTTTATTGGGGGAAAAGAAGTTGAATTTTGACCTGGCGATGGAAAGTGCTGACAAAAATTTTCACGACATAGAAGCCTGCTCCAACACCACTGCACCCACTCAGGCGAATGTGAGCCGTGTTGACAGATGGGATTCTCGTCGAAGAAAAAACGAGAAACCATGTTTACGATGTGACAGCAAGCATTCACTGGGTTATTGTCGCTTCAAGGAAGCAACCTTCAATTTCTGCCAGAAAACTGGCCATATTTCAGCAGCCTGCCTGAAAAGAAAAGGTACCAGAAGTCGCCGGATATATAGGGTTGACAGAAATGAGCCCAATGACGACAACCTCGCTATTGTTTCAGGAGACACCGCCTCAGTTCAAACTTTTCCACATCTCCCGGAAAAAAATTGACCCTCTAATGGTATTGGTGGGCATCAATGACAGATGGTTAGAGATGGAAATTGATACAGGTGCTGCAGTATCACTAAATCAGCCGCGCCATTTTTGACAGACAAATTATATGTAAATATGTAAATTAGCATATTTTCCTTATATTTATGATTTCTTATATTGAAATAATAAAATAAGCTTCTTTTGTACATATTCCCTCTTTTTTATATAAAAGTGTGAAAAGAACCAATTTTCTACATATTTATGCTTTTTTACATAGAATTATGAAAGGGAGCAATTATTTATTTTTTATATATAGATATATAGCCATAATCATTTTAATTTTGCTTATATATGCATTTTATAGAGAGATATGAAAAGAAGCACCTTTTTCTAGATATTTAAGTTTTTTATATAGAAATATCAAAATAAGCATCTTTTTTTGTTCATATTTAATTTTATATAGAAATATGAAGTCAAGCATCTTTTGCTATATATTCCTCCTTTTTTACATTGAAATAAGTCAATAAATATCTTTTTCTACTTATTGATACTTTTTATATAGGAACATGAAAATGAACATATTTTTCAACTTATTTGTTTTTTATTAAAAAATATTAAACAAATCATTTTTCTGGTTAATCTTGCTCTTTTATATAGAAATATGAAAGAAGCATTTTTTCAACATATTTGCGCATTTTATATAATGAAAATAAACATGTTTTTCTTCTTATTTATCCCTTCTTATATAGAAATAAGATAATAAGCCACATTTCTACTTATTTATGCTTTTTATGGTAACAAGCTACTTTTTATACTTATTTATGCTTTTTAATATAGAAATATGAATACAATCATCTTTTGCTACATATTCCTCCTTTTCTATATGAAAATACATCTACATATTTATACTTTTTATTGAGAAACAGGAAAATAAGCATCTTTTCTGTTTATTTATGCATCTTTATACAGAAATATTAAGATAATAATTTTTTCTACATATTTATGCTTTTTTATATATAAATATGAAAATAGGCACGTTTTCTACTTATTTATGGTTTTTATATGAAATTAAGCAAATAAGCAACATTTTTTGTGATGTCAATGAATACTCCTTGTCACTTTCATAATGCTCGTTGTAGTAGAGTCTTTGTAATTGTAGACACAACTATAGTATGCCGTTGGACAATACTGGTGTCAGACGCCTTCGAATAGCATTCACACTAATAGTACTTGCTCGATAATACTCGCTCTAATAGTAACTATCGTATAGTGATCTGAATAGAGAAATAGTATAGTGAATAGAGTAGAGAATAGTGGTCTGTATAGTAACAGAGGATAGAGTAGAAATGGAGATCTGAATAATATAGAGGATAGACTAGAATATAGCAATCAATTAGACATCAGCTACTTCCTACATATATGCATTTCCTCTATAGTAATGTGGTCTACTTAATTCAATAATGGGATTGCCTGTGTTTTCTCACTAGCAATCTATGTTCAAACTCAAGTGTCGGCAGCAACACTTTATTCCGAGAAACAATTTTCTATATATTTAACCTATATAATAAAATTTAAATTTTTTTTTTATATAGAAATATCAAAATAAGCATCTATTTCTTCATATTTATTCGTTTTATAGAGAAATTTGAAGTCAAGCATCTTTTGCTACATATTACTTTTTTACGTATAAATAAGGCAATCAATATCTTTTCCTACTTATTTATTCTTTTTATATAGAAAATGAAAATGAGTATATTTTTCTACTTATTTATGCTACTTTATACAAATATAAAATAATGCATCTTTTTCCACTTAATCTTGCTCTTTTATATAGAAATATGAAAAAACCATATTTCCAACATCTTTATGCATTTTATATATACATATGAAAATAAGAATCATTTTCTACAGATTTAAACTTTTTATATAGAAATAAGCCACATTTTTACTTATTTAGGCATTTTTCAATAGAAATTTGAAGAGAAGCAACTTTTTCTACTTATTTATGTTTTTTATAGAGAAATATAAAATCAAACATCTTTTTCTACATGCTTTTTATATAGAAATATGAAGAAACCATCATTTGCTACATATTCATACTTTCTACATGAAAATACAACAATAAACTTCTTTTTCTACTTATTTTTGCTTTTTATTTAGAAACATGAGAATAAGCATCTTTTTCTGATTACTTATGCATTTTTATAAAAAAATACGAAAATAAGCATCTTTTTCTACATATTTATGCTTTTTTATTGGGAAATATGAAAATAGTCATGTTTTCTACTTATTTATGGTTTTTATATAAAACTAAGAAAATAAGCAATTTAACCTAATTTATATAGAAAAATGTAAAATAGTTGTATTTCTATATATTTATGCTGTTTTATATTGAAATAAGAAAATATGGTTCTTGTACATATTCCCACAATTTCTTTTATATATAAATATTAAAACAAAGCAACTTTTATACATTTTTATGCTTTTTTTACATATAAATATGAAAGAAAGCAACTTTTTCTAATTATTTATTGTTTTTTGTAGGGATATATGAAAATAATCATTTTTACTTATTTATGCTTTATATATACAGATATATAAAGAAGCAACTGTTTCTAAATATTTAAATTTTTACATAGGAATATCAAAATAAGCATCTTTTTCTTCATATTTCTTCATTTTATAGAGAAATATGAAGTCAAGCATTTTTCCTCTTAATCTTTCTCTTTTATATAGAAATATGAAAAGAAACATCTTTCCATCATATTTATGCATTTTATATGTACATGAAATAAGCATCAATTTCCACTTTTTATGTGAAAATATGAAAAAAACAAATTTTCTACATATTTAGACTTTTTTACATAAAAATAAGAAAGGGAGCAACTTTTTGTAATTATTTATGCTTTTTTGTATACGTACATGAAAATAAACATTTTAGCTTATTTATGTTTTATATATAGATATGAAAATAAGAATATAAGCAACATTTCTACTTATTTAGGATTTTTCTAATAGAAATCAGAAAACAAACATCATTTTCTACTTATATGTGATTTTTATATACAAAAGAAAAACTTATTTTTATATACAAAAGAAAAACTTATAGCATAATCCTTATTGCCAAAATCAAATGCAAATATACCTGATTTTGGTTTTTCAATAGAAAATGTTGAAATCAGATGGAAATATAAATGATTTTGGTATTTTACAATTGAAACTGTCGAAATCTAATGGAAATATTGCTGATTTTGGGATTTTTCAATGGAAAATGTTGAAATCAAATGGAAATATAGTTGATTTTGGAATTTTTCAAAGGAAAATGTTGAAATCTAAAGAAAATATTGCTGTTTTTTTGTATTTTCAATCAAAAATTGAAAATGTTGAAATATAATGGAAAAATACCTGCTTTTGGTATTGTTAAATTGAAAATTTACAAAACAGATGGAAATATAGCTGGATTTGGAATTTTTTAATTGAAATTGTTCAAATTCAATGAAAATATTGTTGAATTTGGTATGTGCCAATTAAAATTCTACTAATCAAAAGGAAATATAGCTGATTTTGAAATTTTCCAATTGAAAATGTTGAAATCTAAAGGAATTATTGCTGCTTTAGGTATTTTTCAATTGAAAATCTACAAAACAAATGGAAATATAGGAGATTTGGGAATTTTTAAATTGAAAATGTTGAAATCTAATGGAAATATTGTTGCTTTTTGTAATATTCAATTGAAAATCTGCAAATCAAATGGAAATATACATCATTTTGGAAATTTTCAATAGAAAATGTTAAAATCTAATGGAAACATAGCTGCTTTTAGAATTTTTCAATTGAAAATGTAGAAATCTAATGGAAATATTGATGTTTTTGGAATTTTTCAATTCAAAATCTACAAATCAAATATTAAAATAGAAGATTTTGGAATTTTTCAATAGAAAATGTTGAAATCTAATGAAAATATATCTGATATTGTTATTTCTCAACTGAAAATCTATGAATCAAGTGCTAATATAGCCGGTTTTGAAATTTTTCAATTGAAAATGTTGAAATCTAATGGAAATATTGCTGTTTTTGGTATTTTTCAATTGTAAATATAGTTGATCTTGGAATTTCTAAATAGAAAATCTCCAAATCAAATGGAAATATAGAAGATTTGGGAATTTTTCAATTGAAGATGTTGAAATTTAATGGAAATATATCAAATTTTATTATTTTTCAATTGAAAATCTACGAATCAAATGGAAATATAGCTGGTTTTTGAATTTTTCAACTGAAAATGTTGAAACCTAATGGAAATATTGCTGATTTTAGTATTTCCTAATTGAAAATCTACAAATCAAATGGCGATACAGATTATTTTGGAATTTTTCAATTGAAAATGTTGATGTAACACTATTTAGGAACGGAAGGGTTAATTAATCAATTATTTAACCACAGAAGTTAATTACGGGGATACTTAAATCGATAGATATAACGAAAGACATACTGAGCTATTACTTAAACCGATAGATATAACGAAAGACATACTGAGCGATATTCTTTTTGTTTTGTTGTTTTCCCAAACAGAGTATCGGTGAAAAAAAAAAAAAAAAAAAGATTTTTTTTTGTTTTGTTATTTTCAAGTGCGAATTCAAGATAACCACTTTACTTTCTCGCTGAAGTTTGATGCTGAGATATGCCAAATTCTCTTCGAGGACAAAGGAAGGAAAAAGAGAAAGAAACAGACGGACAGGGCTTAACAACTTAGATGATAAGAGAAGGAAAGAATGCCACCCACGAAAATTTTGATGGTCATTGTCGTGAAAATTAGTTGAGGGACACCAGAGCTCTGGGCAGATAAAACATTGGCTGTTATCAGTAGTTGATGGGTCGTCTGCCAACCGCACACAGAGCCCTGGAGTGGGGTGTCGCCTGGACGGGACATCTGCATTTTGTTTAAGTTCGTTTGTGATAACGAAGGCTATGTTAGGGTATTTTAATTAACCCAATTTCGCCAAAAAAGAATCTTCCACTTAATGTTGACGGATAAACCTGGTTGAAAAAAAACATATCCCGTGAAGTTGGATAAAAATTGAGATTATCAGTTGACGCCTATTGGCCGAATAGCCAGGCGGAGATGATCATGTGACGCAGAGAGGAGGCCGCCACCGCCCATTGAGAGGATAGGTATGAGATGTTACTGCGAGGAAGTGGGAAAACCGTTGACGCCCTCTAAAGTATGGTGAGATACCCATATGAGAGCAGAAGAGGGTGGGAGTGGAATAAGATTTCCAAATACGGAAAATGATAATTATTTTTGGCCGAAAACAAAGAAAATCCTTATTGGGGATTTGAAATCAACGTGGTGGCCACACCACGTCCGACCCCACGCCAGGTTTTGATCGGCGTCCATATAAGCAAACATCTACGGGTGTTTCAGAAAGTTCGCAGAGTTCGTCGAGGAGAGTCGAGCTGAGGAGAGTTCGCAGAGAAGAGTACAGCCAGTACAGTAAGAGAGAGACGCGCCTCGCACAGGGACCGCACGATTCCATGCCTTCCGACTTAGACTTCTAACCAAGAACAGATTTGTTGAAGACCGACTTTAGATTTCCCATCAAAACAAGTTTCCGACTAGACTTCTAACCAAGAACAAATTATAGAAGTCTGACTTATATTCGCCATCTCGATATCCAGACCTAGTTAAGGAACGCAAAAGTGTTACAATCCACATTTTTTTTTCTTCGGGCTGGGAGAGAAAGAGAGAGACGCACTCCTGTAACTCAACAAACCGACATAAAATTAATCACTATTCCTAACCAGTCGCTCGCCTTGAAGTTGTTGTTTGTGCTTTTGTTTTTTGTTTTTTATCTACATTATTGTGCAGTATCACCTTGACCCGGATTCGGCTGGCACCACGGCCCGACGTCTGATTGATCTCGTCAACCTAAGATCAAATCACAACGTGGGTAGGTTGAATCTAGATCAAAGCAGTTGCTTCGGTGACCAGGCGTTGGAAGCGAGCCGAGTACGACAAGTTGGTGCTAGAACCCAACCAGACCTCAACCGATGTCCCAGGGTTAGCCCGTCACAAAGGACCGACGTCACAAGTGCGCCGCGACCAGTACGGGTGTCACAAACGGTGCCCTGACTAGGACAGAGGAGGGTTGGGTGTCACAAATGGTGCCCTGACCAAGGATCAGGACGTTGTGTGTCACAAATGGTGCCGTGACGACCAGGATCAGACCCTAGAGCGACCACCGCCACAGGAGTCACAAATGGTGCCGTGATAACCGGGATCAGACCCTAGAGCGACCACCACCACAGGAGTTGCGGAAAGCTTCGAAGTGAACAACGCTCGGCGTCTCAAGGACACAAACTGAGGAAAACTAGAGTGGGAGCCAAAGGACTTTGGTTAATTGTAACCATACGGTTCCAGACCCTCTAGTACGACAGCCCAGAAGCCGAGAAGAACGAATTGGAAATCGTCTGTCAGGTAGGACACTTCTTTCGGTTTATCTCCCATTTTCGATTGTTGCTGCTCTAACTTTGATTCCGTTTACTTGTCATTTTAAAAATGTCTGACTATGAGTCGGATAGAGTAGACGTAGAGGAGGATGGGGCTAGACAGGAGTTGCCAGCAAACTTGAGAGGATTATTGGGTGGACCAAGGGTCCCGTCGTTTAATGGTAGTAAGAGAGATTTTTAAAACTGGCTAGCAATTCTAGAGAAGAGCCGAGTAATTTACAGACTCTCGGACGTAGATACCCTTTATCTGGCATATAGTGCCACGACAGGGAAGGCGTCTGAGTTCGTAGAGGGACTCTTGACCAGTGAGCCCCACTTACCATGGGAAAGGTTGAAGGAACAATTAACTAGCGAATTCGCTGACGAAGGGTCAGCGATAGAGGCCATGAGGGCCATCTTGAAGTTGACGCAGCTGCGGGATGAGACCCCTGGAGAATTGGGGACCCGAGCGGAAAAGCTGTCGTCATTAGCCTTCCCAGAGGTTGTGAGAAATAACGCGGTCATGCAGGCACAGCTGGCTGATCTGTATGTTGAGGCACTCGGTGACGAGCGTATTCGCCACGATGTCTTAAAGGAAGGACCGTTAAGATTGTCGGCAGCAGTAGCGCTGGCCAATGAGAGCCAGGGAGTCTGGGAGAAGGTAAAAAGAGGTGGGAAAATACAGGAAATAAGTCGAGGGGTCGGAAGAAAGGGGGTAAGAAGTAGAGCCCCCGCGTGGAGTCGTGGGGTCAGCCTAGAGGTGGAAGAGCCTGAGGTGTGGGAAGAAGTCCCACAAGAAGGGCTAGGTCGACAAGGTTTTATAAGCCCACGCCGGGTCGATACGGACTAGTCTGCTGGACTTGTGGGCATGAGGACCACAGAGCGGCGGAATGTCCGACGAAGTGGGGTTTGCCCCCAGACTTCGAACAGGATAACTGTACTAGGTGTGGGAAGAAGGGACACCTAGCCAAGTGGTGTGGATTAAGAAAAGATCACCCCAGGATTAAGAAGGAGGCTGAGCCTGTAAGACAGAACCAGGAGCCTGTAAGACAGAACCAGGGAAAAGTCAGCACCTTTCACTCCGCAGAGACGCGCAAGAATCACCCACCTTTCGCCAAATTCCAATGGATGGAGTCGCCTCCTTTCCGTCCTGATCTTGACTTTAAGCTGATGCTTAAAGAACAAGATCAGTTGGGAAGAGGTAAACTTCTCGTCCCCATGGAATTCCTTCTGTCGCGTCGTCCACATCACGACTCTCATAACCCCCAGTAAGCAAAGGAACACATAGTGCTCAGCCTTAGTCAACGGCGGTACTATATTGCTACAGACGGAACTGGCCTCGAGGACAAAAAACTTTCCGCGCAGCATGCGAACCATGATGTCTTCAAACTTGCACAGCGGAACTACAACACTACAATGAAAGAAGGCGTGACCTAGGGTCTTCACCTCCCCACTGCAGCGAACGCAGTTTGGCGACTTTACCAAACCCGCTGAGCGAAGTCTTTTGGCGACCCAGAGGGCCCTTCGAATCACCAGCGAGGTGAGTGATGCCTCAGGGTTAGTGAGACATTTCAACCCGGGCGCCCAAGGCCATATGCAGCGAGCCTCCCGCTTCGTCAGACCGAGCTCGCCTATCAGACTATCGTGAACGTTCCCCCTAACTAACACCTGATATAATGCCTTACGGGACAACGGATGGACGTCGGAGAGGCCATCCTTCGCCCGTAAGAGTCGCTTGAGGGCAATCCGACATTCGCGATAGAAAGAGCCCTCGCCTCGAGGAGTACGAGCGACCTCCTCCTCACACGAGCGCACATTTCTCAAGGATGGAAAATGTTTATGGACGTCTTCCTTCCAGAATTCGCCGTTCTCATCCACTTGCATACACATCCGGTCTAGGTATGAAATGCGAAGCGTATGTTGACGAGTCTCAACGCAAGGCATCCCCAGACCGCCATCAGAGGGATGGAGGTAACAGATCTCGCGACTAACCATGGCAGCCTTGCCTCTCCACAAGAAAGAGAACAAGAGCCTTACAAACGCCAGTAAAGTGCCAGACGGGAGTGGAAGCACGGAGAGTCGGTAAAGGAGAATCGGGTAGATGTGCGAAGCACATACTTCCGCCCTCCCCTTCAAGGAAAGATTCCTCCGAGTCCACAGACGTACTGTAAGCTCGGCCTTCTCCCGCACCTCCGACCAATTCATTTTCAACAGGAGGTCGGGACCGAACCAGATGCCGACTATCTTGACCGGCCCGTCCGTCCAGAGGAAAGGTCCGGGAAGAGAAACTCCCTTCCACGAACCCAACCGCAAGCCAACAGACTTATCGCGGTTGATCTTGGCCCCTGTCACCATCTCATAACCGTTGATTTCTTTGCTGACTTCGTTAATTTCGGTCCTACTCGACACCAGAACCGAAACGTCATCAGCATAGGCGGAGTACCTGGCCGAGGTGGTAGCACCAGGTAGGGAAATTCCGCGAAGGACCGGATTTGCCTTCAACTTACGCAGGAAAGGTTCCAACGCAAGAACGTACAGCAATGGAGACAGCGGACAACCTTGACGAATAGAGCGAGACAAAATGAAAGGTTTCGATCTTACCCCATTCACTTCTACCAGCGCACCGGGGGACGCATACAGCAGCCGGATCCAAGTGCGAAAGTGCGGCCCGAAACCGGCGGCCGAAAGAACAGCCTCCAGAAACCGATGGTCAACCCTATCGAAAGCCTTGGACTGATCCAAATTGATCAGCGCGGCATCACTGTCGACTTTCTCAATGATCAAGCGAACCATATGAAGGTTGTCCTGAATAGTCCAGCCCTTCGCAGCACAAGTCTGCTCGGGACCAATCAGACTAGAGAGGACAAACTGCAAACGGTCAGCTAAGACCTTGGCTAAAATCTTCAACTCTGTATTTAACATCGTCAAAGGCCGATAATTATCTACCCCATCCCCACCGTCTTTCTTCTTGCGAAGCAACTTGATCACACCCCTGGTGAAGCGTTGAGGAATAGACCCCTGCTTAAACCAGTTGTTGTAAATCAGTGCCAGCAAGGGGAAAAAGACGGGCGACTGTCTCAAGTACATTTCATAGGGAAGACCATCTAATCCCGGAGTCTTGTCCAGGCCTACCTGTTTCAGCGCATCCCAGATCTCAGACTGTTATGGGCCCCTCGCACCCAGCCGCTTCAGCCGCCTCAAGGCGGGGAAAGTCGGCTAAATAGGCATCGAACTGAGCAGTGCTCAGACCGGGCTCCCTGGTAAAAAGCTCCTGAAAGTAGTCTCGAAAAGCCTCGCAAATGCCCACGTCTGTAGTCACCGTCCGCTTATCCGGCAATGTGATGCTCGCGATATGCCGATTAGTTGCCCTACGAAGTTCCTCTGAACGCAATGAAGCGGCCATATTCGTAGCCTCGCAAGACATTTTTATCCTAGCCCTAACTACCAGAGCTTGATCCTTCTTGATAAGCAAGGAGGCCAGCTCCGCCTTAGCTATGGCTATGTCCCCACTATCACGGGATTTCACCGCCCGATCAAGAGACTTTTGCGCTGCTAGCCTTGCTAGGTTGAGTCGTCGACTAAAATCAGCAGCAAAAGACCTAAGTTTGGATTTTAGAAAGTCCCACCATCTATTCCCAACCACAGCCCCCGACAATTCCCGCTGTAGCATTAGTAAAAGCTGGTCTCGGAAATCTTGCTCACCAAATAATGATGAGTTCAATTTCCAATACCCAGCCATCTTAACCCTAGGCTTATCTAAGTTTACCCGGACCCGGACAAGCCTATGATCCGAGTAAACTATAAAATGGAAGCTTGGACATTCTAAGAGCCCTACTTCGACTCTTAACTAGAACTCGGTCGATGTAGCTTGCGCTAACCACCGAGCTGCCGCCCCTAGTCCAAGTCCATGCTACCTCCCGGGGGTGTTCATTTCGATACTTATCGACGAGATCGAACGCACCGATAAAGTCCCGAAATGGTTTCACATCCGGATTGTTAGTACCCGGTTTTTGCCCTATACGATCTATATCGGGATCAAGGACGGCATTCCAATCACCCGCTAGAACTACCGAACGAGAAGTCGTCAGAAACGGCTCGATCTGCCGAAACAAAACAGACCGCTGCGCATGGTCATTGGGCGCATAAACCCCAATGAGACGAAGAGCCTTATCCTTTATGGTAATATCCAGCACGCAAAGCCTGCCCGCCGGATCCGCGAAGACAAGAGCACACACGTCCAGAGACTTGCTCACCAGCCAGGAAACACCCCTCGAGCGTCCATCAAAACATGCTGAAAAGAGGTCGAACCCCTTACACAGAATGTCTTCATAATCGCGAGATAAAAAACGGGTTTCCTGCACGCAACATACATCCACCCCGAGGCGCTGAAGATCGCGAACGAGCCTCACCCTTCGAGACTCCGACCTCAGGCCTCGGACATTCAAACTTGCTAACCAAAGAGCCATGATGAAAACCGATTAGTGTTGTGATACTGGTTTGAACATGGCTAGAGTGAGGATACCGACAGCCTCTCCCATAGACCCGTGACCCATCTCGTTCTTGATAGAGCCGTCTTGAGAGATTCCGCCGATATCCCAGGGAAATGTCAGTTTAAGAGCCCTATACAGGGATGGGTGAACTAAAATGGGGACCCTCCCTGCACAAAATTGCCTCAAATGATTGAGTTGGTCGTTTTCTACAATGGCTATGGGTAAGGCCATCTTGTAAGCGCTGATGGCCTCATCCACCATTGCCCATATCTGCTTCGCACCAGTTCCGGTTCTAATCACAGTTAGCACCCTTTGCGCAAGCGGGAAGTTCTGTGGAACCTCTACGTCTAGGTCCGCATATTGACTTATGGAGAGCAAATATTTCAGTTCTTTTATGCGATTACCGTAATCGCGGGCTCTCTCGGCCTGAGCCGGTGAAACGCGACAGACATCCTCCCCTGTGTTGTAAATAAGTTTCTGTGATTTTTTTTTCCTTTCTTTCTTTTCCTGAGCAGGGCTTCTCTGCCGTTTTGTAGCGGGAGGAGGCATTTCTGCTTTAGTAGAGGGGGAAGGACAGGGAGTTTTCCGAGGTGTGCTGGAGGATCTCGGTTTAACAGGAGAAGCAGTAGGGGTTTGAAGGGGAGTATAGTAGGACCTATGATTGTAGGGGCTAGGGTCTCTACTGTGAGGACGAGAGTTGGACCGGGTTGACGGAGGGGAAAGTTTCTTCATGGGAGAGAATGCAGACTGGGCAGAGGACGTGGATGGAATAGGCTCTGTGTTTTGGGACTGTTTTTGACGATCTAATTTTTTTTTCAGTTCTTTAACTTTCTCAGTTTTTTCAAAACCTGGGTCATACTTTTGTTTTTCTTTGAATGATAGCTGAGAGGCTGGGGCATCGCCCTTAGCGTTGCAAGATGGAGTGGGGCTGTCCGTGTCTTTCGCCCTTGGGGTTTCAGGGGACTGAGGACCCGCTGTCCGGTGCTTCCCTCTGGCCTTACCAGCTACCAGCCATTCCCCCTCCCCCTTCTCCACAACTGCACAAGCAGCGGGCGAAGGCTCTTTAGGGAAAGTGGTTTTCGATGTTTCACAACCGGCGGATTAACCGACCCGGTCCCAGCAGCTGGTACGCCCACTACAGGCGAGGCGGAAGGTAAAGGCTCGGTCAGAGGGGGATTTTGGTTTACTGGTGCTTGACTGCCAGGGGCCTTCCTCCCTGGGCAGGAAGAGGAGAGGTGACCAATCTCTCCACACTTCCAGCATACCGGTTTTCGGCCAGTTACTATGACCGGTAACTTCAAGCTACCAACATCCAGACAGTTGGGGATGGAGCGGAAGGCCTTCTCGTCCAACATAATATCAAAGCTCCACCCCCCCGTTCAGGCTATCACAGGAGGCGCCCAGAATTTCGCCATACTGGGACAAAAAGGCAGCAATGTGTTCCCCGATAACCTGAGGAGGGACCTCATATACTGCCACTGTGGTCCGTCTTTGGCCTTCGTACTCCGTTCGTACTATGAGATCTTTCGTTATAAGATCTCGGCTCGACATAGCAACGCAATCTTCAGGCGTGGGTAGCAGTACGTCCCACATGAAGTATTTTGCTCCCTTAACTATTCTGAGGGGCTTAAACCCCAAGGACTCTAGTGTTTTCAACACAGTGTTTTTCGTCGAACGACAAATTTTGCGCGTACGCTTGTCGACGACGAAAACCGACACAATTCTTTTTTCAATTTTCTTTAGTTCTATGGGGTTTTCTAAAAGTCCACCTTCTACGACAAGGTGAGCGTAACTCTTAGCACGCTCCAAGAACTTCGCTAAATTGATAATACATTTTGGTGGGGACGACCAACAAGAGGGCGATTCCCCGGCCTCTGACTTGTTCTTTTGTTTGTGTTGGCCATTACTGGCCTCCATGTCATTGTCGTTTTGGCTATTATTGGCCTTCATACTTTCAGTATTCTGGACATTAATAGCCTCCATACTTTCTGTATTTTTGCCGTTTTTAGCTTCCATTAGATTTTGGCAATTTTCGCCTTCCGTAATTTTGGCTTCCAAAGCTTTTGGATTATGACCCTTTTGGGCTTCCGTAGCTTTTTTATTTGGACTATTTTCATCTACTACGTTTTTTTGGCTATTATTAGGACTAGGCCTATTTTGTTCTTCCAAAGTGTCCTCTAGAAGTGGGTACTCCAATGGATCGTCTTTGTCAGGCGGTTTTTTATCTATGGAAAATAAATGTCTTTTAACAGACATTTTAATGTCTATTACTGTTTTTTTCTTTTTTATTAAAAAAGAAGTGGCTTTATTTTTCTTTTTATACATTTTTTTTTTTTAAAGGAAATCATACGACGGGAAGGGAAGGGAAAGGAAGGGGAGGGATGGAAAGAAAACAAAGATCGCCTATAGGCGTGGGGGGAGGGTAGAAATAAGTGAAACTTGCCTATTAGCGAAAAAAAAAAAATAAATAAATAAATAACAAAACTTGCCGGAAAGCGAGACGAGCAAAAAATTAATTACAAAAGTACAGCTAAAGTCAAATACAGAAATTACCAAAAACAAGGATTGCCTAACGGCGAAATGTAAACAATAAAGTTAAACGAAAAAGATAAATATAAATCAAGTAACGGTCACAAAAAACTTTTAAAACGGAAAAAGAAAGGTTACAATTGCAAAACAAAAATTAATACAGGAAAAAGGAAAACGTTTAACGATAACTTTTTAAAAAAATACGAAACAATTAAAAAATTTACAATATGGCCGCTAGAAAAATCTAGTCCGACCAGAAGACGAACGAAACACAAACAATAATAAAGACAGATTAATAAATATAAACGAAAATTTTAACACAGAAAAGCTTAAATGATAAAAAGGACGGACTTAAATGATATTTTTATAAAGGAAAAGAAACAATTAATACATAATAAAAGAAGAGAAATTTAAAAGGTAAGACAAAATAAATACGTGGAAACAAAGAAGGATTTTAAAGGGGAGGGTTATAGAAATATGAAACCAAATAAAAACCTAATTTTAAAATAAATGAATATAGTGAAAAGAGGGGTGATAAAAGAAAAAATGGAAAAAAAAACAAAACTTTTTTTTTTTTGCAAAGAATGTCAGTACGAAAGAAAAACAGAAAAAACAACTTAACGTAACAAAACAGTTCACAGAAACAAAAGGTCGTTGACGTAAACAAATAATCCCACGAGCTGAAAAATAACGGTCGTAAACGGTCGGAAAAAAACGAGACAGAAAACCAATCTCTTGATTTGCCTCAAGATTTATTCGTATAAAATACAAATTGTGGCACAAGGCCGAAAAAGGGGAGGGGTAAGGCTGGTCTTAACTAACTATCCTATACCTAGCTAATCAGATTCGTGACCCATTCATACATTACAATTGACGCAATCACCACAAGAATTCGTCCATCACCTTTCAATCCTCCGTACACCATAATACCACATCCTCACCAGGGGGGAACCTACAAAAACGCGCCCCATACCATAAAAATTTAATGATAATAAAAATACATAAAAATATAATCATGAACAGATGAAAGGGGAGGGAGATGAACCCCATAACAAACTAAAAATTCAACAAATTCTTAAACTAAACATAATTTATGTTAGTAGGGCCCGTCCAACCCTCAAAATAGAGAGGCCGCTGTATTCTGCCCAGAGGACAAAATCAAGAAGCACTCTCGCTAACGGAGTGGGAAAGAGATAAAATAACTGGGACATGGGTAAGTAAAAGGCTGATCTAGTTGAGATGAAAAGGAGGCCAAAACAAACTGGGGAGGTTGGAAATCTCGACTTGGATCATAACTAAAATGATGGCCGAGAAGCAGGCCGGGAACAACACTTACTCATATTAACTAGGTACACTTAAGCTTGTCTAACCTAACCGAGGGGAGGGTTCCACAGGAAACCACCCCGATGTGACTTTGGTTGACCTAGAAAAGAAAATCAAGGCTAACCCCGTTCAAACGAACCAAGCTCGCCTCTTTTACCCACCTTTCGCTGAAGACTGTCGAATGCAATCGTTTTCTATCAGTTCTAATCTTCATCTTGAGCTGATGCTCAAAGAATCGGATTAGATCCTGATGCGAAAGACTATTGCCTCGCAAGACTTCCTCCATTCGCGTCGTCCATATCACCATTCGAGCCGTGGCTAGCAGCGTTAGAAACACCATTCGTTTCACCCCGGAATACGGGGGCGACACATTGTCACACGCGTATGCGCGATCAATGGACACGAGTTCTTCGGGAGCGAGACGAGCCGTCAGCTCGCCGACATGGTCCCATAAGGGGCGGACCCGGGGGCAATGGTAGAAGGCGTGCGAAGCCGTTTCCTCTAATCCAAGGCCACACCGTTCACAGTCTGGCAAATCCGCCAAGCCCCATATGAAAGCCATGTCGTTGAGAGGCAGCCGATTCCGAGCCAATCGCCAGGTAAGCGAAAACTCAGGGTTACTGAGATAATCCGCCGCTGGCGCCCAAGACCAGTAGGAGCGATACTGCTCCTCCGAACAGTCGAGCGTATCACGTAGAGAATCCTTCGCGCGACCCTCCACTAATTCCCGATAGAAGACCTTCCTAGGCCGTGAAAGGTCACTGGACCGCGGAATAGCCCCCAAGGCTGACCGACACTCGCTGAGGAAAAGCGATTCATCTCGAGACTTACAATGGCGCTCAGCCTTCGAGATGGGGGGGATTGATGGTAAGGCTAGGGAAGGCGTCCCTAACAATCCCCTCCAGAATCGGATCTCCTCTAGTCAATGCGCGGCGTAGGAAAGCCAAGCGAGAGGCACGGATGTGACTCTCCAAGTGTGGCATTCCCAGCCCCCCCATGACACGGACGTTTGGTGCAGACTCGTCTGTCGACCCTGTTCGCGCGTCCCCTCCATAAAATGGAGGATAGCGCTTGCTCGAGCGCCTTCATCTGGGCCTCACAGAGAGGAAGTACTGACAATCGATAAAGAATCAGGGGGAAAATGTATGTAACACACACCTCCGCCCAGCCCTTTACGGACAACCTCCGTCGATTCCAAGTCTTACCGGCAGAAACGACCTTTGCTAGTACTTCAGACCAATTTTTCTTCAGCTGGAGGTCGGGTCCAAACCACACTCCAAGAATGCGGACAGGACCGTCCGTCCAACCGAAGCGGCCTGGAAGATCACGCCCCTTCCAGGCACCTAACCGCAAGCCGGAAGACTTGTCGCGGTTTATCTTGGCCCCTGTCACCTTCTCGTACCGATCAAGCGCCTTCTGCACCGCCACAATGTCGTTAAGGGACGACACGAAAGCAGATACGTCATCGGCGTACGCGGAAACCCTGGCTCGAGACCCTCCAGGAACGGCGATTCCGCGTAGGGCCGGACTGCACGCCTCGTCCTTCAGCCGGCGCAGGAGAGGCTCCAACGCCAAAGCGTAAAGGAGAGGCGACAGCGGACAACCCTGACGAACCGACCTCGACAGAACAAAAGCGCCCGACAACTTTCCGTTCACCTGTACCACAGTACTGGTGTACTAGTAGTGTTCACGTCGACCATGGTGAAGTGACTACTCACCACGGTCGACCCAAAGTATAGTTTCTTTTGCCCCCCTTTTTTTTTTTTTTAAGCAGACATTTTTTAACAAATAAGGAAAACCAAAAATTAAAAGGGTCGGACCGAAATCCGAGACAAATAAATAAAAACAAATTAACAGTAAATGAAAAAGAACAAAATAAAAACGGGGAGGGTAAGAGCAGAATAAACGAAAAATAAAAAACTAAACAAATGTCAAACTAAAAAAGAAAGGGTTCAAAAAAAAAAAAAAAAAAAAAAAGGTAAGAAAGGGTTCAATACAAAAAAGGGAAAGAAAGGGTTCAATACAAAAAAGGGAAAGAAAGGGTTCAATACAAAAAAGGGAAAGAAAGGGTTCAATACACTATAATTTCTTTTCTCACATTTTTTTTTTCTTTTAAGCCGACATTTCTAACAAATAAATAAAACAAAATAAAAAGGTCGGACCGAAATCCGAGACAAATAAATAAAACCAACAATGAACAGTAAACGGAAAGTACAAAATAAAAGACGGGGAGGGTAAGAACAAAAATTAAACGAAATAAAAAACTAAACAAATGTCAAACTGAAAAAGGAAAAAAAGTGTTCAAAAATGCCTACAAATTAAAAACAAAGGAAAGAAAGGGTGCAAAAATGTGTACAAATTTAAAAAAAAACGGAAAGAAAGGGTTCAAAAATGCGTGCAAATTTAAAAAAAAAATGTAACTTTTCAAACAACTTAACTTATAGCTGGACCAAAAATCCAATAGGCGACGACAACAAAAAATCTCGTGATTTGCCACCCTGTCTTCCGGTACCGACCATATTTATATCGTCGGTACTCCGCTATGCAGATTAGGTGGATCCTACCACAACACTTATTTTGTAGGTTTTCATTTGAAATGTACAAACCTAATGACAATATTGGTGCTTTTGTTATTTTTTAATAAAACTCAAATGAAAATATTGCTGATTTTGTAGGTTTAACTTTGAAATATACAAAACTAATTAAAATATTGGTGCTTTTGTTACTTGTTAATAAAACTCAAATGGAAATATTACTGATTTTCTAGTTTTTCATTTGAAATATACAAAACTAGTGAAGATATTGAGGCTTTCGGTATTTTTTAATAAAACTCAAATGGAAATATTGCTGATTTTGTAGGTTTTAATTTGAAATGTACAAAACTAATGAAAATATTGGTCCCTTTATTATTTTTTAATAAAACTCAAATGGAAATATTGCTGATTTTGTAGGTTTTCATTTGAAATGAACAAAACTAATGAAAATATCGGTGCTTTTATTATTTTTTAATAAAACTCAAATGGAAATATTGCTGATTTTGTAGGTTTTCATTTGAAATGTACAAAACTAATGAAACTAATTCGTCCTTCTGTTATTTTTTAATAAAACTCAAATGGAAATATTGCTGATTTTTTGATTTTCATTTGAAATGTACAAAACTAATGAAAATATTTGTGCTCTTGGTATTTTTTAATAAAACTTAAATGTAAATATTGCTGATTTTGTAGGTTTTCATTTGAAATGTACAAAATTAATGAAAATATTTGTGCTTTTGTTATTTTTTAATAAAACTCAAATGGAAATATTGCTGATTTTGTAGGTTTTCATTTGAAATGAACAAAACTAATGAAAATATTTGTGCTTTCGTTATTTGTTATAAAACTCAAATGGAAATATTGCTGCTTTTGTAGGTTTTCATTTGAAATGTACAAAACTAATGAAAATATTGGTGCTTTTGTTATTTTTTAATAAAACACAAATGGAAATATTGCTGATTTTGTAGGTTTTCATTTGAAATGTACAAAACTAATGAAAATATTTGTGCTTTTGTTATTTTGTAATAACTCTGAAATGGAAATATTGCTGATTTTGAAGGTTTTCATTTGAAATGTACAAAACTAATGAAAATATTGGTGCTTTTGTTATTTTTTAATAAAACCTAAATGGAAATATTGCTGATTTTGTATGTTTTCATTTGAAATGTACAAAACGAAGGAAAATATTGGTGCTTTTGTTATTTTTTAATAAAACTCAAATGGAAATATTGCTGATTTTGTAGGTTTTCATTTGAAATGTACAAAACTAATGAAAATATTGGTGCTTTTGTAATTTTTTGATAAAACACAAATGGAAATATTGCTGATTATATAGGTTTTCATTTGAAATGTACAAAACTAATGAAAACATTAGTGCTCTTGGTATTTTTTAATAAAACAAATGGAAAGATTGCAGCTTTTGTAGGTTTTCATTTTAAATGTACAAAACTAATGTAAATATTGGTGCTTTTGTTATTTTTTAATAAAACTCAAATGGAAATATTGCTGATTTTGTATGTTTTCATTTGAAATGTACAAAACTAATGAAAATATTGGTGCTTTTGTTATTTTTTGATAATTCTGAAATGGAAATATTTCTGATTATATAGGTTTTCATTTGAAATATACAAAACTAATGAAAATATTGGTGCTTTTGTTATTTCTTAATAAAATACAAATGGAAATATTGCTTATTTTGTAGGTTTTCATTTGAAATGTACAAAACTAATGAAAATATTGGTGCTTTTCATATTTTTCAATAAAACTCAAATGAAAATATTGCTGATTTTGTAGTTTTTCATTTGAAATGTACAAAACTAATGAAAATATTGGTGCTCTTGGTATTTTTTAATAAAACTCAAATGGAAATATAGCTGATTTTTTAGTTTTCCATTTGAAATGTACAAAACTTGTGAAAATATTGGTGCTTCTGTTATTTTTTAATCAAACTCAAATGGAAATATTGCTGATTTTGTAGGTTTGCATTTGAAATGTTCAAAACTAAGGAAATTATTTGTGCTTTTTGTATTTTATAATGAAACTCAAATGGAAATATTGCTGATTTTGAAAGTTTTCAATTGAAATGCACAAAACGAATGAAAATATTGGTGCTTTTGTTATTTTTTAATAAAACTCAAATGGAAATATTGCAGATTTTGTAGATTTTCATTTGAAATGTACAAAACTAATGAAAATATCGGTGCTTTTATTATTTTTTAATAAAACTCAAATGGAAATATTGCTGATTTTGTAGGTTTTCATTTGAAATGTAAAAAACTAATGAAAATATTGGTGCTTTTGTTACTTTTTATAAAACTCAAATGGAAATATTGCTAAATTTGTAGGATTTCATTTGAAATGTACAAAACTAATGAAAATATTGGTGCTTTTATTATTTTTTAATTAAACTCACATGGAAATATTGCTGATTTTTTAGGTTTTCATTTGAAATGTACAAAACTTGTGAAAATATTGGTGCTTCTGGTATTTTTTAATCAAACTGTTGTGGTAGGATCGACCTAATTTGCATAGTGGAGTACCGACCATACAAATATGGTTGGTACCGGGAAGACGCGGAGGCGAATCAAGAGATTCACTAGAGACTCTGCCCGACTGTGACTTGGTCAACAAATTCTCCAGGAACGGTCTTCCCAGGAATATACAAAAGACTATAAGTAAATATTGTGTACACTTTCTTGTTTAAATACATTTTGTTCTAAGTACATTTTGTGTTGCATTATTATTCCATGCATTAGTCAAGTTTCAACAAAAACTCAAATGGAAATATTGCTGATTTTGTAGGTTTTCATTTGAAATGTACAAAACTAATGAAAATATTTGTGCTCTTGGTATTTTTTAATAAAACTCCAATGGAAATATTGCTGATTTTGTAGGTTTTCATTTGAAGTGTACAAAACTAATGAAAATGTTGGTGCTTTTGTTATTTTTTAATAAAACTCAAATGGAAATATTGCTGATTTTGTAGGTTTTCATTTGAAATGTACAAAACTAATGAAAATATTGGTGCTTTGGTATTTTTTAATAAAACTCAAATGGAAATATTGCTGATTTTGTAGATTTTCATTTAAAATGGACAAAACTAATGAAAATATTGGTGCTTTTGTTTTGATATTTTTCAATGGAAATGTTAGAAAATATATCAAATCATTGTTTATTTTGATATTTTTCCATGTAAAATTTACGAAATATATCAAAACATTGCATATTTTGATATTTTTCAATGGAAAAGTTAGAAAATAAATAAATATATTGCATATTTTGTTTATTTTCAAAGGTTATTTTGGAAAATATATCGAAACATTGTATATTTTGATATTTTTGAATGGAAATATTAGAAAATAAATAAAAATATTGCATATTTTGATATTTTTCAATGGAAAAGTTAGAAAATAAATAAAAATATTGCATATTTTGCTAATTTTCAATGGAAAAGTTACGAAATATATCGTAACACTATTTAACAAACGGCAGGTTAATTAACCAATTATTTAACCAAATAATTAACCACAGAAGTTAATTACGGGGATTACTTAAACCGATAGATAGAACGAAAGACATACTGAGCGATAACTTAAACCGATAGATAGAAGGAAAGACATACTGAGCGATATTCTTTTTGTTTTGTTATTTTCCCCAGACAAAGGAAGGAAAAAGAGAAAGAAAAGAAAGAAAGAGAGGGACAAGACTTAACAACTTAGATGATAAGAAAAAAGAAAGCCACCCACAAAGCGATGTTATTTTGATAACGGGACGGCAAAAATTCTGATGGTCATTGTCGTAAAAATTAGTTGATGAATCCCAGAGTTTTTGGGCAGATAAAACATTAACTGTGTCATGATAGCCAAAACTTATATTATCGGGAAAGGATTTAATAAGTCATCTGCTGACCGCACATGGGGCCCAGCCCTGAGTTGGGGAGATGTCGGTTGGACAAGACATCTGTTTTCTGTTGAAATTCGTTTGTGATAACAAAAGCCATGTTGTTGGATTTTTTTTTTAATTGGCTCAGTTTCGCCAAAGTTTCGTCCACTTGGTGTTGGCGGAAGGCTTGATTGAGGAATTCCATATGCCGTGAGGTTGGATAAAAATTGAGATTATCATATTCACACTATTTTGACACCTATTGGCCGAATAGCCAGGCAGAGGTGATCATGTGACGCAGGGAGGAGGCCTGCCTCCGCCCATTGAGAGGATAGGTATGAGACGTTGCTGCGATGAAGTGGGAAAACCGTTGACGCCCTCTAAAGTATGGTGAGATACCCATATGAGAGCAGAAGAGGGTGGGAGTGGAAGAAGATTTCCAAAAATGGAAAATGATAAATATTTCTGACCGAAAACAAAGAAAATCCTTATTGGGGATTTGAAATCAATGTGGTGGCCACACCACATCCGACCCACGCCGGGTTTGATCGGCGTCCATATAAGCAAACATCTTCGGGCGTTTGACAGTTAAGTTAGTGTAGAGTGGAGTTAGTTTTTGGCAGTGCAGTCCAAGAGCAGTGCAGTTTGCAGAGAGATCCAGTCGAACCCAAAAGACACAGGGGACTCAGAAGATAACGCCTCGCACAGGTGACCGCACGATTCCATGCCTTCCGACCTAGACTTCTAACCAAGAACAAAATTGTTGAAGTCCGACTTTAGATTTCCCACCAAAGCAAGTTTCCGACTTAGACTTCTAACCAAGAACAAATTATAGAAGTCTGACTTATATTTTCCACCTGAGCTGACTTTATTGAAAAACAACCCAGATATCCAGAGCTAGCTAAGAACGCAAAAGTGTTACAATCCACATCTTTTTTCTTCGGGCTGGGAGAGAAAGAGAGAGACGCAATCCTGTAACTCAACAAACCGACATAAAATTAATCACTATTTCTAACCATTCGCTCGCCTTGAAGTTGTTGTTTGTGCTTCTGTTTTTTTGTCTACATTTATTGTGCAGTATCACCTTGACCTGGATTCAGCTGGCACCACGGCCCGGCGTTTGATTGATCTCGTCAACCTAAGATCAAATCACAACGTGGGTAGGTTGAATCAAGATCAAAGCAGTTGCTTCGGTGACCAGGCGTTGTAAGTGAGCCGGGTACGACAAGTTGGTACTAGAACCCAACAAGACCTCAACCGATGTCCAAGGGTTAGCCCGTCATATATTGGCATCGTGACAAATAGACGGATGTCACAATATCAAAATATTGTATATTTTGATATTTTTCAATGGAAATAAATTTAAAAAATTGCATATTTCGATATTTTTCAATGGAAAATTAGGAAAATGAATAAAAATATTACATATTTTGTTAATTTTCAATGGAAAAGTTAGAAAATATATTGAAACATTGTTTATTTTGATATTTTTCAATGGAAAACTTACTAAATAAATAAGAATATTGCATATTTTGCTAATTTTCAATGGCAAAGTTAGAAAATATCTCGAAACATTGTATATTTTGATATTTTCAATGGTAAAGTTAGAAAATAAATAAAAATATTGCATATTTTGATATTTTTCATTGTAAAAGAAAGAAAATAAATAAAAATATTCCATATTTTGATATTTTTCAATGGTAAGTTAGAAAATAAATAAAAACATTGCATATTTTGGTATTTTCCAAGGGAATAGCTAGAAAATAAATAAAAATATTGCATATTTTGATATTTTTCAATGGAAAAGTTAGAAAATATATCGAAACATTGTACATTTTGATATTTTTCAATGGAAAAGTAAGAAAATAAATAAAAATATTATATATTTTGCTAATTTTCAATGGAAAAGTTACAAAATATATCGAAACAATGTATATTTTGATATTTTTCAATGGAAATGTGAGATAATAAATGAAAATATTGCATATTTGGATATGATTCAATGGTAAAGTTAGGAAATAAATAACAATATTGCATATTTTGATATTTTTCAATGGAAAAGTTAGGAAATATATCGAAACATTGTACATTTTGATATTTTTCAATGAAAAAGTTAGAAAATAAATAAAAATATTATATATTTTGCTAGTTTTCAATGAAAAAGTTGGAAAATATATCAAATAATTGTATATTTTGATATTTTTCAATGGAAATATCAGAAAATGAATAAAAAATATTGTATATTTTAGTATTATTCAAAGGAATAGTTAGAAAATAAATAAAAATATTGCATATTTTGACTTTTCACTGGAAAAGTTAAAAAATAAATAAAAATAGAGCATATTTTGATATTTTTCATTGGAAAAGTTAGAAAATAAATAAAAATAATCTATTTTTTGATATTTTTCAATGGAAAAGTTAGAAAATAAGTGAAAATATTGCATATTTTGATATTTTTCTATGGAAATGTTAGAGAATAAATAAAATATTTCATATTTTGATATTTTTCAATGGTAAGTTAGAAAATAAATAAAAATATTGCATATTTTGATATTTTTCCATGGAAAAGTTAGAAAATAAGTAAAAATATTGCAAATTTTGATATGTCTCAATGGAAAAGTTAGAAATATAACGAAACATTGTATATTTTGATATTTGGTAATGGTAAGTTTTTCAATGGAAAAATTAGAAAATAAATAAAAATATTTCATATTTTGATATTTTTGTATGGAAAAGTTAGGAAATATATCAAAACCTTGTATATTTTGATATTTTACAATGGAAAAGTTAGAAAATATCTAGAAATATTGTATATTTTGATAATTTTCAAAGGAAAAGTTTGAAAATATATCGAAACATTGAATATTTTCATATTTTTCAAAGGAAAAGTTACAAAATAAATAAAAATATATATGATAATTCGATATTTTACAATGGAAAAGTTAGAAAATAAATAAAAATATTGAATATTTTGGTATTTTTCAATGGAATAGTTATAAAATAGATAAAAATATTGCATGTTTAGATAATTTTCAATGAAAAACTTATAAAATAGATAAAAATATGGATATTTTGATATTTTTCAAAGGAAAAGTAAGAAAATAATTAAAATTATTGCATATTTTGAAATGTTTGTATGGAAAAGTTAGAAAATATATCGAAACATTGTATATTTTGATATTTTTCAATGGAAAAGTTAGAAAATAAATAAAAATAGTGCATATTTTGATATTTTCAATGGAAAAGTTAGAAAATATATCGAAACATTGTATATTTTGATATTTTTCAATGGAATATTTTGAAAATAAACAAAAATATTGCATATTGCGATATTTTATAATGGTAAAGTTAGAAAATAAATAAAAATATTGAATATTTTGGTATTTTTCAATGGAATAGTTAGAAAATAAATAAAAATATTGTATATTTCGATATTTTTCAATGTAAAAGTTACAAAATAAATAAAGATATTGTATATCTTGATATTTTTCAATGGAAAATATCGAAAATAAATAAAAATATTGCATATTTTGATATTTTGCAATGGAAAAGTTAGGAAATATATCGAAATATTGTATATTTTGATATTTTTCAATGGAAAAGTTAGAAAATAAATTAAAATATTGCATATTTTGATATTTTTCAATGGATAAGTTGGAAAATGTATCGAAATATTGTATATTTTGATATTTTTCAATCAAAATAAATAAGAATATTGCATTTTTTTATATTTTTCAATGGAAAAGTTAGATAATAAATAAAAATATTGCATATTTTGGTATTTTTCAATGGAAACGTTAGAAAATAAATAAAAATATTGCATATTTTGTTATTTGTCATTGGAAAATTGTAAAATAAATAAAAGTATTGCATATTTTGATATTTTGCAGTGGAAAAGTTAGAAAATAAATAAAAATATTGCATATTGTGATATTTTTACAATGGAAAAGTTATAAAATAGATAAAGATTTGCATATTTTAATATTTTTCAATGGAAAATTTAACAAATATATCGAGACATTGTATATTTTGATATTTTTCAATGGAAAAGTTAGAAAATAAATAAAAATATTGCATATTTCGATATGTTACAATCGAAAAGTTAGAAAATATATAAAAATATTGCATATTTTGTTATTTTTCAATGGAATAGTTAGAAATAAATAAAAATATTGCATATTTTGTTATTTTTAAATGGAAACACTAGAAAATAAATAAAAATATTGCATATCTTGAGATTTTTCACAGGAAAATGTTAGAAAATAAATAAAAATATTGCATATTTTGATATTTTTCAATGGAAAAGTTGAAAAATAAACAAAAATATTGCATATCTTGATATTTTTCAATGGAAAAGTTAGAAAATGAATAAAAATATTGCATATTTTGATATTTTACACTGGAAAAGTTATAAAATATATAAAAATATTGC
The DNA here is from genome assembly GCA_964036315.1 of Acanthosepion esculentum. Classification (NCBI taxonomy): domain Eukaryota; kingdom Metazoa; phylum Mollusca; class Cephalopoda; order Sepiida; family Sepiidae; genus Acanthosepion; species Acanthosepion esculentum. The sequence continues at coordinate 41,214,459 of OZ038501.1, forward strand.
ATATTTTGATATTTTTGTATGGAAAAGTTAGGAAATATATCGAAACATTCTATATTTGGATATTTTACAATAGAAAGTTAGAAAATATCTCGAAACATTGTGTATGTTGCTAATTTTCAATTGAAAAGTTAGAAAATATATTGAAAAATTGTATATTTTGATATTTTTCAATGGAAAAGTTAGAAAATAAATAAAAATATTGCATATTTTCTATGGAAAAGTTAGCAAATAAATAAAAATATTGCATATTTCGATATTTTTCAATGTAAAAGTTAGAAAATAAATAAAAATATTGTATATTTTGATATACCTCAATTAAACAGTTAGAAGAAAAAGAAAAATATTGCATATTTCGCTTTTTTACAATGGAAAAGTTAGAAAATCAATAAAGATATTGCGTATTTTGATAATTTTCAAAGGAAAGGTTAGGAAATATATCGAAACATTGTATATTTTCTGATTTTTCAATGGAATAGTGAGAAAATAATTAAAAATATTGCATATTTTGGAATTTTTCAATGGAAACGTTAGAAAAATAATAATATTGCCTATCTTGCTATTTTTCAATGGAAAAGTAAGAAAATAAATAAAATATTGCATATTTTGATATTTTTCAATGGAAAAGTTAGACAAAAAATAAAAATATTGCATATTTTGGTATTTTTGAATGGAATAGTTAGAAAATAAATAAAAATATTGTATATTTCACTATTTTTCAATGTAAATAAATACAAATATTGCAAATCTTGATATTTTTCAATGGAAAAGATTAGAAAATAAAAAAATATTGCTTATTTTTATATTTTTCAATGGAAAAGTTAAGAAATTTATCGAAACGTTGTATATTTTGATATTGTTCAATGGAAAAGTTAGAAAATCAATAAAAATATTGCATATTTTGATATTTTTCAACAGAACAGTTAGGAAATATATCAAAACATTGTATATTTTCATATTTTTCAATGAAATAGTTAGAAAATCAATAAAAATATTGCATATTTTGGTATTTTTCAATGGAAAAGTTAGAAAGTAAATAAAAATATGGCATATTTTGATATTTTTCAATGGACAAGTTAGAAAATAAACAAAAATATTGCATATTTTCATATTTTTCATTGGAAAAGTTAAAAAATAAATAAAAATATTGCATATTTCGATATTTTTGATAATGGAAAAGTTATAAAATAAATTAAAAAATTGCATATTTTGATATGTTTACAATGGAAAAGTTATAAAATAGATAAAAATATAGCATATTTTGATATTTATCAATGGAAAAGTTCGAAAATCAGAAAAATACTGCATATTTTGCTAATTTTCAATGTAAAAGTTAGGAAATATATTGAAATCTTGTATATTTTGATGTTTTTCAATGGAAAATTTTGAAAATAAATGAAAATATTGCATCTTTTGATGTTTTTCACTAGAAAAGTTAGAAAATAAATAAAAATATTGCATATTCTGGTATTTTTCAATAGAATAGTTAGAAAATAAATAAAAATATTGCATATTTTGATATTTATCACTGGAATAGTTAGAAAATAAATAAAAATCTTGCATAATTTGATATTTTTCAATGGAAAAGTTGTAAAATAAACAAAAATATTGCATATCTTGATATTTTTTTAATGGAAAAGTTAGAAAATAAATAAAAATATTGCATATTTTGATATTTTACACTGGAAAAGTTATAAAATATATAAAAATATTGCATATTTTTTTATTTTTCGATGGAAAATTAGAAAATAATTAAAATTTTTGCATATTTTGATATTTTTGTATGGAAAAGTTAGGAAATATATCGAAACATTGTATATTTTGATATTTGACAATAGAAAAGTTAGAAAATATCTCGAAAAACATTGTATATGTTGCTAATTTTCAATGGAAAAGTTAGAAAATATATTGAAAAATTGTATATTTTGATATTTTTCAATGGAAAAGTTAGGAAATATATGGAAACATTGTATATTTTGATATGTTTCAATAGAAAAGTTAGAAAATAAATAATTTGTCAATGGAATATTTAGAAAATAAATAAAAATATTGCATATTTTGCTATTTTTCAATGGAAACATTAGAAAATAAATAAAAATATTGCCTAACTTACTATTTTTCAATGGAAAAGTAAGAAAAAAAATAATTTGTCAATGGAATAGTTAGAAAATAAATAAAAATATTGCATATTTTCATATTTTTTAATGGAATAGAAAATACATAAAAATATTGTATATTTCGATATTTTTCAGTGGAAAAGATAGAAAATAAATAAAAATATTGCATGTTTTGATATTTTTCAATGGAAGATTTAGGAAATATATGGAAACATTGTATATTTTGATATGTTTCAATAGAAAGTTAGAAAATAAATAATTTGTCAATGGAATAGGTAGAAAATAAATAAAAATATTGCATATTTTGCTATTTTTCATTGGAAACGTTAGATAAATAAAAATATTGCCTAACTTACTATTTTTCAATGGAAAAGTAAGAAAATAAATAAAATATTGCATATTTTGATATTTTTCAATGGAGAAGTTAGAAAATAAATAAAAATATTGCATATTTTGACATTTTTCAATGAAAATTTAGAAAATAAATAAAGATATCGCATATTTTGATATTTTTCAATGCAAAAATTGGAAAAGAAACAAAAATATTGCATATTTTGATATTTTTCAAAGGAAAAGTTAGAAAATAAATAAAAATATTGCAAATTTTGATATTTTTCATTGGAAAAGTTAGAAAACAAGTAAAAATATTACAGATTTTGATATTTTTCACTGAAAATTTAGAAAATAAATTTAAAAAAATATATTTTGATATTTTTCAATGGATAAGAGGGAAAATATATCGAAACATTGTATATTTTATTTTTCAATGGAAAAGTTAGAAAATAAATAAAAATATTGCATATTTCTATATTTTACAATGGAAAAGTTAGAAAATAAATAAAAACATTGCTTATTTTTATATTTTTCAATGTAATAGTTAGAAAATAAATAAAAATATGGCATATTTTGATATTTTTACAATGGAAAAGTTAGAAAAGAAATAAAAGTATTGTATATCTTGATATTTTTCAATGGAAAAGATAGAAAATAAATAAAAATATTGCATATTTTGATATTTGTCCATGAAAAAGTTAGAACATAAATAAAAATATTGCATATTTTGATATTTTTCAAAGGAAAAGTTAGAAATTCAATAAAAATATTGCATATTTTACTAATTTTGAATGGAAAAGTTAGGAAATATATCGAAACTCCTTATTTTGATATTTTTCACTGGAAAAGTTAGAAAACAAATAAAAATATTGCATATTTTGATATTTTTCAATGGAAAAGTTAGGAAATATATCGAAACATTGTATATTTTTCAAAGGAAAGTTTAGAAAAAAAATAAAAATATTGTATATTTAGAAAATTTTCGATATAAAAGTTAGAAGATAAATAAAAATATTGCATATTTCAATATTTTACATTGGAAAAGTTAGAAAATATATAAAAATATTGCATATTTTGATATTTTTCACTAAATAAATTAGAAAATATATACAAATATTGTATATTTTGATATTTTTCAATGGAAAAGTTAGGAAATATATCAAAACATTGTATATTTTGATATTTTTCAATGAAAAGGTTAGAAAATAAATAAAAAAATTATTGTATATTTTTATATTTTTCATTGGAAAAGTTAGAAAACAAATAAAAATATTGCATATTTTGCTATTTTGCAATGGAAAAGTTAGAAAATACATAAAAATATTGAATATTTATAAATTAGAAAATATATACAAATATTGTATATTTTGATATTTTTCAATGGAAAAGTTAGGAAATATATCGAAACATTGAATATTTTGATATTTTTCAATGAAAAGGTTAGAAAATAAATAAAAAAATATTGTATATTTTGATATTTTTCACTGGAAAAATTTCAAAATAAACAAAAATATTGCATATTTTGCTATTTTTCAATCGAAAAGTTTGAAATATATCAAAATATTTCATATTTTGATATTTCTCAATGGAAAAGTTAGGACATATAACGAAACATTGTATATTTTGATACTTTTCAATGGAAAGTTAGAAAATAAATAAAAATATTGCATATTTCGATATTTTACAATGGAAAAGTTAGAAAATATATAAAAATATTGCATATATTGTTATTTTTCAATAGAAAAGTTAGAAAATAAATAAAAATATTGTATATTTTGATATTTTTCATTGGAAAAGTTAGAAAATAAATAAAAATATTGCAGATTTTTATATTTTTCACTGGAAAAGTTAGAAATTAAATAAAAAAAAATTGCTTATTTTGCATTTTTCAATGGAAAAGTTGGAAAATATATAACAATATTGCATATTTTGATATTTTTCAAAGGAAAAGTTAGAAATTAAATGAAAATATTGCATATTTTGCTAATTTTCAATGGAAAAGTTTGGAAATACATCGAAACATTGTATATTTTGGTAGTTTTCAATGGAATAGTTAGAAAATACATAAAAATATTGCATATTTTGGTATTTTTCAATGGAAACATTAGAAATTAAATAAAATTTGCATATTTTGTATTTTTCAATGGAAATAAACAACTATATTGCATATTTTGATATTTTTCAATGGAAAAGTTTGAAAATAAATAAAAATATTGCATATTTTGATATTTTTCACTAGAAAAGTTAGAAAATAAATACAAATATTGTATATTTTGATATTTTCCAATGGAAAAATTGGAAAATGAACAAAAATATTGCATATTTGTCTAATTTTCAATGATAACATTAGGAAATATATCGAAACATTGTATATTTTGATTGTTTTCGATGGAAAAGTTAGAAAATAAATAAAAATATTGCATATTTTACTAATTTTCAAAGGAAAAGTTAGAAAATACATGGAAACATTGTTTATTTTGATATTTCGCAATGGAAAAGTGTGAAAATAAATAAAAATATTGCATATCTTGATATTTTTCAATGTAAAAGTCGGAAAAATAAATAAAAATATTGCATATTTTTATATTTTTCACTAGAAAAGTTAGAAAATAAATACAAATATTGTATATATTGATATTTTTCAATGGAAAAATTGGAAAATAAACAAAAATCTTGCACATTTTCATATTTTTCAATGGAAAAGTTAAAAAATAATTAAAAATATTCCATATTTTGATATTTTTCAATGTAAAAGTAAGAAATTAAATAAAAATGTTGCAAATTTTACTAATTTTCAATGGAAAAGTTAGAAAATATATTGAAACATTGTATATTTTGATATTTTTCAATGGAAAGGTTAGAAAAAAAATAAATTATTGTATATTTTGGTATTTTTCAATGGAATAGTTAGAAAATACATAAAAATATAGCATATTTTGGTATTAATGGACAAGTTAGAAAATAAATAAAAATATTGAATATTTCGATATTTTTCAATGGAAATGTTAGAAAATAAATAAAAATATTGCATATTTTGATATTTTTCAATGAAAAAGTTAGAAAACAAATTAAAATATTGTATATTTTGATATTTTTCAATGGAAAAATTGGAAAGTAAAAAAAATATTGCATATTTTCCTATTTTTCAATGGAAAACTTTGAAAATATATAAAAATATTGCATATTTTGATATTTCTCAATGGAAAAGTTAGGAAATATATAGAAACATTGTATATTTTGATACTTTTCAATGGAAAAGTTAGGAAATAAATCAAAATATTGCATATTTCAATATTTTACAATGGAAAAGTTAGAAAATATATAAAAATATTGCATATTTTGGTATTTTTCAATGGAAGAGTTTGAAAATAAATAAAAATATGCATATTCTGATATTTTTACAATGGAAAATTTATAAAATAGATAAAAATATTGCGTATTTTAATATTTTTCAGTGGAAAATCTAGGAAATATATCAAAACATTGCATATTTTGATATTTTTCAATGGAAAAGTTAGAAAATAAATAGAAATATTGCATATTTTGCTATTTTTCAATGGATGAGTTGGAAAATATATCGAAACATTGTATATTTTGATTTTTTTCAATGGAAAAGTTAGAAAATAAATAAAAATATTGCATATTTTGATATTTTTCATTGGAAAAGTTAGAAAATAAATAAAAATATTGATTATTTTGATATTTTTCACAAGAAAAGTTAGAAAATAAATACAAATATTGCATATTTTGATATTTTACAATGAAAAAATTGGAAAATAAACAAAAATAATGCATATTTTGATATTTTTCAAAGGAAAAGTTAGAAAATAAATAAAAATATTGCATATTTTTCGCTAGTTTTCAATGGAAAAGTTAGGAAATATATGGAAACATTGTTTATTTTGATAATTTTCAATGGAAAAGTTAGAAAATAAATAAAAATATTTTGCATGTTTTGATATTTTTCACTGGAAAAGTTAGAAAATAAATAAAAATATTATATTTTGATATTTTTCAATTTAAAAGTTAGAAAATAAATAAAAATATTGCATATTTTGATATTTTTTAATGGAAAATTTAGAAAATAAATAAAAATATTGCATATTTTGCTAATTTTCAATGGAAAAGTTAGGAAATATATCAAAGCATTGTATATTTTGGTATTTTTCAATGGAAAAGTTAGAAAATAAATAAAAATATTGCATATTTTGATATTTTTCAATGGAAAAGTTTGAAAAAAAACAAAAATATTGCATATTTCGATATTTTTCTTATTTTGCATATTTTGATATTTTTCAATGGAAAAGTTATGAAATATATAAAAATATAACATATTTTGCTATTTTTCCAATTGATAAGTTGGAAAATATATAAAAATATTGCATATTTTGATATTTTTCAATGGAAAAGTTAGAAAATAAATAAAAATATTGTATATTTTGATATTTCTCAATGTACAAGTTCAGAAATACATAAAAATATTGCATATTTTGATATTTTTCATTGGAAAAGTTAGATAATAAATAAAAATATTGCACATTTTGATATTTTTCACTAGAAAAGTTAGAAAATAAATACAAATATTGCATATTTTGCTAATTTTCAATGGTAAATTTTGGAAATATATATATATATTTTTTTTCACTGGAAAAATTCGAAAATAAACAAAAAGTATTGCACACTTTGATATTTTTCAATGGAAAAGTTAGAAAATAAATAAAAATATTGCATATTTTGATATTTTTCAATGGAAAATTAGAAATTAAATAAAAATATTGCATATTTTGCTAATATTCAATGGAAAATTTTTGAAATATACCGAAACATTGTATAATTTGATGTTTTTCAATGGAAAGGTTAGAAAATAAATAAAAATATTGCATATTTTGATATTTTTCAATGGAATCATTAGGAAATATATTCGATATTTTACAATGGAAAAGTTAGAAAATATATAAAAATATTGCATATTTTAGTATTTTTCAATGGAATAGTTAGAAAATAAATAAAAATATTGCATATTTTGATATTTTTCAATGGAAACATTAGGAAATATATCGAAACATTGCATATTTAGATACTTTTCAATGGAAAAGTTAGAAAATAAATAAAAATATTGCATATTTTTATATTTTTCAATGGATAAGTTGGAAAATATATAAAAACATTGTATATTTTGATTGGAAGAGTTACAATTAAGAAAAAAAATTGCAAATTTTGATATTTTTCAATGGAAAAGTTAGAAAATAAATTAAAATATTGTATATTTTTGATATTTTTCAATGGAAAAATTGGAAAGTAAATAAAAATATTGTATATTTTGCTATTTTTCAATGGAAAAGTTTGAAAATATATAAAAATATTGCATATTTTGATATTTCTCAATGGAAAAGTTAGGAAATATATAGAAATATTGTATATTTTGATACTTTTCAATGGAAAAGTTAGAAAATAAATAAAAATATTGCATATTTCGATATTTTACAATGGAAAAGTTAGAAAATATATAAAAATATTGCATATTGTGGTATTTTTCAATGGAATAGTCAGAAAATAAATAAAAATATTGCATATTTTGGTATTTTTCAATGGAAACGTTAGAAAATAAATAAAAATATTGCATATCTTGATATTTTTAAATGGAAAAGTTAGAAAATAAATAAAAATATTCAATATTTTGATATTTTTCAATGGAAAAGTTAGAAAATAAATAGAAATATTGCATATTTTGACATTTTTCATTGGAAAAGTTAGAAAATAAATAAAAATATTGCATATTTTGATATTTTTCACAAGAAAATTTAGAACATAAATAAAAATATTGCATATTTTGATATTTTTCAAAGGAAAAGTTAGAAATTCAATAAAAATATTGCATATTTTACTAATTTTGAATGGAAAAGTTAGGAAATATATCGAAACTCCTTATTTTGATATTTTTCACTGGAAAAGTTAGAAAACAAATAAAAATATTGCATATTTTGATATTTTTCAATGGAAAAGTTAGGAAATATATCGAAACATTGTATATTTTTCAATGGAAAGTTTAGAAAAAAAATAAAAATATTGTATATTTAGAAAATTTTCAATATAAAAGTTAGAAGATAAATAAAAATATTGCATATTTCAATATTTTACATTGGAAAAGTTAGAAAATATATAAAAATATTGCATATTTTGATATTTTTCACTAAATAAATTAGAAAATATATACAAATATTGTATATTTTGATATTTTTCAATGGAAAAGTTAGGAAATATATCGAAACATTGTATATTTTGATATTTTTCAATGAAAAGGTTAGAAAATAAATAAAAAAATTATTGTATATTTTTATATTTTTCACTGGAAAAGTTAGAAAACAAATAAAAATATTGCATATTTTGCTATTTTGCAATGGAAAAGTTAGAAAATACATAAAAATATTGCATATTTATAAATTAGAAAATATATACAAATATTGTATATTTTGATATTTTTCAATGGAAAAGTTAGGAAATATATCGAAACATTGAATATTTTGATATTTTTCAATGAAAAGGTTAGAAAATAAATAAAAAAATATTGTATATTTTGATATTTTTCACTGGAAAAATTTCAAAATAAACAAAAATATTGCATATTTTGCTATTTTTCAATCGAAAAGTTTGAAATATATCAAAATATTTCATATTTTGATATTTCTCAATGGAAAAGTTGGGACATATAACGAAACATTGTATATTTTGATACTTTTCAATGGAAAGTTAGAAAATAAATAAAAATATTGCATATTTCGATATTTTACAATGGAAAAGTTAGAAAATATATAAAAATATTGCATATATTGTTATTTTTCAATAGAAAAGTTAGAAAATAAATAAAAATATTGTATATTTTGATATTTTTCATTGAAAAAGTTAGAAAATAAATAAAAATATTGCAGATTTTTATATTTTTCACTGGAAAAGTTAGAAATTAAATAAAAAAAAATTGCTTATTTTGCATTTTTCAATGGAAAAGTTGGAAAATATATAACAATATTGCATATTTTGATATTTTTCAAAGGAAAAGTTAGAAATTAAATGAAAATATTGCATATTTTGCTAATTTTCAATGGAAAAGTTTGGAAATACATCGAAACATTGTATATTTTGGTAGTTTTCAATGGAATAGTTAGAAAATACATAAAAATATTGCATATTTTGGTATTTTTCAATGGAAACATTAGAAATTAAATAAAATTTGCATATTTTGTATTTTTCAATGGAAATAAACAACTATATTGCATATTTTGATATTTTTCAATGGAAAAGTTTGAAAATAAATAAAAATATTGCATATTTTGATATTTTTCACTAGAAAAGTTAGAAAATAAATACAAATATTGTATATTTTGATATTTTCCAATGGAAAAATTGGAAAATGAACAAAAATATTGCATATTTGTCTAATTTTCAATGATAACATTAGGAAATATATCGAAACATTGTATATTTTGATTGTTTTCGATGGAAAAGTTAGAAAATAAATAAAAATATTGCATATTTTACTAATTTTCAAAGGAAAAGTTAGAAAATACATGGAAACATTGTTTATTTTGATATTTCGCAATGGAAAAGTGTGAAAATAAATAAAAATATTGCATATCTTGATATTTTTCAATGTAAAAGTCGGAAAAATAAATAAAAATATTGCATATTTTTATATTTTTCACTAGAAAAGTTAGAAAATAAATACAAATATTGTATACTTTGATATTTTTCAATGGAAAAATTGGAAAATAAACAAAAATCTTGCACATTTTCATATTTTTCAATGGAAAAGTTAAAAAATAATTAAAAATATTCCATATTTTGATATTTTTCAATGTAAAAGTAAGAAATTAAATAAAAATGTTGCAAATTTTACTAATTTTCAATGGAAAAGTTAGAAAATATATCGAAACATTGTATATTTTGATATTTTTCAATGGAAAGGTTAGAAAAAAAATAAATTATTGTATATTTTGGTATTTTTCAATGGAATAGTTAGAAAATACATAAAAATATAGCATATTTTGGTATTAATGGACAAGTTAGAAAATAAATAAAAATATTGAATATTTCGATATTTTTCAATGGAAATGTTAGAAAATAAATAAAAATATTGCATATTTTGATATTTTTCAATGAAAAAGTTAGAAAACAAATTAAAATATTGTATATTTTGATATTTTTCAATGGAAAAATTGGAAAGTAAAAAAAATATTGCATATTTTCCTATTTTTCAATGGAAAACTTTGAAAATATATAAAAATATTGCATATTTGGATATTTTTCAATGCATAAGTTGGAAAATATATCGAAATATTGTATATTTTGATATTTTTCAATGGAAAAGTTAGCAAATAAATCAAAATATTGCATATTTCAATATTTTACAATGGAAAAGTTAGAAAATATATAAAAATATTGCATATTTTGCTATTTTTCAATGGATGAGTTGGAAAATATATCGAAACATTGTATATTTTGATTTTTTTCAATGGAAAAGTTAGAAAATAAATAAAAATATTGCATATTTTGATATTTTTCATTGGAAAAGTTAGAAAATAAATTAAAATATTGATTATTTTGATATTTTTCACAAGAAAAGTTAGAAAATAAATACAAATATTGCATATTTTGATATTTTACAATGAAAAAATTGGAAAATAAACAAAAATAATGCATATTTTGATATTTTTCAAAGGAAAAGTTAGAAAATAAATAAAAATATTGCATATTTTTCGCTAGTTTTCAATGGAAAAGTTAGGAAGTATATGGAAACATTGTTTATTTTGATAATTTTCAATGGAAAAGTTAGAAAATAAATAAAAATATTTTGCATATTTTGATATTTTTCACTGGAAAAGTTAGAAAATAAATAAAAATATTATATTTTGATATTTTTCAATTTAAAAGTTAGAAAATAAATAAAAATATTGCATATTTTGATATTTTTTAATGGAAAATTTAGAAAATAAATAAAAATATTGCATATTTTGCTAATTTTCAATGGAAAAGTTAGGAAATATATCAAAGCATTGTATATTTTGGTATTTTTCAATGGAAAAGTTAGAAAATAAATAAAAATATTGCATATTTTGATATTTTTCAATGGAAAAGTTTGAAAAAAAACAAAAATATTGCATATTTCGATATTTTTCCTATTTTGCATATTTTGATATTTTTCAATGGAAAAGTTATGAAATATATAAAAATATTGCATATTTTGCTATTTTTCCAATTGATAAGTTGGAAAATATATGGAAACATTGTATATTTTGATATTTTTCAAAGGTAAAGTTAGAAAATATATAAAAATATTGCATATTTTGATATTTTTCAATGGAAAAGTTAGAAAATAAATAAAAATATTGTATATTTTGATATTTCTCAATGTACAAGTTCAGAAATACATAAAAATATTGCATATTTTGATATTTTTCATTGGAAAAGTTAGATAATAAATAAAAATATTGCACATTTTGATATTTTTCACTAGAAAAGTTAGAAAATAAATACAAATATTGCATATTTTGCTAATTTTCAATGGTAAATTTTGGAAATATATATATATTTTTTTTCACTGGAAAAATTCGAAAATAAACAACAATATTGCACATTTTGATATTTTTCAATGGAAAAGTTAGAAAATAAATAAAAATATTGCATATTTTGATATTTTTCAATGGAAACATTAGGAAATATATTCGATATTTTACAATGGAAAAGTTAGAAAATATATAAAAATATTGCATATTTTAGTATTTTTCAATGGAATAGTTAGAAAATAAATAAAAATATTGCATATTTTGATATTTTTCAATGGAAACATTAGGAAATATATCGAAACATTGCATATTTAGATACTTTTCAATGGAAAAGTTAGAAAATAAATAAAAATATTGCATATTTTGATATTTTTCAATGGATAAGTTGGAAAATATATAAAAACATTGTATATTTTGATTGGAAGAGTAACAATTAAGAAAAAAAATTGCAAATTTTGATATTTTTCAATGGAAAAGTTAGAAAATAAATTAAAATATTGTATATTTTGATATTTTTCAATGGAAAAATTGGAAAGTAAATAAAAATATTGCATATTTTGCTATTTTTCAATGGAAAAGTTTGAAAATATATAAAAATATTGCATATTTTGATATTTCTCAATGGAAAAGTTAGGAAATATATAGAAACATTGTATATTTTGATACTTTTCAATGGAAAAGTTAGAAAATAAATAAAAATATTGCATATTTTGATATTTTTCAATGTATAAGTTCGAAAATATATCGAAATATTGTATATTTTGATATTTTTCAAAGGAAAAGTTAGAGAATAAATAAAAATATTGCATATTTCGATATTTTACAATGGAAAAGTTAGAAAATATATAAAAATATTGCATATTGTGGTATTTTTCAATGGAATAGTCAGAAAATGAATAAAAATATTGCATATTTTGGTATTTTTCAATGGAAACGTTAGAAAATAAATAAAAATATTGCATATCTTGATATTTTTAAATGGAAAAGTTAGAAAATAAATAAAAATATTCAATATTTTGATATTTTTCAATGGAAAAGTTAGAAAATAAATAGAAATATTGCATATTTTGACATTTTTCATTGGAAAAGTTAGAAAATAAATAAAAATGTTGCATATTTTGATATTTTTCACAAGAAAATTTAGAAAATAAATACAAATATTGCATATTTTGATATTTTACAATGAAAAAATTGGAAAATAATGCATGTTTTGATATTTTTCAAAGGAAAAGTTAGAAAATAAATAAAAATATTGCATATTTTTCGCTAGTTTTCAATGGAAAAGTTAGGAAATATATGGAAACATTGTTTATTTTGATAATTTTCAATGGAAAAGTTAGAAAATAAATAAAATATTTTGCATATTTTGATATTTTTCACTGGAAAAGTTAGAAAATAAATAAAAATATTTTGATATTTTTCAATTTAAAAGTTAGAAAATAAATAAAAATATTGCATATTTTGATATTTTTTAATGGAAAATTTAGAAAATAAATAAAAATATTGCATATTTTGCTAATTTTCAATGGAAAAGTTAGGAAATATATCAAAGCATTGTATATTTTGGTATTTTTCAATGGAAAAGTTAGAAAATAAATAAAAATATTGCATATTTTGATATTTTTCAATGGAAAAGTTTGAAAAAAAACAAAAATATTGCATATTTCGATATTTTTCCTATTTTGCATATTTTGATATTTTTCAATGGAAAAGTTATGAAATATATAAAAATATTGCATATTTTGCTATTTTTCCAATTGATAAGTTGGAAAATATATGGAAACATTGTATATTTTGATATTTTTCAAAGGTAAAGTTAGAAAATATATAAAAATATTGCATATTTTGATATTTTTCAATGGAAAAGTTAGAAAATAAATAAAAATATTATATTTTGAGATTTTTCAATTTAAAAGTTAGAAAATAAATAAAAATATTGCATATTTTGATATTTTTTAATGGAAAATTTAGAAAATAAATAAAAATATTGCATATTTTGCTAATTTTCAATGGAAAAGTTAGGAAATATATCAAAGCATTGAATATTTTGGTATTTTTCAATGGAAAAGTTAGAAAATAAATAAAAATATTGCATATTTTGATATTTTTCAATGGAAAAGTTTGAAAAAAAACAAAAATATTGCATATTTCGATATTTTTCCTATTTTGCATATTTTGATATTTTTCAATCGAAAAGTTATGAAATATATAAAAATATTGCATATTTTGCTATTTTTCCAATTGATAAGTTGGAAAATATATGGAAACATTGTATATTTTGATATTTTTTAATGGAAAATTTAGAAAATAAATAAAAATATTGCATATTTTGCTAATTTTCAATGGAAAAGTTAGGAAATATATCAAAGCATTGAATATTTTGGTATTTTTCAATGGAAAAGTTAGAAAATAAATAAAAATATTGCATATTTTGATATTTTTCAATGGAAAAGTTTGAAAAAAAACAAAAATATTGCATATTTCGATATTTTTCCTATTTTGCATATTTTGATATTTTTCAATGGAAAAGTTAGAAAATAAATAAAAATATTGCATATTTTGATATTTTTCAATGGAAAATTAGAAATTAAATAAAAATATTGCATATTTTGCTAATATTCAATGGAAAATTTTTGAAATATACCGAAACATTGTATAATTTGATGTTTTTCAATGGAAAGGTTAGAAAATAAATAAAAATATTGCATATTTTGATATTTTTCAATGGAAACATTAGGAAATATATTCGATATTTTACAATGGAAAAGTTAGAAAATATATAAAAATATTGCATATTTTAGTATTTTTCAATGGAATAGTTAGAAAATAAATAAAAATATTGCATATTTTGATATTTTTCAATGGAAACATTAGGAAATATATCGAAACATTGCATATTTAGATACTTTTCAATGGAAAAGTTAGAAAATAAATAAAAATATTGCATATTTTGATATTTTTCAATGGATAAGTTGGAAAATATATAAAAACATTGTATATTTTGATTGGAAGAGTAACAATTAAGAAAAAAAATTGCAAATTTTGATATTTTTCAATGGAAAAGTTAGAAAATAAATTAAAATATTGTATATTTTGATATTTTTCAATGGAAAAATTGGAAAGTAAATAAAAATATTGCATATTTTGCTATTTTTCAATGGAAAAGTTTGAAAATATATAAAAATATTGCATATTTTGATATTTCTCAATGGAAAAGTTAGGAAATATATAGAAACATTGTATATTTTGATACTTTTCAATGGAAAAGTTAGAAAATAAATAAAAATATTGCATATTTTGATATTTTTCAATGGAAAAGTTTGAAAAAAAAACAAAAATATTGCATATTTCGATATTTTTCCTATTTTGCATATTTTGATATTTTTCAATGGAAAAGTTATGAAATATATAAAAATATTGCATATTTTGCTATTTTTCCAATTGATAAGTTGGAAAATATATGGAAACATTGTATATTTTGATATTTTTCAAAGGTAAAGTTAGAAAATATATAAAAATATTGCATATTTTGATATTTTTCAATGGAAAAGTTAGAAAATAAATAAAAATATTATATTTTGATATTTTTCAATTTAAAAGTTAGAAAATAAATAAAAATATTGCATATTTTGATATTTTTTAATGGAAAATTTAGAAAATAAATAAAAATATTGCATATTTTGATATTTTTCAATGGAAAAGTTAGGAAATATATCAAAGCATTGAATATTTTGGTATTTTTCAATGGAAAAGTTAGAAAATAAATAAAAATATTGCATATTTTGATATTTTTCAATGGAAAAGTTTGAAAAAAAACAAAAATATTGCATATTTCGATATTTTTCCTATTTTGCATATTTTGATATTTTTCAATCGAAAAGTTATGAAATATATAAAAATATTGCATATTTTGCTATTTTTCCAATTGATAAGTTGGAAAATATATGGAAACATTGTATATTTTGATATTTTTCAAAGGTAAAGTTAGAAAATATATAAAAATATTGCATATTTTGATATTTTTCAATGGAAAAGTTAGAAAATAAATAAAAATATTGTATATTTTGATATTTCTCAATGTACAAGTTCAGAAATACATAAAAATATTGCATATTTTGATATTTTTCATTGGAAAAGTTAGATAATAAATAAAAATATTGCACATTTTGATATTTTTCACTAGAAAAGTTAGAAAATAAATACAAATATTGCATATTTTGCTAATTTAAAATGGTAAATTTTGGAAATATATATATATATTTTTTTTCACTGGAAAAATTCGAAAATAAACAACAATATTGCACATTTTGATATTTTTCAATGGAAAAGTTAGAAAATAAATAAAAATATTGCATATTTTGATATTTTTCAATGGAAAATTAGAAATTAAATAAAAATATTGCATATTTTGCTAATATTCAATGGAAAATTTTTGAAATATACCGAAACATTGTATAATTTGATGTTTTTCAATGGAAAGGTTAGAAAATAAATAAAAATATTGCATATTTTGATATTTTTCAATGGAAACATTAGGAAATATATTCGATATTTTACAATGGAAAAGTTAGAAAATATATAAAAATATTGCATATTTTAGTATTTTTCAATGGAATAGTTAGAAAATAAATAAAAATATTGCATATTTTGATATTTTTCAATGGAAACATTAGGAAATATATCGAAACATTGCATATTTAGATACTTTTCAATGGAAAAGTTAGAAAATAAATAAAAATATTGCATATTTTGATATTTTTCAATGGATAAGTTGGAAAATATATAAAAACATTGTATATTTTGATTGGAAGAGTAACAATTAAGAAAAAAAATTGCAAATTTTGATATTTTTCAATGGAAAAGTTAGAAAATAAATTAAAATATTGTATATTTTGATATTTTTCAATGGAAAAATTGGAAAGTAAATAAAAATATTGCATATTTTGCTATTTTTCAATGGAAAAGTTTGAAAATATATAAAAATATTGCATATTTTGATATTTCTCAATGGAAAAGTTAGGAAATATATAGAAACATTGTATATTTTGATACTTTTCAATGGAAAAGTTAGAAAATAAATAAAAATATTGCATATTTTGATATTTTTCAATGTATAAGTTCGAAAATATATCGAAATATTGTATATTTTGATATTTTTCAAAGGAAAAGTTAGAGAATAAATAAAAATATTGCATATTTCGATATTTTACAATGGAAAAGTTAGAAAATATATAAAAATATTGCATATTGTGGTATTTTTCAATGGAATTGTCAGAAAATGAATAAAAATATTGCATATTTTGGTATTTTTCAATGGAAACGTTAGAAAATATATAAAAATATTGCATATCTTGATATTTTTAAATGGAAAAGTTAGAAAATAAATAAAAATATTCAATATTTTGATATTTTTCAATGGAAAAGTTAGAAAATAAATAGAAATATTGCATATTTTGACATTTTTCATTGGAAAAGTTAGAAAATAAATAAAAATGTTGCATATTTTGATATTTTTCACAAGAAAATTTAGAAAATAAATACAAATATTGCATATTTTGATATTTTACAATGAAAAAATTGGAAAATAATGCATATTTTGATATTTTTCAAAGGAAAAGTTAGAAAATAAATAAAAATATTGCATATTTTTCGCTAGTTTTCAATGGAAAAGTTAGGAAATATATGGAAACATTGTTTATTTTGATAATTTTCAATGGAAAAGTTAGAAAATAAATAAAATATTTTGCATATTTTGATATTTTTCACTGGAAAAGTTAGAAAATAAATAAAAATATTTTGATATTTTTCAATTTAAAAGTTAGAAAATAAATAAAAATATTGCATATTTTGATATTTTTTAATGGAAAATTTAGAAAATAAATAAAAATATTGCATATTTTGCTAATTTTCAATGGAAAAGTTAGGAAATATATCAAAGCATTGTATATTTTGGTATTTTTCAATGGAAAAGTTAGAAAATAAATAAAAATATTGCATATTTTGATATTTTTCAATGGAAAAGTTTGAAAAAAAACAAAAATATTGCATATTTCGATATTTTTCCTATTTTGCATATTTTGATATTTTTCAATGGAAAAGTTATGAAATATATAAAAATATTGCATATTTTGCTATTTTTCCAATTGATAAGTTGGAAAATATATGGAAACATTGTATATTTTGATATTTTTCAAAGGTAAAGTTAGAAAATATATAAAAATATTGCATATTTTGATATTTTTCAATGGAAAAGTTAGAAAATAAATAAAAATATTGTATATTTTGATATTTCTCAATGTACAAGTTCAGAAATACATAAAAATATTGCATATTTTGATATTTTTCAATGGAAAAGTTAGAAAATAAATAAAAGTATTGCGCATTTTGATATTTTTCACTAGAAAAGTTAAAAAATATATACAAATATTGCATATTTTGCTAATTTTCAATGGAAAATTTTGGAAATATATATATATTGTTTTTCACTGGAAAAATTCGAAAATAAACAAAAGTATTGCACATTTTGATATTTTACATTGGAAAAGTTAGAAAATAAATAAAAATATTGCAAATTTTGATATTTATCACTGGAAAAGTTAGAAAATAAATAAAAATATTGCATATTTTGATATTTTTCAATGGAAAAGTTTGAAAATAAACAAAAGTATTGCATAGGTTTTCTTTTGAAAAATTTGAAAACTAATGGAAATATCAGTGCTTTTGCGATTTTTTAATAAAACTCAAATGGAAATATTGATGATTTTGTAGGTTTTTATTTGAAATGTACAAAACTAATGAAAATATTGGTGCTTTTTGTATTTTTCAATATAACTCGAATGGAAATATTGCTGATTTTGTAGGTTTTCCTTTGAAAAATTGGAAATGTAATGAAAATATTGGTGCTTTTATTTTTTAATAAAACCCAATGAAAATTGTGCTGATTTTGTAGGCTTTCATTTGAAAAATTTGAAAACTAATGAAAATATTGAATCTTTTGTTATTTTTTAATAAAACTCAAATAGAAATATTGCTGATTTTGTATGTTTTCTTTCGAAATGTACAAAACTAATGAAAATATTAGTGCTTTTGTTATTTTTTAATACAACTATAATGGAAATATTCCTGATTTTACAGGTGTTTATTTCAAAAGTACAAAACTAATGAAAATATTGGTGCTTTTGGTATATTTTAATAAAACTGAAATGGAAATATTGCTAATTTTGTAGGTTTTCATTTGAAATGTAGAAATCTAAAGAAAATATTTGTGCTTTTGTTATTTTTTAATACAACTGAAATGGAAATAATGCTGATTTTGTAGGTTTTCATTTGAAATGTACAAAACTAATGAAAATATTGCTGCTTTTGTTATTTTTTAATAAAACTCAAATGGAAATATTGCTGATTTTGTATGTTTTCATTTGAAAAATTTGAAAACTAATGAAAATATTGGTGATTTGGGGACATTTTTAATAAAACTCAAATGGTTTTTAGGTTTTCATTTGAAATGTACAAAACTAATGAAAATATTGGTGATTTTGGTATTTTTTAATGAAACTGAAATTGAAATATTGCTAATTTTGTAGGTTTTCATTTGAAAAATTTGAAAAATGATGAAAATATTGATGCTTTTTTTATTTTTTATAAAATTCAAATGGATATATTGCTGATTCTGTAGATATTCATGGGAAATGTACAAAACTAATGAAAATATTGGCGCTTTTCAGATTTTTTAATAAAATTCATATGAAAATATTGCTGATTTTTTAGGTTTTCCTTTGAAATGCATAGAACTAATAAAAATATTTGTGCTTTTGGTATTTTTTAATAAAACATAAATGGAAATATTGCTGATTTTCTATGTTTTCATTCGAAAAATATGAAAACTAATGAAAATATTTGTGCTTCTATTATTTTTAAATAAAACTCAAATGGAAATATTGCTGATTTTGTAGGTTTTCATTTGAAATGTACAAAACTAATGAAAATATTGGAGCTTATGGTATTTTCAAAAAAAAAAACAGGGGGAAATATTCCCGATTTTGTAGGTTTTCATTTGAAATGTAGAAAACTAATGAAAATATTGCTGCTTTTGTTATTTTTTAATAAAACTCAAATGGAAATACAGCTGATTTTATAGCTTTTCTTTTGAAATGTACAAAACTTATGAAAATGTTGGTGCTTTGGCATTTTATATTAAAACTAAAATGGAAATATTGCTCCTTTTCTAGGTTTTAATTTGAAATGTACAAAACTAATGAAAATATTGGCGCTTTTGTTATTTGTTAACAAAACTGAAATTGAAATATTGCTGATTTTTTAGGTTTTTCATTTGAAATGTACAAAACGAATGAAAATATTGGTGCATTTGGTATTTTTTAATAAAACTCAAATGGAAATATTGCTGATTTGGTAGGTTTTCATTTTAAAAATACAAAACTAATCAAATTATTGGTGCTTTTATAATTTTTTTTTAAAACTCAAATGGAAATATTGCTGATTTTTTTGGTTTTTATTTTAAATGTACAAAACTCATGAAAATATTCGTGCTCTTGTTAATTTTTAATAAAACTCAAATGGAAATAATGCTGATTATGTAGATTTTCATTTGAAATGTAGAAAACTAATGAAAATATTGGTGCTTTTCGTATTTTTTATAAAACGCAAATGGAAATATTGCTGCTTTTGTAGGTTTGCATTTCAAATGTACAAAACTAATGAAAATGTATCCGCTTTCATTCTTTTTTAATAAAACCCAAATGGAAATATTGCTGATTTTGTAGGTATTCATTTGAAATGTAGAAAACTAATGAAAATATTGCTGCTTTGTTATTTTTTCATAAAACTCAAATGGAAATATTGCTGATTTTGTACGTTTTCATTTCAAATATAAAAACTAATGAAAATGTATCCGCTTTCATTCTTTTTTAATAAAACCCAAATGGAAATATTGCTCATTTTGTAGGCTTTAACTTGAAATGTACAAAACTAATGAAAATATTGGTGCTTTTGGTGTTTTTCAATACAACTCAAATGGAAATATTGCTGATTTTATAGGGTTTCATTTGAAATGTACAAAACTAATGAAAATATTGTGGAAATATTGCATTTCAAAATTACAAAACTAATGTAAATAGTGGTGCTTTTGGTATTTTTCAATAAAACTCAAATGGAAATATTGCTGAATTTTTAGGTTTTCATGTGTAATGTACAAAACTAATGAAAATATTGGTACTTTTTGTATTCTTTAATAAAACTCAAATGTAAATATTCCTGATTTTGTAGGTATTCATATGAAAGTCACAAAAATAATGAAAATATTGGTGCCTTTTGTATTTTTTAATAAACCTCAAATGGAAATATTGCTGATTTTGTAGGTTTTCTTTAGAAAAATTTGAAAACTGATGAAAATATTGGTGCTTTTGGTATTTTTTAATAAAACTAAAATGGAAATATCGCTGATTTTGTAGGTGTTTATATGAAAAGTACAAAACTAATGATAATATTGGTGCTTTTGGCATTTTTTAATAAAACACAAATGGAAATATTGCCAATTTATTAGGTTTTCATTTGAAATGTACAAAACTAATGAAAATATTGCTGCTTTTGTTATTTTTTAATAGAACTGAAATGGAAATATTGCTGATTTTGTATGTTTTTATTTGAAATGTAAAAAACTAATGAAATTATTGGTGCTTTTGTTATTTTTTAATAAAACAAATGGAAATATTGCTGATATTGTAGGTTTGCATTTTAAAAATTTGAAAAGTAATGAAAATATTGGTGCTTTTGTTATATTTTAATAAAACTCAAATGGAAATATTGCTGATTTTGTAGGTTTTCATTTGAAAAATAATGAAAACATTGGTGCTTTTGCGATTTTTTAATAAAACTCAAAATGAAATATTGCTGATTTTGTAGGTTTTCATTTGAAATGTACAAAACTAATGAAAATATTTGTGCTTTGGTATATTTTAATAAAACCTAAATGGAAATATTGCTAATTGTGTAGGTTTTCATTTGAAAAGTACAAAACTAAGGAAAATATTGGTGCATTTGTCATTTTTTAATAAAACTCAAATGGATATATTGCTGATTTTGTAGGTTTTCATTTTAAATGTACAAAACTAATGAAAATATTTGTGCTTCTATTATTTTTAAATAAAACTCAAATGGAAATATTGTGATTTTGCAGGTTTTCATTTGAAATGTACAAAACTAATGAAAATATTGGAGCTTCTTGTATTTTTTTTAAAAAAACAGAGGGAAATATTCCCGATTTTGTAGGTTCTCATTTGAAATGTAGAAAACTAATGAAAATATTGCTGCTTTTGTTATTTTTCAATAAAACTCAAATGGAAATATTGATGATTTTGTAGGTTTTCATTTGTAATGTACAAAACTAATGAAAATATTGGAGCTTTTGGTATTTTTTAATTAAACTCAAATGAAAATATAGCTGATTTTATAGCTTTTCTTTTGAAATGTACAAAACTTATGAAAATGTTGGTGCTTTGGCATTTTGTATTAAAACTAAAACGGAAATATTGCTCATTTTCTAGGTTTTCATTTGAAATGTACAAAACTAACGAAAATATTGGCGCTTTTGTTATTTGTTAATAAAACTGAAATGGAAATATTGCTGATTTGGTAGGTTTTCGTTTGAAAAGTACAAAACTAATCAAATTATTGGTGCTTGTATAATTTTTTATTAAAACTCAAATGGAAATATTGCTGATTTTTTTGGTTTTCATTTGAAATGTACAAAACTCATGAAAATATTCGTGCTCTTGTTAATTTTTAATAAAACTCAAATGGAAATAATGCTGATTATGTAGATTTTCATTTGAAATGTAGAAAACTAATGAAAATATTGCTGATTTTGTTATTTTTTTATAAAACTCAATTGGAAATATTGCTTATTTTGTATGTTTTGATTGAAATGTACAAAACTACTGAAAATATTGGTTGCTTTTGTTATTTTTTAATAAAACTCAATTACAAATATTGCTGATATTTTAGGTTTTCATTTGAAATGTACAAAACTAATGAAAATATTGGTGCTTTGGTATTTTTTAATAAAACCTAAATGGAAATATTGCTGATTTTGTATGTTTTCATTTGAGATGTACAAAACGAAGGAAAATATTGGTGCTTTTGTTATTTTTTAATAAAACTCAAATGGAAATATTGCTGATTTTGTAGGTTTTCCTTTGAAATGTACAAAACTAATGAAAATATTGGTGCTTTTTTTATTTTTCAAAAAAATATCAAATGGAAATATTGCTGATTTTGTAGATATCATTTGAAATATACGAAACTAATGAAAATATTGGAGATTTTGGTATTTTTTTTTTTTAATCAATGGGAAATATTGCCGATTTTGTAGGTTTTCATTTGTAATGTACAAAACTAATGAAAATATTTGTGCTTTTATTATTTTTTAATAAAACTCAAATATAAATATTGCTTATTTTGGAGGTGTTAATTTGAAATGTACAAAACTAATGAAAATATTGGTGCTTTTGTTATTTTTTCATAAAACTAAAACGGAAACATAGCTCATTTTGTAGGATTTCATTTGAAATGTACAAAACTATTGAAAATATTGGTGCTTTGGTTATTTTTTAATAAAACTCTAATGGAAATATGGCTGATTTAGTTGGTTTTCCTTGAAAATGTACAAAACTAATGAAAATATTGGTGCTTTTCGAATTTTTTAATAAAACTACATGCAAATATTGCTGATTTTGTAGGTTTTCATTTGAAATGTACAAAACAAATGAAAATATATCTGCTTTTATTATTTTTTAATAAAACCCAATCGGAAACATTGCTGATTTTGTAGGTTTCCTTTTGAAATGTACAAAACTAATGAAAATATTGCTGCTTTTGTTATTTTTTAATAAAACACAAATGGAAATATTACTAATTTTGAAGGTTTTCATTTTAAATGTACAAAACAAATATAAATGTTGGTGTTTTTGTTATTTTTGAATCACACTCGAAAGGAAATATTGCTTATTTTGTAGGTTTTCATTTAAATGTACAATCTAATGAAAATATTGGTGCTTTTGTTATTTTGTAATAAAACACAAATTGAAATATTGCTGATTTTGTAGGTTTTACTTTGAAATGTACAAAACTAATGAATATATTGGTGCTTTGGTATTTTCTAAAAAAACCTAAACAGAAATATTGCTGATTTTGTAGGTTTTCAATTGAAATATACAAAACTAATGAAAATATTGCTGTTTTTGTCATTTTATAATAAAACTGTACTGGAAATATTGCTGATTTTGTAGGTTTTCATTTGAAATGTACAAAACTAATGAAAATATTGGTGCTTTTGGTATTTTCTAATAAAACTCAAATGGAAATATTGCTGATTTTGTAGGTTTTCCTTTGAAATGTACAAAAGTAATGAATATATAGGAGCTTTGTTTTTTTTTAATGGAACTCAAATGGAAATATTGCTGATTTTGTAGGTTTTGTATTGAAATGTACAAAACTAATGACAATATTGGTTCTTTTGTTATTTTGGAATAAAACTCAATTGAGGAATATTGCTGATTTTGTAGGTTTTAATCTGAAATGCACAAAACTAATGAAAATATTGCTTCTTTTGTTATTTTCATTTGAAATGTACTAAATTAATGAAATTATTGCTGCATTTGTTATTTATTAATAAAACTCAAATGGAAATATTGCTGATTTTGTAGGTTTTTTATTGAAATGTACAAAACTAATGAAATATTGCTGCTTTTGGCATTGTTTAATAAATCTCAAATGGGTATATTGCTGATTTTGTAGGATTTCATTTAAAATGTACAAAACTAACGAAATATTGTGGCTTTTGTTATTTTTTGATAAAACTCAAATCGAAATATTGCTGATTTTCTTGGTTTTCATTTGAAATGTACAAAATTCATGAAAATATTCGTGGTTTTGTTATTTTTTAATAAAACTCAACTGGAAATAATGCTGATACTGTAGATTTTCATTTGAAATGTAGAAAATTGATGAAAATATTGGTGCTTTGGTATTTTTTAATGACACACAAACAGAAATATTGCTTATTTGGTAGGTTTTCTATTGAAATGTACAAAACAAATGAAAATATTGGTGCTTTTGTTATTTGTTATTAAAACTGAAATGGAAATATTGCTAATTTTGTACCTTTTCTTTTAAAATGTACAAAACTAACAGAAATATTGTTGCTTTTGTTATTTTTTAATAAAACTCAAATGGAAATATTGCTTATTTTGTAGGGTTTCATTTGAAATGTACAAAACTATTGAAAATATTGGTGCTTTTGTTATTTTTTAATACAACGAAAATGGAAATATCTCTGAATTTGTAGGTTTTCATTTGATATGTAGAAAACTATTGAAAATATTGCTGCTTTTGTTATTTTTTAATAAGACTAAATGGAAATATAGATGATTTTGTAGGTTTTCATTTAAAATGTACAAAACTAACGGAAATATTGGTCCTTTTGTTATTTTTTAATAAAACTCAAATGGAAATATAGTTGATTTTGTAGATTTTCTTTAGAAATGTACAGACTTAATTAAAATATTGGTGATTTTGTTATTTTTTAATAAAACTCAAATCAGAAATATTGCTAATTTTGTAGGTGTTCCTTTGAAATGTACAAAACTAATGAAAATATTGGTACTTTTGTTGATATTTATAAAACTGAAATGGAAATATTCCTTATTTTGTAGGTGTTCACTTGAAATGTACAAAACTAATGAAAACATTGCTCCTTTTGTTATTTTTTAACAAAACTCGACTGGAAATATTGTGGATTTTGTACGTTTTCATTGGAAATGTACAAAACTAATGAAAATATTGCTGCTTTTGTTATTTTTTAATAAAACACAAATGGAAATATTGTCGATTTTGTAGCTTTTAATTTGAAATGTACAAAACTAAGGAAAATATTAATGCTTTTGTTATTTTTTAATGAAACTCAAATGGAAATATTGCTGATTTTGTAGGTTTTCATTTAAAATGTACTAAACTAACGGAAATATTGGTGCTTTCCTTATTTTAAAAAACTCAAATGGAAATATGGCTGATTATGTAGGTTTTCATTTGAAATTAACAAAACGAATGAAAATATTGGTACGTTTCTTATTTTTAATAAAACTCAAATGAGAAATATTGCTAATTTTCAAGGTTTTCATTTGAAATGTACAAAACTAATGAAAATATTGGTGTCCTTTCGTATTTTTATAAAACCCAAATATAAATATTGCTGGTTTTGTAGGTGTTCAATTGAAATGTACAAAACTAAAGAAAATATTGGTGCTTTTGTTATTTTTTGATAAAACTCTTATGGAAATATGGCTGATTTTGTAGGTTTTCTTTTGAAATATACAAAACTAATGAAAATATTGGTGCTTTTTTTATTTTTTAATAAAACTCAATTGGAAATATTTCGGATTTTGGAGGTGTTAATTTGAAATGTACAAAACTAATGAAAATATTGGTGCTTTTGTTATTTTTTAATAAAACTCAATTGGAAATATTTCGGATTTTGTAGGTTTTTATTTGAAATGTACAAAACTAATGAAAATATTGGTGCTTTTGTTATTTTTTAATAAAACTCAATTGGAAATATTTCGGATTTTGTAGGATTTCATTTGAAATTTACAAAACTAATGAAAATATTGGTGCTTATTTTATTTCCTAAGAAAACACAAATGGAAATATTGCTGATTTTCTAGGTTTGAAATGTGCAAAACTAATAAAAAATATTACTGCTTTTGTTATTTTTTAATAAAACTCAAATGGAAATATGGCTGACTATGTAGGTTTTCATTTGAAATGTACAAAACTAATGAAAATATTGCTGCTTTTGTTATTTTTTAATAAAACACAAATGGAAATATTACTAATTTTGAAGGTTTTCATTTTAAATGTACAAAACAAATATAAATGTTGGTGTTTTTGTTATTTTTGAATCACACTCAAAAGGAAATATTGCTTATTTTGTAGGTTTTCATTTAAATGTACAATCTAATGAAAATATTGGTGCTTTTGTTATTTTGTAATAAAACACAAATTGAAATATTGCTGATTTTGTAGGTTTTACTTTGAAATGTACAAAACTAATGAATATATTGGTGCTTTGGTATTTTCTAAAAAAACCCAAACAGAAATATTGCTGATTTTGTAGGTTTTCAATTGAAATATACAAAACTAATGAAAATATTGCTGTTTTTGTCATTTTATAATAAAACTGAACTGGAAATATTGCTGATTTTGTAGGTTTTCATTTGAAATGTACAAAACTAATGAAAATATTGGTGCTTTTGGTATTTTCTAATAAAACTCAAATGGAAATATTGCTGATTTTGTAGGTTTTCCTTTGAAATGTACAAAAGTAATGAATATATAGGAGCTTTGTTTTTTTTTAATGGAACTCAAATGGAAATATTGCTGATTTTGTAGGTTTTGTATTGAAATGTACAAAACTAATGACAATATTGGTTCTTTTGTTATTTTGGAATAAAACTCAATTGAGGAATATTGCTGATTTTGTAGGTTTTAATCTGAAATGCACAAAACTAATGAAAATATTGCTTCTTTTGTTATTTTCATTTGAAATGTACTAAATTAATGAAATTATTGCTGCATTTGTTATTTATTAATAAAACTCAAATGGAAATATTGCTGATTTTGTAGGTTTTTTATTGAAATGTACAAAACTAATGAAATATTGCTGCTTTTGGCATTGTTTAATAAATCTCAAATGGATATATTGCTGATTTTGTAGGATTTCATTTAAAATGTACAAAACTAACGGAAATATTGTGGCTTTTGTTATTTTTTGATAAAACTCAAATCGAAATATTGCTGATTTTGTTGGTTTTCATTTGAAATGTACAAAATTCATGAAAATATTCGTGGTTTTGTTATTTTTTAATAAAACTCAACTGGAAATAATGCTGATACTGTAGATTTTCATTTGAAATGTAGAAAATTGATGAAAATATTGGTGCTTTGGTATTTTTTAATGACACACAAACAGAAATATTGCTTATTTGGTAGGTTTTCTATTGAAATGTACAAAACAAATGAAAATATTGGTGCTTTTGTTATTTGTTATTAAAACTGAAATGGAAATATTGCTAATTTTGTACCTTTTCTTTTAAAATGTACAAAACTAACTGAAATATTGTTGCTTTTGTTATTTTTTAATAAAACTCAAATGGAAATATTGCTTATTTTGTAGGGTTTCATTTGAAATGTACAAAACTATTGAAAATATTGGTGCTTTTGTTATTTTTTAATACAACGAAAATGGAAATATCTCTGAATTTGTAGGTTTTCATTTGATATGTAGAAAACTATTGAAAATATTGCTGCTTTTGTTATTTTTTAATAAAACTAAATGGAAATATAGATGATTTTGTAGGTTTTCATTTACAATGTACAAAACTAACGGAAATATTGGTCCTTTTGTTATTTTTTAATAAAACTCAAATGGAAATATAGTTGATTTTGTAGATTTTCTTTAGAAATGTACAGACTTAATTAAAATATTGGTGATTTTATATTTTTTAATAAAACTCAAATCAGAAATATTGCTAATTTTGTAGGTGTTCCTTTGAAATGTACAAAACTAATGAAAATATTGGTACTTTTGTTGATATTTATAAAACTGAAATGGAAATATTCCTTATTTTGTAGGTGTTCACTTGAAATGTACAAAACTAATGAAAACATTGCTGCTTTTGTTATTTTTTAACAAAACTCGACTGGAAATATTGTGGATTTTGTACGTTTTCATTGGAAATGTACAAAACTAATGAAAATATTGCTGCTTTTGTTATTTTTTAATAAAACACAAATGGAAATATTGTCGATTTTGTAGCTTTTAATTTGAAATGTACAAAACTAAGGAAAATATTAATGCTTTTGTTATTTTTTAATGAAACTCAAATGGAAATATTGCTGATTTTGTAGGTTTTCATTTAAAATGTACTAAACTAACGGAAATATTGGTGCTTTCCTTATTTTAAAAAACTCAAATGGAAATATGGCTGATTATGTAGGTTTTCATTTGAAATTAACAAAACGAATGAAAATATTGGTACGTTTCTTATTTTTAATAAAACTCAAATGAGAAATATTGCTAATTTTCAAGGTTTTCATTTGAAATGTACAAAACTAATGAAAATATTGGTGTCCTTTCGTATTTTTATAAAAGCCAAATATAAATATTGCTGGTTTTGTAGGTGTTCAATTGAAATGTACAAAACTAAAGAAAATATTGGTGCTTTTGTTATTTTTTGATAAAACTCTTATGGAAATATGGCTGATTTTGTAGGTTTTCTTTTGAAATATACAAAACTAATGAAAATATTGGTGCTTTTTTTATTTTTTAATAAAACTCAATTGGAAATATTTCGGATTTTGTAGGTTTTTATTTGAAATGTACAAAACTAATGAAAATATTGGTGCTTTTGTTATTTTTTAATAAAACTCAATTGGAAATATTTCGGATTTTGTAGGTTTTTATTTGAAATGTACAAAACTAATGAAAATATTGGTGCTTTTGTTATTTTTTAATAAAACTCAATTGGAAATATTTCGGATTTTGTAGGATTTCATTTGAAATTTACAAAACTAATGAAAATATTGGTGCTTATTTTATTTCCTAAGAAAACACAAATGGAAATATTGCTGATTTTCTAGGTTTGAAATGTGCAAAACTAATAAAAATATTACTGCTTTTGTTATTTTTTAATAAAACTCAAATGGAAATATTGCTGATTTTGTAGGTTTTAATCTGAAATGCACAAAACTAATGAAAATATTGCTTCTTTTGTTATTTTCATTTGAAATGTACTAAATTAATGAAATTATTGCTGCATTTGTTATTTATTAATAAAACTCAAATGGAAATATTGCTGATTTTGTAGGTTTTTTATTGAAATGTACAAAACTAATGAAATATTGCTGCTTTTGGCATTGTTTAATAAATCTCAAATGGATATATTGCTGATTTTGTAGGATTTCATTTAAAATGTACAAAACTAACGGAAATATTGTGGCTTTTGTTATTTTTTGATAAAACTCAAATCGAAATATTGCTGATTTTGTTGGTTTTCATTTGAAATGTACAAAATTCATGAAAATATTCGTGGTTTTGTTATTTTTTAATAAAACTCAACTGGAAATAATGCTGATACTGTAGATTTTCATTTGAAATGTAGAAAATTGATGAAAATATTGGTGCTTTGGTATTTTTTAATGACACACAAACAGAAATATTGCTTATTTGGTAGGTTTTCTATTGAAATGTACAAAACAAATGAAAATATTGGTGCTTTTGTTATTTGTTATTAAAACTGAAATGGAAATATTGCTAATTTTGTACCTTTTCTTTTAAAATGTACAAAACTAACTGAAATATTGTTGCTTTTGTTATTTTTTAATAAAACTCAAATGGAAATATTGCTTATTTTGTAGGGTTTCATTTGAAATGTACAAAACTATTGAAAATATTGGTGCTTTTGTTATTTTTTAATACAACGAAAATGGAAATATCTCTGAATTTGTAGGTTTTCATTTGATATGTAGAAAACTATTGAAAATATTGCTGCTTTTGTTATTTTTTAATAAAACTAAATGGAAATATAGATGATTTTGTAGGTTTTCATTTACAATGTACAAAACTAACGGAAATATTGGTCCTTTTGTTATTTTTTAATAAAACTCAAATGGAAATATAGTTGATTTTGTAGATTTTCTTTAGAAATGTACAGACTTAATTAAAATATTGGTGATTTTATATTTTTTAATAAAACTCAAATCAGAAATATTGCTAATTTTGTAGGTGTTCCTTTGAAATGTACAAAACTAATGAAAATATTGGTACTTTTGTTGATATTTATAAAACTGAAATGGAAATATTCCTTATTTTGTAGGTGTTCACTTGAAATGTACAAAACTAAGGAAAACATTGCTGCTTTTGTTATTTTTTAACAAAACTCGACTGGAAATATTGCGGATTTTGTACGTTTTCATTGGAAATGTACAAAACTAATGAAAATATTGCTGCTTTTGTTATTTTTTAATAAAACACAAATGGAAATATTGTCGATTTTGTAGCTTTTAATTTGAAATGTACAAAACTAAGGAAAATATTAATGCTTTTGTTATTTTTTAATGAAACTCAAATGGAAATATTGCTGATTTTGTAGGTTTTCATTTAAAATGTACTAAACTAACGGAAATATTGGTGCTTTCCTTATTTTAAAAAACTCAAATGGAAATATGGCTGATTATGTAGGTTTTCATTTGAAATTAACAAAACGAATGAAAATATTGGTACGTTTCTTATTTTTAATAAAACTCAAATGAGAAATATTGCTAATTTTCAAGGTTTTCATTTGAAATGTACAAAACTAATGAAAATATTGGTGTCCTTTCGTATTTTTATAAAAGCCAAATATAAATATTGCTGGTTTTGTAGGTGTTCAATTGAAATGTACAAAACTAAAGAAAATATTGGTGCTTTTGTTATTTTTTGATAAAACTCTTATGGAAATATGGCTGATTTTGTAGGTTTTCTTTTGAAATATACAAAACTAATGAAAATATTGGTGCTTTTTTTATTTTTTAATAAAACTCAATTGGAAATATTTCGGATTTTGTAGGTTTTTATTTGAAATGTACAAAACTAATGAAAATATTGGTGCTTTTGTTATTTTTTAATAAAACTCAATTGGAAATATTTCGGATTTTGTAGGTTTTTATTTGAAATGTACAAAACTAATGAAAATATTGGTGCTTTTGTTATTTTTTAATAAAACTCAATTGGAAATATTTCGGATTTTGTAGGATTTCATTTGAAATTTACAAAACTAATGAAAATATTGGTGCTTATTTTATTTCCTAAGAAAACACAAATGGAAATATTGCTGATTTTCTAGGTTTGAAATGTGCAAAACTAATAAAAATATTACTGCTTTTGTTATTTTTTAATAAAACTCAAATGGAAATATTGCTGATTTTGTAGCGTTTCTTTTGAAATGTACAAAACTAATGAAAATTTTGGTGATTTTGTTATTTTTTAATAAAACTCAAATCGGAAATATTGCTAATTTTGTAGGCTTTCCTATGAAATGTACAAAACTATTGAAAATATTGGTACTTTTGTTTATGTTTATAAAACTGAAATGGAAATATTGCTTATTTTGTAGGTGTTCACTTGAAATGTACAAACCTAATGAAATCATTGCTGCTTTTGTTATTTTTAATAAAACTCGAATGGAAATATTGCGGATTTTGTATGTTTTCATTGGAAATGTACGAAACTAATGAAAATATTGCTACTTTTGTTATTTTTTAATAAAACACAAATGGAAATATTGTCGATTTTGTAGCTTTTCATTTGAAATGTACAATACTAATGAAAATATTAATGCTTTTGTTATATATGAAATATTGCTGATTTTGTAGGTTTTCATTTAATATGTACTAAACTAACGGAAATATTGGTGCTTTCCTTATTTTAAAAAACTCAAATGGAAATATGGCTGACTATGTAGGTTTTCATTTGAAATGTACAAAACTAATGAAAATATTCGTGCTTTTATATATTTTAATAAAATTCAAATGAAAATATTTCTGATTTTGTAGGTTTTACTTTGAAATGTACAAAACTAATAAATGTATTGGTGCTTTGCTATTTTTTAATGAAACAGAAACAGAAATATTGCTGATTTTGTAGGTTTTCATTTGAAATGTACAAAACTAATGAAAATATTCATGCTTTTTATTTTTTAATCAAATTCAAATGGAATTATTGCTGATTTTGTAGGTTTTCGTTTGAAATGTACAAACCTAATGAAAATATTGGTGCTTTTGTTAATTTTTAATAAAAGTGTCTTGGAAATATTACGGATTTTGTAGGTTTTCATTTGAAATGTGCAAAACTAACAAAAATATGACTGCTTTTGTTATTTTGTAATAAAACAAAAATGGAAATATTGCTGATTTAGTAGGTTTTCATTTGAAATGTACAAAACTAGTGCAAATATTGCTGCTTTTGTTTTTTCTTCATAAAACACAAATGGAAATATTGCTGATTTTGTAGGTTTTCATTTGAAATGTACAAAACTAATGAAAATATTCATGGTTTTTATTTTTTAATCAAATTCAAATGGAATTATTGCTGATTTTGTAGGTTTTCGTTTGAAATGTACAAAACTAATGAAAATATTGGTGCTTTTGTTATTTTTTAATAAAAGTCTATTAGAAATATTTCGGATTTTGTAGGTTTTCATTTGAAATGTACAAAAGTAATGAAAATATTTCTGCTTTTGTTATTTTTTAATAAAACTGAAATGGAAACATTGCTGATTTTGTAGGTTTTCATTTGAAATGTACAAAACTCTCGGAAATATTGGTGCTTTCGTTATTTTTAAAAAAATCAAATGGAAATATTGCTGATTTTGGAGGTGTTCATTGGAAATATACGAAATTAATGAAAACATTCGTGCTTTTATATTTATTAATAAAATTCAAATGGAAATATTGCTTATCTTTTAGATTTTCATTTAAAATGTACAAAACTAATGAAAATATTGCTGCTTTTGTTATTTTGTAATAAAACTCAAATGGAAATTTTGCTGATTTTGTGGGTTTTCTTTTAAAATGTACAAAACTAACGGAAATATTGGTTGCTTTCGTTATTTAAAAAAAAACTCCAATGGAAATATTGCTGATTTTGTAGGTTTGCTTTTGAAATGTACAAAACAAATGAAAATATTGCTGCTATCGTTATATTTTAAGAAAACTCAAATGAGAAATCTTGCTGATTTTGTAGGTTTTCATTTGAAATGTACAAATCTAATGAAAATATTAGTGCTTTCGTCATTTTTTAATAAAATTCAAATGGAAATATTGCTCATTTTTAGGTTTTCCTTTGAAATGTGCAATCTAATTAAAATGTTGGTGCTTTTGTTATTTTTTAATGAAACTCAAATGTAAATATTGCTGATTTTGTACGCTTTCACTTGAAACATTTGAAAACTAATGAAAATATTCGTGTTTTTGGTATTTTTTAATAAAACTCAAATGGAAATATTGCTGATTTTGTAGGTTTTCATTTGAAATGTACAAAAGTCATGAAAATATTACTGCTTTTGTTTTTTCTTAATAAAAGTCAAATGAAAATATTGCTCATTTTGTCGGTTTTCATTTGAAATGAACAAAACTAATGCAAATATTGCTGCTTTTGTTATTTTTGAATAAAACTCAAATGAAAATATTGCTGTTTATGTTGGTTTTTATTTGAAATGTACAAAACTAATGAAAATATTGGTGCTTTTGTTATTTATTAATAAATCTAAAAGGGAAATATAGCTGATTTTTTAGGATTTCATTTGAAATGTACAAAACTAATGAAAATATTAGTGCTTTTCTTATTGTTTAATAAAATCTTAATGGAAATATTGCTTATTTTGTAGGGTTTTTTTTTTAAATGTACAAAACTAATGGAAATATTGGTGCTTTCGTTATTTTAATAAAAACTCCAATGGAAATATTGCTGATTTTGTAGGTTTTCATTTGAAATGTACAAAACCAATGAAAATATATGTGCTTTTGTTATTTATCAATAAAGCTCAAATGCAAATATTGCTGATTTTGTAGGTTTTCATTTGACATGTACAAAACTAATGAAAATATTGGTGCTTTTGTTATTTTTTAATAAAACTCAATTGGAAATATATTCTCATTTTGTAGGTTTTCATTTGAAATGTACAAAACTAATGAAAATATTGGTGTTTTGTTATTTTTTTAATAAAACTCAAATGGAAATATTGCTGATATTATAGATTTTCATTTGAAATGTACAAATCTAATAAAAATATTGGTGGTTTTGTTATTTTTTAATGAAACTCAAATGTAAATATTCCTGATTTTGTAGGCTTTCACTTGAAACATTTGAAAAATAAATGAAAATGTTCAAGTTTTTGGTATTTTTTAATAAAACTCAAATGGAAATATTGCTGTTTTTGTAGGTTTTCATTTGAAATGTACAAAAAGTAATGAAAATTTTGCTGATTTTGTTATTTTTAAAAAAACTCAAATGGAAATATTACTGATTTTGGAGGTGTTCATTTGAAATATACGAAATTAATGAAAACATTCGCGCTTTTAAATTTATTAATAAAATTCAAATGGAAATATTGCTTATCTTTTAGATTTTTATTTGAAATGTACAAAACTAATGAAATATTAGTGCTTTTCTTATTGTTTAATAAAATTCAAATGGAAATATTGCTTACTTTGTAGGTTTTCATTTGAAAGGTACAATCTAATGAAAATATTGGTGCTTTTGTTATGTTTTAATGAAACTCAGCTGTAAATATTGCTGATTTTGTAGGCTTTCATTTGAAACATTTGAAAACTAATGAAAATGTTCGTCCTTTTGTTATTTTTGAATAAAACTCAAATGAAAATATTGCTGATTTTTTAGGTTTTCATTTGAAATGTACAAAACTAATGAAAATATTGCTGCTTTTGTTATTTTGTAATAAAACTCAAATGGAAATTTTGCTGATTTTGTGGGTTTTATTTTAAAATGTACAAAACTAACGGAAAAATTGGTGCTTTCGTTATTTCAAAAAAACTCAAATGGAAATATTGCTGATTTTGTAGGTTTTAATTTGAAATGTACAAAACTAATGAAAATATTGCTGCTTTTGTTATTTATCAATAAAGCTCAAATGCAAATATTGCTGATTTTGTAGGTTTTCATTTGACATGTACAAAACTAATGAAAATATGGGTGCGTTTGTTCTTTTTTAATAAAACTATAATTGAAATATTGCTGATTTTGTAGGTTTGCTTTTGAAATGTACAAAATTAATGAAAATATTCCTGCTATTGTTATATTTTAAGAAAACTCAAATGAGAAATCTTGCTGATTTTGTAGGTTTTCATTTGAAATGTACAAATCTATTGAAAATATTAGTGTTTTCGTCATTTTTTAATAAAATTCAAATGGAAATATTGCTCATTTTGTAGGTTTTCCTTTGCAATGTGCAATCTAATGAAAATATTGGTGCTTTTGTTATTTTTTAATGAAACTCAAATGTAAATATTGCTGATTTTCTAGGCTTTCATTTGAAACATTTGAAAACTAATGAAAATATTCGTGTTTTTGGTATTTTTTAATAAAACTCAAATGGAAATATTGCTGATTTTGTAGGTTTTCATTTGAAATGTACAAAAGTCATGAAAATATTACTGCTTTTGTTTTTTCTTAATAAAAGTCAAATGGAAATATTGCTGATTATGTTGGTTTTTATTTGAAATGTACAAAACTAATGAAAATATTGCTGCTTTTGTTATTTTTAAAAAACTCAAATGGAAATATTGCTGATTATGTAGGTTTTTATTTGAAATGTACAAGCTAATGAAAATATTGGTGCTTTTCGTATATTTTAATAAAACTCAAATGGAAATATTGCTGATTTTGTAGGTTTTCATTTGAAATGTACAAAACTAATGAAAATATTGGTGCTTTTGTTATTTTTTAATAAAACTCAAATGGAAATATTGCTGATTTTGTAGGTTTTCATTTGAAATGTACAAAACTAATGAAATTATTGGTGCTTTTGTTTTGATATTTTTCAATGGAAAAGTTAGAAAATATATCAAAACATTGTTTATTTTGATATTTTTCCATGGAAAATTTACGAAATATATCAAAACATTGTATATTTTGATATTTTTCAATGCAAATGTTATAAAATAAACAAATATATTGCATATTTTGATATTTTTCAATGGAAAAGTTAGAAAATAAATAAATATATTGCATATTTTGCTTATTTTCAAAGGTTATGTTGGAAAATATATCGAAACATTGTATATTTTGATATTTTTGAATGGAAATATTAGAAAATAAAGAAAAATATTGCATATTTTGATATTTTTCAATGGAAAAGTTAGAAAATAGATAAAAATATTGCATATTTTGCTAATTTTCAATAGAAAAGTTACGAAATATATTGTAACACTATTTAACAAACGGCAGGTTAATTAACCAATTAATTAACCACAGAAGTTAATTACGGTGATTACTTAAACCGATAGATAGGACGAAAGATATACTGAGCGATAACTTAAACCGATAGATAGAACGAAAGACATACTGAGTGATATTCTTTTTGTTCTGTTATTTTCCCCAGACAAAGGAAGGAAAAAGAGAAAGAAAAGAAAGAAAGAGAGGGACAAGACTTAACAACTTAGATGATAAGAAAAAAAAAAGCCACCCACAAAGCGATGTTATTTTGATAACGGGACGGCGAAAATTCTGATGGTCATTGTCGTAAAAATTAGTTGATGAATCCCAGAGTTTTTGGGCAGATAAAACATTAACTGTGTCATGATAGCCAAAACTTATATTATCGGGAAAGGATTTAATAGTCATCTGCCGACCGCACACGGGGCCCAGCCCTGAGTTGGGGAGATGTCGGTTGGACAAGACATCTGTTTTCTGTTGAAATTCGTTTGTGATAACAAAAGCCATGTTGTTGGATTTTCTTTTTAATTGGCTCAGTTTCGCCAAACTTCCGTCCACTTGGTGTTGGCAGAAGGCTTGATTGAGGAATTCCATATGCCGTGACGTTGGATAAAAATTGAGATTATCACATTCACACTATTTTGACGCCTATTGGCTGAATAGCCAGGCGAAGGTGATCATGTGACGCAGGGAGGAGGCCTGCCTCCGCCCATTGAGAGGATAGGTATGAGATGTTGCTGCAAGGAAGTGGGAAAACCGTTGATGCCCTCTAAAGTATGGTGAGATACCCATATGAGAGCAGAAGAGGGTGGGAGTGGAAGAAGATTTCCAAAAATGGAAAATGATAAATATTTCTGACCGAAAATAAAGAAAATCCTTATTGGGGATTTGAAATCAACATGGTGGCCACACCACGTCCGACCCACGCCGGGTTTGATCGGCGTCCATATAAGCAAACGTCTTCGGGTGTTTGACAGTTAAGTTAGTGTAGAGTGGAGTTAGTTTTTGGCAGTGCAGTCCAAGAGCAGTGCAGTTCGCAGAGAGATCCAGTCGAGCCCAAAAGACACAGGGGACTCAGAAGATAACGCCTCGCACAGGTGACCGCACGATTCCATGCCTTCCGACCTAGACTTCTAACCAAGAACAAAATTGTTGAAGTCCGACTTTAGATTTCCCACCAAAGCAAGTTTCCGACTTAGACTTCTAACCAAGAACAAATTATAGAAGTCTGACTTATATTTTCCACCAGAGCTGACTTTATTGAAAAACAACCCAGATATCCAGAGCTAGCTAAGAACACAAAAGTGTTACAATCCACATCTTTTTTTTTCGGGCTGGGAGAGAAAGAGAGAGACGCACTCCTGTATTTCAACAAACCGACATAAAATTAATCACTATTCCTAACCATTCACTCGCCTTGAAGTTGTTGTTTGTGCTTCTGTTTTTTTGTCTACATTTATTGTGCAGTATCACCTTGACCCGGATTCGGCTGGCACTATGGCCTGGTGTTTGACTGATCTCGTCAACCTAAGATCAAATCACAACGTGGGTAGGTTGAATCAAGATCAAAGTAGTTGCTTCGGTGACCAGGCGTTGGAAGCGTGCCGGGTACGACAAGTTGGTACTAGAACCAAACAAGACTTCAACTGATTTCCAGGGTTAGCCCGTCACATATTGGCGTCGTGACAAAGGACGGCGTCACATTTGGCGTTGTGACAAAAAGACGGGTGTCACAATATCAAAACATTGTATATTTTGATATTTTTCAATGGAAAAGTTAGGAAATATATCGAAACATTGTACATTTTGATATTTTTCAATGGAAAAGTTAGAAAATAAATAAAAATATTGCATATTTTGGTATTTTTCAAGGGAATAGTTAGAAAATAAATAAAAATATTGCATATTTTGATATTTTTCAAGGGAAAAGTTAGGAAATATATCGAAACATTGTACATTTTGATATTTTTCAATGGAAAAGTTGGAAAATATATCAAAACAATGTATATTTTGATATTTTTCAATGGAAAAGTTAGAAAATAAATAAAAATATTATATATTTTGCAAATTTTCAATGGAAAAGTTGGAAAATATATCAAAACAATGTATATTTTGATATTTTTCAATGGAGAAGTTGGAAAATAATAAAAAATATTGCATATTTTGATACTTTTCAATGGAAAAGTATTAAAATAGACAATAATATTGCATATTTTGATGTATGGAAAAGTTAGGAAATATATCGAAACATTGTTTATTTTAATATTTTACAATGGAAAAATTAGAAAATATATCGAAACATTGTATATTTTGCTAATTTTCAATGGAAAAGTTGGAAAATATATCGAAACATTGTATATTTTGATATTTTTCAAGGGACAGTTAGAGAATAAATAATAATATTGCATATTTCGATATTTTTCAATGGAAAGTTAGAAAATAAATAAAAATATTGCATATTTTGATATTTTTCATTGGATAAGTTAGAAAATAAATAAAAATATTCATATTTTTATATTTTTCAATGGAAATGTTAGAGAATAAATAATAATATTGCATATTTTGATATTTTTCAATGGAAAAGATAGAAAATAAATAATAATATTGCATATTTTGTTATTTTACAATGGAAAAGTTAGGAAATATATAGAAACATAGTATATTTTTATATTTTACAATGGAAAAGTTAGAAAATATCTTGAAACATTGTATATTTTGCAAATTTTCAATGGAAAAGTTGGTAAATATATCGAAACATTGTATATTTTGGTATTTTTCAATGGAAAAGTTAGAAAATAATTAAAAATATTGCATATTTTGCTAATTTTTAATGGAAAAGTTGGTAAATATATCGAAACATTGTATATTTTGCTAATTTTCAATGGAAAAGTTAGAAAATAAATAGAAATATTGCATATTTTGTATTTTTCAAGGGAATAGTTAGAAAATAAATAAAAATATTGCATATTTTGATATTTTTCAAAGGAAAAGTTACAAAATAAATAAAAATATTGCATATTTTGATATTTTTGTATGGAAAAGTTAGGAAATATATCAATACATTGTATATTTTGATATTTTACAATGGAGAAATTAGAAAATATCTCGAAACATTGTATATATTTTGCTAATTTTCAATGGAAATTTGGAAAATATATCGAAACATTGTATATTTTGATATTTTTCAATGGAAAAGTCAGAAAATAAATAAAAATATTGCATATTTTAGTATTTTTCAATGGAATCATTAGAAAATAAATAAAAATATTGCATATTCTGACATTTTTCACAGGAAAAGTTAGAAAATAAATAAAAATATTGCATATTTTGATATTTTTCGATGGAAAATTTAGAAAATACATCAAAATATTGCATATTTCCATATTTTTGAATGTAAAACTTAGGAAATATATCGAAATATAGTATATTTTGATATTTTTCAATGGAAAAGTTAGAAAATAATCAACAACATTGCATATTTTGATATTTTTCAATGGAGAACTAGGAAAATAATCAAAAATATTGCATATTTTGATATTTTTCAATAGTGAAGTTAGAAAATGTCTCGAAACATTGAATATATTAATTTTTTTTTAATGGAAAAGTTAGAAGATAAATAAAAATATTGCATATTTTGCTATTTTTCGATGGATAAGTTGGAATATATATCGAAACATTGTATATTTTGATATTTTTCACTGGAAAAGTTGGAAAATAAATAAAAATATTGCATATTTTGATATTTTCAATAGAAAAGTTATAAAATAGATAATAATATTGCATATTTTGATAATTATGTATGGAAAAGTTAGGAAATATATCGAAACATTGTATATTTTGATATTTTACAATGGAAAAATTAGAAAATATATCGAAACATTGTATATTTTGCTAATTTTCAATGGAAAAGTTGGAAAATATATCGAAACATTGTATATTTTGATATTTTTCAATGGAGAAGTTAGAAAATAATTAAAAACATTGTATATTTTGCTAGTTTTCAATGAAAAATTTGGAATATATATCGAATAATTGTATATTTTGATATATTTCAATGGAAATATTAGAAAATAAATAAAAATATTGTATATTTTAGTATTTTCAATGGAATAGTTAGAAAATAAATAAAAATATTTTGCTTATTTTGACTTTTCACTGGAAAAGTTAAAAAATAAATAAAAATAATGCATATTTTGAAATTTTTCAATGGAAAAGTTAGAAAATAAATAAAAACATTGCATATTTTGATATATTTCACAGGAAAAGTTAGAAAATAATTAAAAATATTACATATTTTTATATTTTTCACTGGTAAGTTAGAAAATAAATAAAAATATTATATTTTGATATTTTTCTTTGGAAAAGTTAGAAAATAAGTAACATATTGCATATTTTGATATGTCTCAATGGAAAAGTTAGAAATATATCGAAACATTGTATATTTTGATATTTTTCAATGTAAAAGTTAGGAAATATATCGAAACATTGTATATTTTAATATTTTTCAATGGAAAAGTGAGAAAATAAATTATAATATTGCATATTTTGATATTTTCAATTGAAAAGTTAGAAAATAAATAAAAATATTGCATATTTTGATATTTTTCAATGGAAAAGTTAGGAAATATATATCGAAAAACATTGTATATTTTGGTATTTTACAATGGAAAAATTAGGAAATATCTCGAAACATTGTATATGTTGTAAATTTTCAATGGAAAAGTTGGTAAATATATCGAAACATTGTATATTTAGTTATTTTTTAATGGAAAACTTAGAAAATAATTAAAAATATTTCATATTTTGCTAATTTTTAATGGAAAAGTTGGAAAATATATCAAGACATTGTATATTTTGCTAATTTTCAATGGAAATTATGGTGTTTTTCAAGGGAATAGTTAGAAAATAAATAAAAATATTGCATATATTGATATTTTTCAATGGAAAAGTTAGAAAATAAATAAAAATATTGCATATTTTGATATTTTTCGATGGAAAAGTTAGAAAATAATGAAATATTGCATATTTTGATATTTTTGCATGGAAAAGTTAGGAAATATATAGAAACATTGTATATTTTGATATTTTACAATGGAAAGATTAGAAAATATCTCGAAACATTGTATATTTTGATATTTTCAATGGAAAAGTCAGAAAATAAATAAAAACATTGCATATTTCGATATTTTACAATGGAAAAGTTAGAAGATAAATAAAAATATTGCATATTTTAGTATTTTTCAATGGAATAGTTAGAAAATAAATAAAAATATTGCATATTCTGATATTTTTCACAGGAAAAGTTAGAAAATAAATAAAAATATTGCATATTTTGATATTTTTCATGGAAATGTTAAAAAATAAATAAAAATATTGCATATTTTGATATTTTTCATTGGAAAAGTAAGAAAATAAACAAACATAGCATATTTTCATATTGTTCAATGGAAAAGTTAGAAGATAAACAAAAATATTGCATATTTTGCTAATTTTCAATGGATAAGTTAGAAAATAAATAAAAATATTGTCTATTTTGATATTTTTCAATAGAAAAGTTAGAAAATAAATAAAAATATTGCATATTCTGATGTTTTTCATTGGAAAAGTTAGAAAATAAATAAAAATATGACATATATTGATATTTGTAATAGCAAAGTTTAGAAATATATCGAAACATTGTATATTTTGATAATTTACAATGAAAAAGTTAAAAAATATATCGAAACATTGTATATTTTGATATTTTTCTATGGAAAATTTATAAAAGAAATAATAATATTGCGAGTTTTGATATTTGTCAATGAAAACGTTAGAAAATAAATAAAAATATTGCATATTTTGCAATTTTTCAATGGAAAAGTAGAAAATATATCAAAACATTGTTTATTTTGATATTTTTCAATGGAAAAGTTACGAAATAAATAAATATATTGCATATTTCTATATATGTCAATGGGATAGTTAGAAAATAAATAAAAATATTGATTATTTTGATATTTTTCGATGGAATAGCTAGAAAATAAATAAAAATATTGCAAATTTTGATATTTTTCAATGAAAATTTAGAAAATAAATAAAATATTCCATATTTTGATATTTTTCAATGGAAAAGTTCGAAAATATATACAAATAATGCATATTTTGATATTTTTCGCTAGAAAAGTTTAAAAAAAAATAAATATATTGGATATTTTGATATTTATCAATGCAAAAGTTAGAAAATAAATAAAAATATTGCATATTTTTATATTTTTCAATGGAAAAGTTAGGGAATATATCGAAACATTGTATATTTTGATATATTTTTCCATGGAGAAGTTAGAAAAAAAATAATAATATTTCATATTTTGATATTTTTCAATGGAAAAGTTAGAAAATGATAAAAATATTGATTATTTTGATATTTTTCAATGGAAAGTTAGAAAATAAATAAAAATATTGCATATTTTTTTATTTTTCCATGGAAAAGTTAGGAAATATATCGAAACATTGTATATTTTGATGTTTTTCAATGGAAAAGTTAGAAAATAAATAACAATATTTCATATTTTGGTATTTTTCAAGGGAATAGTTAGTAAATAAAAAAATTTTTGCATATTTTGTTATTTTTCACTGGAAAAGTTAGAAAATAAATAAAAATATTCCATATTTTTATATTTTTCATTGGAAAAGTTAGAAAAGATAACGAAACATTGTTTATTTTGATATCTTTCAATGGAAAAGTTAGAAAATATATCGAAACATTGTATATTTTGATATTTTTCAATGGAAAAGTTATAAAAGAAATAATAATATGGCATATATTGATATTTTTCGCTAGAAAAGTTAAAAAGAAAATAAATATATTGCATATTTTGATATTTTCAATGGAAAATTGGAAAATAAACAAAAATATTGCATATTTTCATATTTTTAAATGGAAAAGTTAGAAAATAAATAAAAATATTGCATATTTTTATATTTTTCATTGTAAAAGTTAGAAAAGATAACGAAACATTGTTTATTTTGATATCTTTCAATGGAAAAGTTAGAAAATAAATAATAATATTTCATATTTTGATATTTCTCAATGAAAAATTAAAAAACAAATATAAATATTGGATATTTTGATATTTTTCAATGGAAAAGTTTGGAAATATATCGAAACATTTTATATTTTGATGTTTTTCAAAGGAAAAGTTAGAAAATATATCGAAACATTGCATTTTTTGATATTTTTCAATGGAAAACTTAGGAAATATATCGAAACATTGTTTATTATGATATTTTTCAATGGAAAAGTTAGAAAATAAATAAAAAAATTGCATATTTTGCTATATTTCAATGGATAAGCAGGAAAATATTTCGAAACATTGTATATTTTGCTAATTTTCAATGCAAAAGTTAGAAAATATATCGAAACATTGTTTATTTTGATATTTTTTCATTGGAAAAGTTAGGAAATAAATCGAACTATTGTATATATCTTGATATCTTTCATTAGCAAAGTTACAAAAAAGATAAAAATA
Source organism: Acanthosepion esculentum (assembly GCA_964036315.1). NCBI lineage: Eukaryota > Metazoa > Mollusca > Cephalopoda > Sepiida > Sepiidae > Acanthosepion > Acanthosepion esculentum. Next base: position 41,259,034 of record OZ038501.1, read on the forward strand.
TTCCATTTTTTGATATGTTTCAATGGAAAAGTTAGAAAATAAATAAAAACATTGCATATTTCGATATTTTACAATGGAAAAGTTAGAAGATAAATAAAAATATTGCATATTTTAGTATTTTTCAATGGAATAGTTAGAAAATAAATAAAAATATTGCATATTCTGATATTTTTCACAGGAAAAGTTAGAAAATAAATAAAAATATTGCATATTTTGATATTTTTCATGGAAATGTTAAAAAATAAATAAAAATATTGCATATTTTGATATTTTTCATTGGAAAAGTAAGAAAATAAACAAACATAGCATATTTTCATATTGTTCAATGGAAAAGTTAGAAGATAAACAAAAATATTGCATATTTTGCTAATTTTCAATGGATAAGTTAGAAAATAAATAAAAATATGACATATATTGATATTTGTAATAGCAAAGTTTAGAAATATATCGAAACATTGTATATTTTGATAATTTACAATGAAAAAGTTAAAAAATATATCGAAACATTGTATATTTTGATATTTTTCTATGGAAAACTTAGAAAATATATCAAAACATTGTATATTTTGATATTTTTCAATTGAAAATTTATAAAAGAAATAATAATATTGCGAGTTTTGATATTTGTCAATGAAAACGTTAGAAAATAAATAAAAATATTGCATATTTTGCAATTTTTCAATGGAAAAGTAGAAAATATATCAAAACATTGTTTATTTTGATATTTTTCAATGGAAAAGTTACGAAATAAATAAATATATTGCATATTTCTATATATGGCAATGGGATAGTTAGAAAATAAATAAAAATATTGATTATTTTGATATTTTTCGATGGAATAGCTAGAAAATAAATAAAAATATTGCAAATTTTGATATTTTTCAATGAAAATTTAGAAAATAAATAAAATATTACATATTTTGATATTTTTCAATGGAAAAGTTCGAAAATATATACAAATAATGCATATTTTGATATTTTTCGCTAGAAAAGTTTTAAAAAAAATAAATATATTGGATATTTTGATATTTATCAATGCAAAAGTTAGAAAATAAATAAAAATATTGCATATTTTTATATTTTTCAATGGAAAAGTTAGGGAATATATCGAAACATTGTATATTTTGATATATTTTTCCATGGAGAAGTTAGAAAAAAAATAATAATATTTCATATTTTGATATTTTTCAATGGAAAGTTAGAAAATAAATAAAAATATTGCATATTTTTTTATTTTTCCATGGAAAAGTTAGGAAATATATCGAAACATTGTATATTTTGATGTTTTTCAATGGAAAAGTTAGAAAATAAATAACAATATTTCATATTTTGGTATTTTTCAAGGGAATAGTTAGTAAATAAATAAAAATATTCCATATTTTTATATTTTTCATTGGAAAAGTTAGAAAAGATAACGAAACATTGTTTATCTTTCAATGGAAAAGTTAGAAAATATATCGAAACATTGTATATTTTGATATTTTCAATGGAAAAGTTATAAAAGAAATAATAATATGGCATATATTGATATTTTTCGCTAGAAAAGTTAAAAAGAAAATAAATATATTGCATATTTTGATATTTTTCAATGGAAAATTGGAAAATAAACAAAAATATTGCATATTTTCATATTTTTAAATGGAAAAGTTAGAAAATAAATAAAAATATGCAATATTTTTCATTGTAAAAGTTAGAAAAGATAACGAAACATTGTTTATTTTGATATCTTTCAATGGAAAAGTTAGAAAATAAATAATAATATTTCATATTTTGATATTTCTCAATGAAAAATTAAAAAACAAATATAAATATTGGATATTTTGATATTTTTCAATGGAAAAGTTCGGAAATATATCGATACATTTTATATTTTGATGTTTTTCAAAGGAAAAGTTAGAAAATATATCGAAACATTGCATTTTTTGATATTTTTCAATGGAAAACTTAGGAAATATATCGAAACATTGTTTATTATGATATTTTTCAATGGAAAAGTTAGAAAATAAATAAAAAAATTGCATATTTTGCTATATTTCAATGGATAAGCAGGAAAATATTTCGAAACATTGTATATTTTGCTAATTTTCAATGCAAAAGTTAGAAAATATATCGAAACATTGTTTATTTTGATATTTCTTCATTGGAAAAGTTAGGAAATAAATCGAACTATTGTATATATCTTGATATCTTTCATTAGCAAAGTTACAAAAAAGATAAAAATATTCCATTTTTTGATATGTTTCAATGGAAAAGTTAGAAAATATATAAAAATATTGCATATTTTGATATTTTTCAATTGAAAAGTTAGAAAATATATCGAAACATTGTATATTTTAATATTTTTCAATGACAAAGTTAGAAAATAAATAAAAATATTTCTCATTTTAATATTCGTCAATGGAAAAGTTAGAAAATATATAAAAACATTCCATATTTTGATATTTTTCAATGAAAAAGTTACAAAATAAATAAAAATATTACATATTTTGATATTTTTCAATGGTAATGTTAGAAAATAAATAACAATATTGCATATTTTGATATTTTTCAATTGAAAATTTAGATAATAAATAAAAATATTGCATATTTTGTTATTGTTCAATGGCAAAATTAGAAAATAAACAAAAATATTGCATATTTTGATATTTTTCAATGAAAAATTTAAAAAAATTAAAAATATTGGATATTTTGATATTTTTCAATGGAAAACTTAGGGAATATATCGAAACATTGTATATTTTTAAATTTTTAAATGGAAAACTTAGAAAATAAATAAAAATATTGCATATTTTGCAAATTTTCAATGGATAAGTTGGAAAATATATAGAAACATTGTATATTTCGATATTTTTCAATGACAAAGTTAGAAAATATATCGAAACATTGTTTATTTTGATATTTTTCATTGGAAAAGTTAGGAAATATATCGAACTCTTGTATATCTTGATATCTTTCATTGGAAAAGTTACAAAATAAATAAAAATATTGCATATTTTCATATATTTCAATGGAAAAGTTGGAAAATAAACAAACATATTGCATATTTTAATATATTTTTCAATGGAAAATTTAGAAAATATATAAAAATATTACATATTTTGATATTTTTCAATGGAAATGTTAGGAAATATATCGAAACATTGTATATTTTAATATTTTTCAATGACAAAGTTAGAAAAGATATAAAAATATTTCACATTTTGATATTTTTCAATGAAAAAGTTAGAAAATAAATAAAAATATTGCATATTTTGATATTTTTCAATGGTAATGTTAGAAAATAAATAACAATATTGCATATTTTGATATTTGACAATGGAAAAGTTAGGAAATATATCGAAACATATTATATTTTGATATTTTTCAATGAAAAAGTTAGAAAATATATAAAAATATTGCATATTTTGATATTTTTCAATGGCAAAGTTAGAAAATAAATAAAAATATAGCATATTTTGATATTTTTCAATGGAATAGCTAGAAAATAAATAAAAATATTGCAAATTTTGATATTTTTCAATGAAAATTTAGAAAATAAATAAAATATTGCATATTTTGATATTTTTCAATGGAAAAGTTCGAAAATATATAAAATAATGCATATTTTGATATTTTTCGCTAGAAAAGTTTAAAAAAAAATAAATATATTGGATATTTTGATATTTATCAATGCAAAAGTTAGAAAATAAATAAAAATATTGCATATTTTTATATTTTTCAATGGAAAAGTTAGGAAATATATCGAAACATTGTATATTTTGATATATTTTTCCATGGAGAAGTTAGAAAAAAAATAATAATATTTCATATTTTGATATTTTTCAATGGAAAAGTTAGAAAATGATAAAAATATTGATTATTTTGACATTTTTCAATGGAAAAGTTAGAAAATAGAAAAAAATATTGCATATTTTATTTTTCCCTTGAAAAGTTAGAAAATAAATAAAAATATTGTATATTTTGATATTTTTCAATGGAAATGTTGGAAAAAAAACAAAAATATTGCATATTTTGATATTTTTCAATGGAAAGTTAGAAAATAAATAAAAATATTGCATATTTTTTTATTTTTCCATGGAAAAGTTAGGAAATATATCGAAACATTGTATATTTTGATGTTTTTCAATGGAAAAGTTAAAAAATAAATAACAATATTTAATATTTTGGTATTTTTCAAGGGAATAGTTAGTAAATAAAGAAAATTTTGCATATTTTGTTATTTTTCACTGGAAAAGTTAGAAAATAAATAAAAATATTCCATATTTTTATATTTTTCATTGGAAAAGTTAGAAAAGATAACGAAACATTGTTTATTTTGATATCTTTCAATGTAAAAGTTAGAAAATATATCGAAACATTGTATATTTTGATATTTTTCAATGGAAAAGTTATAAAAGAAATAATAATATGGCATATATGGTAATGTTAGAAAATAAATAACAATATTGCATATTTTGATATTTTTCAATTGAAAATTTAGATAATAAATAAAAATATTGCATATTTTGTTATTGTTCAATGGCAAAATTAGAAAATAAACAAAAATATTCCATATTTTGATATTTTTCAATGAAAAATTTAAAAAAATTAAAAATATTGGATATTTTGATATTTTTCAATGGAAAACTTAGGGAATATATCGAAACATTGTTTATTTTGATATTTTTTCATTGGAAAAGTTAGGAAATAAATCGAACTATTGTATATATCTTGATATCTTTCATTAGCAAAGTTACAAAAAAGATAAAAATATTACATTTTTTGATATGTTTCAATGGAAAAGTTAGAAAATATATAAAAATATTGCATTTTTTGATATTTTTCAATTGAAAAGTTAGAAAATATATCGAAACATTGTATATTTTAATATTTTTCAATGACAAAGTTAGAAAAGATATAAAAATATTTCACATTTTGATATTTTTCAATGAAAAAGTTAGAAAATAAATAACAATATTGCATATTTTGATATTTTTCAATGGAAAAGTTAGAAAATAAATAAAAATATAGCATATTTTGATATTTTTCGATGGAATAGCTAGAAAATAAATAAAAATATTGCAAATTTTGATATTTTTCAATGAAAATTTAGAAAATAAATAAAATATTCCATATTTTGATATTTTTCAATGGAAAAGTTACAAAATAAATAAAAATATTACATATTTTGATATGTTTCAATGGAAAAGTTACAAAATAAATAAAAATATTACATATTTTGATATTTTTCAATGGTAATGTTAGAAAATAAATAACAATATTGCATATTTTGATATTTTTCAATTGAAAATTTAGATAATAAATAAAAATATTGCATATTTTGTTATTGTTCAATGGCAAAATTAGAAAATAAACAAAAATATTGCATATTTTGATATTTTTCAATGAAAAATTTAAAAAAATTAAAAATATTGGATATTTTGATATTTTTCAATGGAAAACTTAGGGAATATATCGAAACATTGTATATTTTTAAATTTTTAAATGGAAAACTTAGAAAATAAATAAAAATATTGCATATTTTGCAAATTTTCAATGGATAAGTTGGAAAATATATAGAAACATTGTATATTTCGATATTTTTCAATGACAAAGTTAGAAAATATATCGAAACATTGTTTATTTTGATATTTTTCATTGGAAAAGTTAGGAAATATATCGAACTATTGTATATCTTGATATCTTTCATTGGCAAAGTAAGAAAATAAATAAAAATATTGCATATTTTCATATATTTCAATGGAAAAGTTGGAAAATAAACAAAAATATTGCATATTTTAATATATTTTTCAATGGAAAAGTTAGAAAATATCTAAAAATATTACATATTTTGATATTTTTCAATGGAAATGTTAGGAAATATATCGCAACATTGTATATTTTAATATTTTTCAATGACAAAGTTAGAAAAGATATAAAAATATTTCACATTTTGATATTTTTCAATGAAAAAGTTAGAAAATAAATAAAAATATTGCATATTTTGATATTTTTCAATGGTAATGTTAGAAAATAAATAACAATATTGCATATTTTGATATTTGACAATGGAAAAGTTAGGAAATATATCGAAACATATTATATTTTGATATTTTGCAATGAAAAAGTTAGAAAATAAATAAAAATATTGCATATTTTGATATTTTTCAATGGAAAAGTTAGAAAATAAATAAAAATATTGCATATTTTGATATTTTTCGATGGAATAGCTAGAAAATAAATAAAACTATTGCAAATTTTGATATTTTTCAATGAAAATTTAGAAAATAAATAAAATATTCCATATTTTGATATTTTTCAATGGAAAAGTTCGAAAATATATATACAAACAATGCATATTTTGATATTTTTCGCTAGAAAAGTTTTAAAAAAAATAAATATATTGGATATTTTGATATTTATCAATGCAAAAGTTAGAAAATAAATAAAAATATTGCATATTTTTATATTTTTCAATGGAAAAGTTAGGAAATATATCGAAACATTGTATATTTTGATATATTTTTCCATGGAGAAGTTAGAAAAAAAATAATAATATTTCATATTTTGATATTTTTCAATGGAAAAGTTAGAAAATGATAAAAATATTGATTATTTTGATATTTTTCAATGGAAAAGTTAGAAAATAGAAAAAAATATTGCATATTTTGTTATTTTTCCCTGGAAAAGTCAGAAAATAAATAAAAATATTGTATATTTTGATATTTTTCAATGGAAATGTTGGAAAAAATACAAAAATATTGTATATTTTGATATTTCTCAATGGAAAGTTAGAAAATAAATAAAAATATTGCATATTTTTTATTTTTCCATGGAAAAGTTAGGAAATATATCGAAACATTGTATATTTTGATGTTTTTCAATGGAAAAGTTAGAAAATAAATAACAATATTTAATATTTTGGTATTTTTCAAGGGAATAGTTAGTAAATAAAGAAAATTTTGCATATTTTGTTATTTTTCACTGGAAAAGTTAGAAAATAAATAAAAATATTCCATATTTTTATATTTTTCATTGGAAAAGTTAGAAAAGATAACGAAACATTGTTTATTTTGATATCTTTCAATGGAAAAGTTAGAAAATAAATAATAATATTTCGTATTTTGGTATTTTTCAATGGAATAGAAAATAAATAAAAATATTGCATATTTTGATATTTTTCAATTGAAAATTTAGAAAATAAATAAAAATATTGCATACTTTGATATTTTTCGATGGAAAAGTTAGAAAATAAATAAAAATATTGCATATTTTGATATTTTTCAATGGAAAAGTTAGAAAATATATAAAAATATTGCGTATTTTGATATTTTTCAATTGAAAATTTAGATAATAAATAAAAATATTGCATGTTTTGATATTTCTCAATGAAAAAGAAAATAAATAAAAATATTGCATATTTTACTATTTTTCAATGGAAAAGTTAGAAAATATATCAAAACATTGTTTATTTTGATATTTTTCAATGGAAAAGTTATGAAATAAATAAATATATTGCATATTTCTATATATGTCAATGGGATAGTTAGAAAATAAATAAAAATATTGTTTATTTTGATATTTTTCAATAGAAAATTTAGAAAATATAAAAAAATATTGCATATTTTGATATTTTTCAATGGAAAATTAGGAGAAAAAACAAAAATATTGCATATTTTTATATTTTTCCAAGGAAAAGTTAGGAAATATATCGAAACATTGTTTATTTTGATATCTTTCAATGGAAAAGTTAGAAAATAAATAATAATATTGCATATTTTGGTATTTTTCAATGGAATAGTTAGAAAATAAATAAAAATATTGCATATTTTGATATTTTTCAATTGCAAATTTAGAAAATAAATAAAAATATTGCATATTTTGATATTTTTCATTAGAAATTTAAAAAATAAATAAAAATATTGCATATTTTGTTATTTTTCAATGGCAAAATTGGAAAAAAAACGAAAATATTGTACATTTTGATATTTTTCAAATGAAAATTTATAAAATAAATGAAAATATTGGATATTTTCATATTTTTCAATGGAAAACTAAGGGAATATATCGAACCATTGTATATTTTATATTTTTCCATGGAAAACTTAGAAAATAAATAAAAATATTGCATATTTTGCAAATTTTCAATGGATAAGTTTGAAAATATATAGAAACATTGTATATTTTGATATTTTTCAATGTAGCATTTAGAAAATAAATAAAAATATTGCATATTTTACTATTTTTCAATGGAAAAGTTAGAAAATATATCGAAACATTGTTTATTTTAATATTTTTCATTGGAAAAGTTAAAAAATATTGCATATTTTCATATGTTTCAATGGAAAAGTTGGAAAATAAACAAAAATATTGCCTATTTTAATATAATTTTCAATGGAAAAGTTAGAAATTAAATGAAAATATTGCATATTTTGATATTTTTCAATGTCAATGTTAGGAAATATATCGAAACATTATATATTTTAATATTTTTCAATGACAAAGTTAGAAAATAAATAAAAATATTTCATATTTAGATATTTTACAAAGGAAAAGTTAGAAAATAATTAAAAATATTTCACATTTTAATATTTTTCAATGGAAATGTTAGAAAATATATAAAAATATTCCATATTTTGATATTTTTCAATGAAAAAGTTACAAAATAAATAAAAATATTACATATTTTGATATTTTTCAATGGTAATGTTAGAAAATAATGAAAATATTGCATATTTTGATATTTTTCAATTGAAAAGTTACAAAATATATCGAAACATTGTATATTTTAATATTTTTCAATGACAAAGTTAGAAAATAAATAAATATATTTCTCATTTTAATATTCTTCAATGGAAAAGTTAGAAAATATATAAAAACATTCCATATTTGATATTTTTCAATGAAAAAGTTACAAAATAAATAAAAATATTACATATTTTGATATTTTTCAATGGTAATGTTAGAAAATAAATAACAATATTGCATATTTTGATATTTTTCAATTGAAAATTTAGATATTAAATAAAAATATTGCATATTTTGTTATTGTTCAATGGCAAAATTAGAAAATAAACAAAAATATTGCATATTTTGATATTTTTCAATGAAATATTTGAAAAAATTAAAAATATTGGATATTTTGATATTTTTCAATGGAAAACTTAGGGAATATATCGAAACATTGTATATTTTGAAATTTTTAAATGGAAAACTTAGAAAATAAATAAAAATATTGATATTTTTCAATGGATAAGTTGGAAAATATATAGAAACATTGTATATTTCGATATTTTTCAATGACAAAGTTAGAAAATATATCGAAACATTGTTTATTTTGATATCTTTCATTGGAAAAGTTAGAAAATAAATAAAAATATTGCATATTTTCATATATTTCAATGGAAAAGTTAGAAAATAAACAAAAATATTGCATATTTTAATATATTTTTCAATAGAAAAGTTAGAAAATATATAAAAATATTACATAATTTGATATTTTTCAATGGAAATGTTAGGAAATATATCGAAACATTGTATATTTTAATATTTTTCAATGGCAAAGTTAGAAAAGATATAAAAATATTTCACATTTTGATATTTTTCAATGAAAAAGAAAATAAATAAAAATATTGCATATTTTGATATTTTTCAATGGTAATGTTACAAAATAAATAACAATATTGCATATTTTGATATTTGACAATGGAAAAGTTAGGAAATATATCGAAACATATTATATTTTGATATTTTTCAATGAAAAAGTTAGAAAATAAATAAAAATATTGCATATTTTGATATTTTTCAAAGGAAAAGTTAGAAAATAAATAAAAATATAGCGTGTTTTGATATTTTTCGATGGAATAGCTAGAAAATAAATAAAACTATTGCAAATTTTGATATTTTTCAATGAAAATTTAGAAAATAAATAAAATATTCCATATTTTGATATTTTTCAATGGAAAAGTTCGAAAATATATACAAATAATGCATATTTTGATATTTTTCGCTAGAAAAGTTTTAAAAAAAATAAATATATTGGATATTTTGATATTTATCATTGCAAAAGTTAGAAAATAAATAAAAATATTGCATTTTTTTATATTTTTCAATGGAAAAGTTAGGGAATATATCGAAACATTGTATATTTTGATATATTTTTCCATGGAGAAGTTAGAAAAAAAATAATAATATTTCATATTTTGATATTTTTCAATGGAAAAGTTAGAAAATGATAAAAATATTGATTATTTTGATATTTTTCAATGGAAAGTTAGAAAATAAATAAAAATATTGCATATTTTTTTATTTTTCCATGGAAAAGTTAGGAAATATATCGAAACATTGTATATTTTGATGTTTTTCAATGGAAAAGTTAGAAAATAAATAACAATATTTCATATTTTGGTATTTTTCAAGGGAATAGTTAGTAAATAAAAAAAATTTTGCATATTTTGTTATTTTTCACTGGAAAAGTTAGAAAATAAATAAAAATATTCCATATTTTTATATTTTTCATTGTAAAAGTTAGAAAAGATAACGAAACATTGTTTATTTTGATATCTTTCAATGTAAAAGTTAGAAAATATATCGAAACATTGTATATTTTGATATTTTTCAATGGAAAAGTTATAAAAGAAATAATAATATGGCATATATTGATATTTTTCGCTAGAAAAGTTAAAAAGAAAATAAATATATTGCATATTTTGATATTTTTCAATGGAAAAATTGGAAAATAAACAAAAATATTGCATATTTTCATATTTTTAAATGGAAAAGTTAGAAAATAAATAAAAATATTGCATATTTTTATATTTTTCATTGTAAAAGTTAGAAAAGATAACGAAACATTGTTTATTTTGATATCTTTCAATGGAAAAGTTAGAAAATAAATAATAATATTTCATATTTTGGTATTTTTCAATGGAATAGAAAATAAATAAAAATATTGCATATTTTGATATTTTTCAATTGAAAATTTAGAAAATAAATAAAAATATTGCATACTTTGATATTTTTCGATGGAAAAGTTAGAAAATAAATAAAAATATTGCATATTTTGATATTTTTCAATGGAAAAGTTAGAAAATATATAAAAATATTGCGTATTTTGATATTTTTCAATTGAAAATTTAGATAATAAATAAAAATATTGCATATTTTGATATTTCTCAATGAAAAATTAAAAAACAAATATAAATATTGGATATTTTGATATTTTTCAATGGAAAAGTTCGGAAATATATCGAAACATTTTATATTTTGATGTTCTTCAAAGGAAAAGTTAGAAAATATACCGAAACATTGCATATTTTGATATTTTTCAATGGAAAACTTAGGAAATATATCGAAACATTGTTTATTATGATATTTTTCAATGGAAAAGTTAGAAAATAAATAAAAAAATTGCATATTTTGCTATATTTCAATGGATAAGCAGGAAAATATTTCGAAACATTGTATATTTTGCTAATTTGCAATGGAAAATTTAGAAAATATATCGAAACATTGTTTATTTTGATATTTTTTCATTGGAAAAGTTAGGAAATAAATCGAACTATTGTATATATCTTGATATCTTTCATTAGCAAAGTTACAAAAAAGATAAAAATATTGCATATTTTGATATTTTTCAATTGAAAAGTTAGAAAATATATAAAAATGTCATATTTTGATATTTATCAATGGAAAAGATAGGAAATAAATAAAAATATTGCATATTTTGTTATTTTTCAATGGAATACTTAGAAAATAAATAAAAATATTGTATATTTTGAAATTTTTCAATGGAAAAGTTTGAAAATAAATAAAGATATTGCCTATGTTGATATTTTTCAATGGTAAAGATAGAAAATAAATAAATATATTGCATATCTTGATATTTTTCAATTGAAAATTTAGAAAATATATAAAAATATTGCATATTTTGATTTTTTTCGATGGAAAAGTTAAAAAATAAATAAAAATATTGCATATTTTGATATTTTTCAATGGAAAATTTAGAAAATATATCGACACATTGGTTATTTTGATATTTTTCAATGGAAAACTTAGGAAATATATCGAAACATTGTTTCTTTTGATATTTTTCATTGGAAAAGTTAGGAAATATATCGAACTATTGTATATCTTGTTATCTTTCATTGCAAATTTTCAATGGATAAGTTGGAAAATATATCGAAACATTGTATATTTCGATATTTTTCAATGGAAAAGTTAGAAAATAAATAAAAAAATTGTATATTTCGCTATATTTCAATGGATAAGCAGGAAAATATTTCGAAACATTGTATATTTTGCTAATTTTCAATGGAAAAGTTAGAAAATATATTGAAACATTGTTTATTTTCATATTTTTCATTGGAAAAGTTAGTAAATATATCGAACTATTGTATATCTTGTTATCTTTCATTGGAAAAGTTAGAAAATAAATAAAACTATTGCATATTTTCATATGTTTCAATGGAAAAGTTGGAAAATAAACAAAAATATTCCATATTTTAATATATTTTTCAATGGAAAAGTTAGAAAATAAAAAAATATTGCATATTTTGTTATTGTTCAATGGAAAAGTTAAGAAATATATCGAAATATTGTATATTTTAATATTTTTCAATGCAAAAGTTAGAAAATAATTAAAAATATTGCATGTTTTGCTTATTTTCAATGGTAAATATGTCGAAACATTTTATGCTTTGATATTTTTAAATGGCAAAGTTAGAAAATAAATAAAAATATTTCACAATGGAAAAATTGGAAAATAAACAAAAATATTGCATATTTTGATATTTTGCAATGGAAAAGTTAGGAAATATATCAAAACATTCTATATTTTTAATGGAAAAGTTCAAAAATAAATAAATATATTGCATATTTTGATATCTTTCAATGGAAAAGTTAGAAAATATATGGAAACATTGTTTATTTTGATATTTTTCAATGGAAAAGTTAGAAAATACATAAATATATTGCATATTTTGATATTTCTTACTGGAAAAGTTAGTAAAAATAAAAATATTGCTTATTTTGATATTTTTAATGGAAAAGTTAAAAAATAAATAAAATTTTTGCATATTTTGATATTTTTAAATGGAAAGTTAGAAAATAAATAAAAATATTGCATATATTGGTAATTTTCAATGGAAAAGTTAGGAAATATATCGAAACATTTTATATCTTGATATTTTTCAATGGAGAAATTGGAAAAATCAAAAATATTGCATATTTTCATATTTTTCAATGGAAAAGTTAGAAAATATATAAAAATATTGCATATTCGTCTAGTTTCGAATGGAAAAGTTAGAATATATATGGAAACAGTGTTTATTTTGATATTTTTCAATGGAAAAGTTAGAAAATAAATAAAAATATTGCATATTTTGATATTTTTCAATGTGAAACTAGGAAAATAAACAAAAATATAGCATATTTGATATTATTCAATGGAAAAGTTAGAAAATAAATAACAATATTGCGTATTTTGATATTTTTCAATGGAAAAGTTAGAAAATAAAAAAAATATTGCATATTTCAATATTTTACAATGGATAAGGTTGAAAGTAAATAAAAATATTGCATATTTTGGTATTTTTCAATAGGATAGTTAGAAAATAAATAAAAATATTGTATATTTCGACATTTTCCAATGGAATAGATAGAAAAGAAATAAAATATTACATATTTCGATATTTTTCAATGGAAAAGTTAGAAAATAAAAAAAATATTGCATATTTCAATGGAAAAGTTGGAAAATAAAAAAATATTCCATATTTTCATATTTTTGATTGGAAAAGTTAGAAAATACATAAAAATATTGCATATTTTGCTAGTTTTCAAAGGAAAATTTAGAAAATAAATAGAAATATTGCATATTTTGGTATTTTTCAATGGAATAGTTAGAAAAGAAATAAAAATATTGCATATTTCGATAATTTTCAATGGAAAAGTTAGAAAATAAAAAAAAATATTGCATATCTTGATATTTTCAATGGAAAAGTTGGAAAATAAAAACAATTTTGCATATTTTGATATTTTTGATTGTTAAAGTTAGAAAATAAATAAAAATATTGCATATTTTGCTAGTTTTCAAAGGAAAAGTTAGAAAATACATGGAAACATTGTTTATTTTGATATTTTTCAATGGAAAACTTAGAAAATAAATAGAAATATTGCATATTTTGGTATTTTTCAATGGAATAGTTAGAAAATAAATAAAAAAATTGTATATTTTTATATTTATCAATGGAAAAAATAGAAAATAAATAAAAATATTGCATATTTCGGTATTTTTCAATGGAAAAGTTAGAAAATAAATAAAAATTTTTGTATATTTTGATATTTTTCAATGGAAAAGTTAGAAAATAAATACAAATATTGCATATTTTGATATTTTTCAATGGAAAAGTTATAGAATAAATAAAAATATTGCATATTTTGATATTTTTCATTGGTAAAGTTAGAAAATAAATAAAAATGTTGCATATTTTGGTATTTTTCAATGGAAAATTTAGAAGATAAATAAAAATATTGCATATTTTGATATTTTTCAATGGATGGAAAATATATCGAAACATTGTATATTTTGACATTTTTCAATGGAAAAGTTAGAAAATAAATAAAATTGTATATTTTGATATTTTTCAATGGAAAAGTTGGAAAATAAATAAAAATATTGCAAATTTTGATATTTTTCAATGGAAAAGTTATAAAATAGATAAAAATATTGCATATTTTGATGTTTTTCAATGGAAAAGTTGGAAAATATATCAAAACATTGTATATTTTGATATTTCTCACTGGAAAAGTTAGAAAATAAATAAAATTTGCGTATTTTCATATTTTTCAATGGAAAAGTTGGAAAATTATCAAAGATATTGCATAGTTTGATATTTTTCAATGGAAAATTTAGAAAATAAATAAAAATATTGCATCTTTTGATATTTTTCATTGGGTAAGTTTGAAAGTAAATAAAAATATTGAATATTTTGGTATTTTTCAATGGAATAGTTAGAAAATAAATAAAAATATTGAATATTTCGACATTTTCCAATTGAAAAGTTAGAAAATAAATAAAAATAATGCATATTTTGATATTTTTCAATGGAAAAGTTGGAAAATAAACAAAAATATTGCATATTTTGATATTTTCAATGGATAAGTTGGAAAATATATCGAAACATTGTATATTTTGATATTTTTCAATGGAAAATTTACTAAATAAATATACATATTGAATATTTTATTATTTTTCATTGGAAAAGTTAGAAAATAAATAAAAATATTGCATATTTTGGTATTTTTCAATGGCAAATTTAGAAAATAAATAAAAATATTGCAACATTTGATATTTTTCACTGGGAAAGTTGGAAAATAAACAAAAATATTGCATATTTCCATATTTATCAATGGAAAGGTTAGGATATATATCGAAACATGGCATATTTTGATATTTGTCAATGGAAAAGTTACAAATTAAATGAAAATGTTGCATATTTTGCTATTTTTCAATGGTTAAGTAAAATAATATATCGAAAAATTGTATATTTTGATATTTTTCAATGGAAAAGTTACAAAATAAATAAAAATATTGCATATTTTGATATTTTTCAATGGAAAATTCAGAAAATAAAAAAATATTGCATATTTTGGTATTTTTCAATGGAAAAGCTATAAAATAGATGAAAATATTGCATATTTTGATAATTTTCAATGGAAATGTTGGAAAATATATCGAAATATTGTATATATTGATATTTTTCAATGGAAAAGTTAGAAAATAAATGAAAATATTGCATATTTTGATATTTTTCAATGGAATAGTTAGAAAAGAAATAAAAATGATACATATTTTGATATTTTTCAATGGAAAAGTTTGAAAATAAATAAAATATGGCATATCTTGATATTTTCAATGGTAAAGTTAGAAAATAAATAAAAATTTTGTATATTTTGATATTTTTCAATGGAAAAGTTAGAAAATAAATCCAAATATTGCATATTTCGATATTTTTCAATGGAAAAGTTATAGAATAAATAAAAATATTGCATATTTTGATATTTTTCATTGGAAAAGTTAGAAAATAAATAAAATTGTATATTTTGATATTTTTCAATTGAAAATTTAGAAAATAAATAAAAATATTGCAAATTTTGATATTTTTCAATGGAAAAGTTATAAAATAGATAAAAATATTGCGTATTTTCATATTTTTCAATGGAAAAGTTGGAAAATTATCAAAGATATTGCATAGTTTGATATTTTTCAATGGAAAATTTAGAAAATAAATAAAAATATTGCATCTTTTGATATTTTTCACAGGGAAAGTTTGAAAGTAAATAAAAATATTGTATATTTTGGTATTTTTCAATGCAATAGTTAGAAAATAAATAAAAATATTGAATATTTCGACATTTTCCAATTGAAAAGTTAGAAAATAAATAAAAATAATGCATATTTTGATATTTTTCAATGGAAAAGTTGGAAAATAAACAAAAATATTGCATATTTTGATATTTTCAATGGATAAGTTGGAAAATATATCGAAACATTGTATATTTTGATATTTTTCAATGGAAAATTTACTCAATAAATATACATATTGAATATTTTATTATTTTTCATTGGAAAAGTTAGAAAATAAATAAAAATATTGCATATTTTGGTATTTTTCAATGGCAAATTTAGAAAATAAATAAAAATATTGCAACATTTGATATTTTTCACTGGGAAAGTTGGAAAATAAACAAAAATATTGCATATTTCCATATTTATCAATGGAAAGGTTAGGATATATATCGAAACATGGCATATTTTGATATTTGTCAATGGAAAAGTTACAAATTAAATGAAAATGTTGCATATTTTGCTATTTTTCAATGGTTAAGTAAAATAATATATCGAAAAATTGTATATTTTGATATTTTTCAATGGAAAAGTTACAAAATAAATAAAAATATTGCATATTTTGATATTTTTCAATGGAAAATACGGAAAATAAAAAAATATTGCATATTTTGGTATTTTTCAATGGAAAAGCTATAAAATAAATGAAAATATTGCATATTTTGATATTTTTCATTGGAAAAGTTAGAAAATAAATATAATTATTGCATATTTTGATATTTTTTAATGGAAAAATTGGAAAATAAACAAAAATATTGCATATTTTGATATTTTGCAATGGAAAAGTTAGGAAATATATCAAAACCTTCTATATTTTGATATTTTTTAATGGAAAAGTACAAAAATAAATAAATATATTGCATATTTTGATATCTTTCAATGGAAAAGTTAGAAAATAAATAAAAATATGACATATTTTGATATTTTTGATGGAAAATTTAGAAAATAAATAAAAATATTGCATACTTTGCTAGTTTTCAATGGAAAAGTTAGAAAATATATGGAAACATTGTTTATTGTGATATTTTTCAATGGAAATGTTAGAAAATACATAAATATATTGCATATTTTGATATTTCTCACTGGAAAAGTTAGTAAAAATAAAAATATTGCATATTTTGATATTTTTTAATGGAAAAGTAAAAAAATAAATAAAAATTTTTGCATATTTTGATATTTTTCAATGGAAAGTTAGAAAATAAATAAAAATATTACATATATTGCTAATTTTCAATGGAAAAGTTAGGAAATATATCGAAACATTTTATATCTTGATATTTTTCAATGGAATAATTGCAAAAAAATCAAAAATATTGCATATTTTCATATTTTTCAATGGAAAAGTTAGAAAATATATAAAAATATTGCATATTTTTCTAGTTTCGAATGGAAAAGTTAGAATATATATGGAAACATTGTTTATTTTGATATTTTTCAATGGAAAAGTTAGAAAATAAATAAAAAATATTGCATATTTTGATATTTTTCAATGTCAAACTTGGAAAATAAAAACATAGAGCATATTTGATATTATTCAATGGAAAACTAAGAAAATAAATAGAAATATTGCATATTTCGGTATTTTTCAATGGAATAGTTAGAAAATAAATAAAAATATTGTATATTTTTATATTTATCAATGGAAAAAATAGAAAATAAATAAAAATATTGCATATTTCGGTATTTTCAATGGAATAGTTAGAAAAGAAATAAAAATGATACATATTTCGATATTTTTCAATGGAAAAGTTTGAAAATAAAACAAATAAATAAAAATTTTGTATATTTTGATATTTTTCAATGGAAAAGTTAGAAAATAAATCCAAATATTGCATATTTCGATATTTTTCAATGGAAAAGTTATAGAATAAATAAAAATGTTGCATATTTTGGTATTTTTCAATGGAAAATTTAGAAAATAAATAAAAATATTGCAACATTTGATATTTTTCACAGGGAAAGTTAGAAAATAAATAAAAATATTGCATATTTTGATATTTTTCAATGGATGGAAAATATATCGAAACATTGTATATTTTGACATTTTTCAATGGAAAAGTTAGAAAATAAATAAAATTGTATATTTTGATATTTTTCAATGGAAACGTTGAAAAATAAACAAAGATATTGCATATTTTGATATTTTTCAATTGAAAATTCAGAAAATAAATAAAAATATTGCAAATTTTGATATTTTTCAATGGAAAAGTTATAAAATAGATAAAAATATTGCATATTTTGATGTTTTTCAATGGAAAAGTTGGAAAATATATGAAAACATTGTATATTTTGATATTTCTCACTGGAAAAGTTAGAAAATAAATAAAATTTGTGTATTTTCATATTTTTCAATGGAAAAGTTGGAAAATTATCAAAGATATTGCATAGTTTGATATTTTTCAATGGAAAATTTAGAAAATAAATAAAAATATTGCATAACTTGATATTTTTCAATGGAAAAGTTTGAAAATAAATAAAATGACATATTTTGATATTTTTCAATGGAAAAGTTGGAAAATAAACAAAGATATTGCATTTTTGATATTTTTAAATGGAAAATTTAGAAAATAAATAAAAATATTGCAAATTTTGATATTTTACAAAGGAAAAGTTAGAAAATAAATAAAAATATTGCATATTTTGGTAATTTTGAATGGAAAAGTTAGAAAATAAATAAAAATATTGCATTACTTGATATTTTTCAATGGAAAAGTTAGAAAATAAAAATATTAAATATTTTGCAAGTTTTCAGTAGAAAAGTTCGAAAATAAATAAAAATATTGCATATTTTGATATTATTCAATCGACAAAATTGAAAATAAATAAAAATATTGCATATTTCGGTATTTTTCAATGGAAAAGATTGAAAATAAAACAAAATATGGCATATCTTGATATTTTTCAATGGAAAAGTTAGAAAATAAATAAAAATATTGGATATTTTGATATTTTTCAATGGAAAAGTTGGAAAAATACAAAAATATTGCTATTTTGATATTTTCCAATGGAAAAGTTTGAAGATAAATAAAAATATTGCATTTTTGTATATTTTTCAATGGAATAGTTAGGAAATATATCGAAACAATGTATATTTTGATATTTTTGAATTGAAAAGTTAGAAAATAAAAGAAAATATAGCATATTTTGCTATTTTCAATGGATAAGTTGGAAAATATATCGAAACATTGTATATTTTGATATTTTTCAATGGAAAAGTTAGGAAATAAATAAAAATATTGCATATTTTGATATCTTTCAGTGGGAAAGTTTTAAAATAAACCAAGATATTGCATATTTTGACATCTTTCAATGTAAAATTTACAAAAATAAATAAAAATATTGCATATATTGATATTTTTCAATGGAAAAGTTGGAAAATAAACAAAAATATTGCATATCTTGATATTTTTCAATGGAACAGTTAGAATATAAATAAATATTGTATATTTTGATATTTTTCACTAGAAAAGTTAGAAAATATATAAAAATATTGCATATTTTGTTATTTCTCTATGGAAAAGTTAGAAAATATCTAGAAACATTGTATATGTAGCTAATTTTCAATGGAAAAGTTGGAAAATATGTAGAAACATTATATATTTTGATAAATAAATAAAAATATTGCATATTTTGATATTTTTCAATGGAAAAGTTGGAAAATAAACAAAAATATTGCATAGGTTTTCTTTTGAAAAATTTGAAAACTAATGAAAATAAATAAAAATATTGCATATTTTGATATTTTTGTATAGAAAAGTTAGGAAATATATCGAAACATTGCATATTTTTATATTTTACAATGGAAAAGGTAGAAAATATCTAGAAACATTGTATATGTTGATATTTTTCAATGGAAATATTTTTATATTTTTCCATGGAAAAGTTAGAAAATAAATAAAAAAATTACTTATTTTGATATTTTTCAATGGAAAAGTTAGAACATGAATAAAAATATTGCATATTTGGCAAATTTTCAATGGAAAAGTCAGAAAATATATCGAAACATTGTTTATTTTTCAATGGAAAATTTACTAAATAAATAAAAATATTGCATATTTTGATATTTTTCAATGGTAAAATTAAAAAATACCTCGAAACATTGTATATTTTGATATTTTTCAATGCAAAAGTTAGAAATTAAATAAAAATATTGCATATTTTGATATTTTTTAATGTAAAACATTGAAAATATATAAAAATTTTGCATATTTTGATATTTTTTAAAGTAAAAGTAAGGAAATAAATAAAAATATTGCATATATTAATATTTTTCTGCGGAAAAGTTAGAAAATAAATAAAAATATTGTATATTTTGCTAATTTTAAATCGAAAAGTTGGAAAATATATCGAAACATTGTATATTTTGATATTTTTCAGTGGATAAGTTAGAAAATATATAAAAATATTGCATATTTTGATATTTTTCATTGGAAAAGTTAGAAAATATATAAAAATATTGCATATTTTGATATTTTTCAATGGAAAAGTTGGAAAATATTTCATAGGTTTTCTTTTGAAAAATTTAAAACTAATGAAAATGATTTTTTAATGAAACTCAAATGGAAAAATTGTTGATTTTGTAGGTTTTAATTTGAAATGTACAAATCTAATGAAAATATTGGTGCTTTTGTTATTTTGTAATAAAACTCAAATGGAAATGTTGATGATTTTGTAGGTTTTCATTTGAAAAATTTGAAAACAAATGAAAATATTGCTGCTTTTGATATTTTTTATTAAAACTGAAATGGAAATATTGCTAATTGTGGAGGTTTTCATTTGAAAAATTTGAAAACTGATGAAAATATTGATGCTTTTGTTATTTTTTATAAAACTCAAATGGATATATTGCTCATTTTGTAGGTATTCATTTGAAATGTACTAAACAAATGGAAATATTGCTGATTTTGTAGGTTTTCAATTGAAATGTACAAAACCAATGAAAATATTGGTGCTTTTGGTATTTTTAATAAAACTTAAAGTGAAATATTGCTGATTTTGTAGGTTTTGATTTGAAGAATTTGAAAAGTAATGAAAATATTTGTGCTTTTGTTATTTGGTAATAAAACTCAAATGGAAATGTTGCTGATTTTGTAGGTTTTCATTTGAAAAATTTGAAAACTAATTGAAACATTGGTGCTTTTGTGATTTTTAATAAACCTCAAATGGAAATATTGCGAATTTTGTAGGTTTTCGTTTGAAATGTACAAAATTAATGAAAATATTGCTGCATTTGATATTTTTTATAAAACTGAAATGGAAATATTGAGGATTTGGTAGGTTTTCATTTGAAATGTACAAAACTAATGAAAATATTGCTGCTTTTTTATTTTTTAATAAAACTCAAATGGAAATATTGCTGATTTTGTAGCTTTTAATTTGAAAAATTTGAAAACTGATGAAAATATTGAGGCTTTTGTTGTTTTTTATAAAATTAAAATGGATATATTGCTGATTTTGTAGGTATTAATTTGAAATGTACAAAACTAATGAAAACATTGGTACTTTTGGTATTTTTCAATAAAACTCAAATGGAAATATTGCTGATTTTGTAGGTTTTTTTTGAAAAATTGGAAAACTAATGAAAGTATTGGTGCTTTTGGTATTTTTTAATAAAACTCACTTGGAAATATTGATGATTTTGTAGGTTTTCACATGAGAAATTTGAAAATTGATGAAAATATTGGTGCTTTTGTAAATTTTAATAAAACTCAAATGGAAATATTGCTGATTTAGTTGGTTTTCATTTGAAAAATTGGAAAACTAATGAAAATGTTGTTGCTTTTGGTATTTTTTTAATAAAACTCAAATGTAAATATTGCGTATTTTGTAGGTTTTCATTTGAAATGTATAAAACTAATGAAAATATTGGTGCTTTTGGTATTTTTTAATAAAATTCGAATGAAACCATTGCTGATTTTTAGGTTTTCCTTTTGAATGCAGAAAACTAATGAAAATATTGGTGCTTTTGGTATTTTTCATAAAACTTAAAGGGAAATATTGCTGATTTTGTAGGTTTTCATTTGAAGAATTTGAAAAGTAATGAAAATATTGGTGCTTTTGTTATTTTGTAATAAAACTCAAATGGAAATGTTGCTGATTTTGTAGGATTTCATTTCAAAAATTTGAAAACTAATGAAATCATTGGTGCTTTTGTGATTTTTTTAATAAACCTCAAATGGAAATATTGCGAATTTAGTAGTTTTTCGTTTGAAATGTACAAAATTAATGAAAATATTGGTGCATTTGATATTTTTTATAAAACTGAACTGGAAATATTGAGGATTTGGTAGGTTTTCATTTGAAATGTACAAAACTAATGAAAATATTGGTGCTTTTGTTATTTTGCCATAATACTCAAATGGATATATTGCGGATTTTGTAGGTTTTCATTTGAAAAGTACAAAACTAATGAAAATATTGGTGCTTTTTTATTTTTTAATAAAACTCAAATGGAAATATTGCTGATTTTGTAGCTTTTCATTTGAAAAATTTGAAAACTGATGAAAATATTGAGGCTTTTGTTGTTTTTTATAAAACTCAAATGCATGTATTGCTGATTTTGTAGGTATTCATTTGAAATGTACAAAACTAATGAAAACATTGGTGCTTTTGGTATTTTTCAATAAAACTCAAATGGAAATATTGCTGATTTTGTAGTTTTTTTTTTGAAAAATTTGAAAACTAATGAAAGTATTGGTGCTTTTGGTATTTTTTAATAAAACTCAATTGGAAATATTGATGATTTTGTAGGTTTTCATCTGAGAAATTTGAAAATTGATGAAAATATTGGTGCTTTTCTTAATTTTAATAAAAATCAGATGGAAATATTGTGGATTTAGTTGGTTTTCATTTGAAAAATTGGAAAACTAATGAAAATATTGTTGCTTTTGTTATTTTTTTAATAAAACTCAAATGTAAATATTGCTGATTTTGTAGGTTTTCATTTGAAATGTATAAAACTAATGAAAATATTGGTGCTTTTGTTATTTTATAATAAAACTCAAATGGAAATATTACTGATTTTGTAGGTTTTCATTTGAAAAATTTGAAAACTTATTAGAATACTGGTGCTTTTGGTATTTTTTAATAAAACTCAAATGTAAATATAGCTGATTTTGTAGGTTTTCATTTGAAATGTACAAAACTAATGAAAATATTGTTGCTTTTGCTATTTTTTAATAAAACTTTAATGGAAATATTGCTGATTTTGTATGTTATCATTTGAAATGTACAAAACTATTGAAAATATTGGTGCTTTTGGTTTTTTGAATAAAACTAAAATGGAAATATTGCTGATTTTGTAGGTTTTCATTTGAAATTTACCAAACTAATGAAAATATTGGTGCTTTTGTTACTTTTTAATAAAACTGAATGGAAATATTGCTGATTTTTAGGTTTTAATTTGAAAGGTACAAAACTAATGAAAATATTGCTGATTTTGTTATTTTTTAATAAAACTGAAATGGAAATATTGCTGATTTTGTAGGTTTTCATTTGAAATGTACAAAACTATGGAAAATATTGGTGCTTTTGGTATTTTTCAATAAAACTGAAATGGAAATATTGCTGATCTTGTAGGCTTTCATTGGAAAGATTTGAAAACTGATGAAAATATGGGTGCTTTTGTTATTTTTTAATAAATCTACAATGGAAATATTGCTGATTTTGTAGTTTACATTTGAAAAATTGGAAAAATAATGAAAATATTGGGGCTTTTGGTATTTTTTAATAAAACTCAAATGGAAATATTGCTGATTTCGTAGGTTTTCCTTTGAAATTAACAAAAATAATGAAAATATTGGTGCTTTTGTTTTTTTAATAAAACTCAAATGGAAATATTGCTTATTTTGTAGGTTTTCTTTAGAATAATTTTAAAATTAATGAAAATATTATTGCTTTTGTTATTTTTTAATAAAACTAAATTGAAATATTGCTGATTTTTACGTTTTAATTTTAAATGTACAAAACTAATGAAAATATTGCTGCTTTTGTTATTTCTTAATAAAACTCAAATGGAAATATTACTTATTTTGTCGGTTTTCATTTGAAATGTACAAAACTAATGAAAATATTGAGGCTTTTGGTATTTTTTAAGAAAACTGAAATAGAAATATTGCTGAATTTGTAGGTTGTCATTTGAAATGTACAAAACCAATGAAAATATTGGTGCTTTTGGTATTTTGTAATAAAACTCAAATGGAAATTTTGCTGATTTTGTATGTTATCCTTTGAAATGTACAAAACTAATGAAAATATTGGTGCTTTTCGTGTTTCTGAATAAAACTAAAATGGAAATATTGCTGATTTTGTAGGTTTTCATTTGAAATGTACAAAACTAATGAAAATATTGGTGCATTTGTTATTTTTTATAAAACTCAAATGGAAATATTGCTGATTTTGTAGGTTTTCATTTGAAATGCACAAAGCTAATGAAAATATTGGTGCTGTTGTTATTTTTTAGTAAAACTCAAATGGAAATATTGCAGATTTTGTATGTTTTCATTTCAAATATACAAAAGTAATGAAAATATCGGTGCTTTTGGCATTTTTTAATAAAACTCAAATGGAAATATTGCTGATTTTGTAGGTTTTCAATCGAACAATTTGAAAAGTAATGAAAATATTGGTTCTTTTGGTATTTTTCAACAAAACTCAAATGGAAATATTGCTGATTTTGTAGGTTTTCTGTAGAATAATTTTAAAGGTAATGAAAATATTGGTGCTTTTGTTATTTTTTAATAAAACTCAAATTGAAATATTGCTGATTTTGTAGGTTTTCATTTGAAATGTACAAAACTAATGAAAATATTGGTGCTTTTGTTATTTTTTAATGAAACTGAATGGAAATATTGCTTATTTTTAGATTTTTATTTGAAATGTACAAAACTAATGAAAATATTGCTGCTTTTGTTATTTTTTAATAAAACTCAAATGGATATATTGCTGTTTTGGAAGTTTTCATATGAAAAATTTGAAAACTAATGAAAATATTGGTGCTTTTGTTATTTTAAAATAAAACTCAAATGGAAATATTGCTGATTGTGTAGGTTTTCTTTTGAAATGTTCAAAACTAATGAAAATATTGTGGAAATATTGCTGATTTTGTAGGTTTACATTTGAAATGTACAAAACTATGGAAAATATCTGTGCTTTTGATATTTTTTAATAAAACTCAAATGGAAATACTGCTGATTTTGTAGGTTTTCATTTGAAATGCACAAAAACAATGAAAATATTGGTGCTTATGGTATTTTTTAATAAACTTCAAATTCATATATTGCTGATTTTGTAGGTTTTTTTGAAAAATTTGAAAACTAATGAAAATATTGATGCTTTTGTTATTTATTAATAAAACACAAATGGAAATTTTGGTGATTTTGTAGGTTTCAATAATAAAAATTTGAAAACTAATGAAAATAATGGTGCTTTTGTTATTTTTTAATAAATCTCAAATTGAAATATTGCTGATTTTGTAGGTTTTCATTTGAAATGTACAAAACTAATGAAAATATTGCTGCTTTTGTTATTTTTTAATAAAACTGAAATGGAAATATTGCTGATCTTGTACGCATTCATTTGAAAGATTTGAAAACTGATGAAAATATGGGTGGTTTTTTTATTTTTTCATAAAACTACAATGGAAATATTGCTGATTTTGTAGGTTTTCACTTGAAAAATTCGAAAAGTAATGAAAATATTGGGGCTTTCGGTATTTTTTAATAAAACTCAACTGGAAATATTGCTGATTTTGTAGGTTTTCCTTTGAAATTCACAAAAATAATGAAAATATTGGTGGTTTTGGTTTTTTAATAAATCTCAAATGGAAATATTGCTGATATTTTAGGTTTTCTTTAGAATAATTTTAAAAGTAATGAGAATATTTGTGCTTTTGTTATTTTTTAATAAAACTAAATTGAAATATTGCTGATTTTGTAGGTTTTCATTTGAAATGTACAAAACTGATGAAAATATTGCTGCTTTTGTTATTTTTTAATAAAACTGAATGGAAATATTGCTGATTTTTAGGTTTTCATTTGAAATGTACAAAACTAATGAAAATATTGGCGCTTTTTTCATTTTTTAATAAAACTCAAATGGAAATATTGCTGATTTTGTAGGTTTTCTTTTGAAATGTGAAAAACTAATGAAAATATTAGTGCTTTTGTTATTTTTTAATACAAATTTAAAGGAAATATTGATGATTGTGTAGGTGCTTATTTGAAAAGTACAAAACTAATGAAAATATTGGTGCTTTTGTTATTTTTTAATAAAACCCAAATGGAAATATTGCTGATTTTGTAAAAAACTAATGAAAATATTGGTGCTGTTGTTATTTTTCATAAAACTGAAATAGAAATATTGCTGATTTTATAGGTATTCATTTGAAATGTAGAAAAAATAATGAAAATATTGGTGCTTTTATTAATTTTAATAAAACTCAAATAGAAATATTGCTGATTTTTTGGGATTTTCATTTGAAATGTACAAAACTAACGAAAATATTGGTGCTTTTGTTAATTTTAATAAAACTCAAATGGAAATATTGCTGATTATTTTAAGTTTTCATTTGAAATGCACAAAACTAATGAAAATATTGGTACTTTTGGTATTTTTTAACAAAACTCAAACGGAGATATTGCTGATTTTGTAGGTTTTCATTTGAAAAATTTAAAAATTAATGAAAATATTGGTGCTTTTGTTATTTTTTCATCAAACTCATATGGAAAAATTGGTAATTTTAAAGGTATACGATTGAAATGTACAAAACTAATGAAAATATTGGTGCTTTTGGTATTTTTTAATAAAACTCAAATGGAAATATTGCTGATTTTTTAGGTTTTCATTTGAAATGCACAAAACTAATGAAAATATTGGTACTTTTGGTATTTTTTAATAAAACTCAAATAGAAATATTGCTGACTTTGTAGGTTTTCATTTGAAATGTACAAAACTAATGAAAATATTGGTGCTTTTGTATTTTTTAATAAAACTCTGATGGAAATATTGCTGATTTTGTAGGTTTTCATTTGAAAAATTTGAAAACTATTGAAAATATTGGTGCTTTTGGTATTTTTTAATAAAACTCAAATGGAAATATTGCTGATTTTGTAGGTTTTCCTTTGAAATGTACAAAACTAATGAAAATATTGGTACTTTTGTTATTTTTTAATAAAACTCAAATGGAAATATTGCTGACTTTATAGGTATTCATTTGAAATGTACAAAACTAATGAAAATATTGGGCCTTTGTTATTTTTTAATAAAATTGAAATAAAACTCAAATGGAAATATTGCTGATTTTTGGGGATTTTCCTTTGAAATGTACAAAATCAATGAAAATATTCGTGCTTTTATTAATTTTAATAAAACTCAAATGGAAATATTGCTGATATTTATGTTTTCATTTGAAATGTACAAAACTAATGAAATTATTGGGCCTTTTGTTATTTTTTAATAAAACTGAAATGGAAATTTTACTGATTGTGTAGGTTTTCACTTGAAATGTACAAAACTAATGAAAGCATTGATGCTTTTGGTATTTAAAAAAAAAAATCAAATTGAAATATTGCTGATTTTGTAGGTTTTCCTTTTGAAATGTACAAATCTAATGAAAATATTAGTTCTTTTGTTATTTTTTAATACAAATCTAATGGAAAAATTGCTGATTGTGTAGGTGCTTATTTGAAAAGTACAAAACTAATGAAAATATTGGTGCTTTTGTTATTTTCCATTAAAACTCAAAAGGATATTTTGCTGATTTTGTAGATATTCTTTTGAAATGTACAAAACTAATGAAAATATTGGTGCTTTTGTTATTTTTTAATAAAACTCAATTGGAAATTTTACTGATTTTGCAGGTTTTCATTTGAAAACATTGATGTCTTTGGTATTTTTTTAATAAAACTCAAATGGAAATATTGCTGATTTTGGAGGTTTTCCTTTTGAAATGTACAAAACTAATGAAAATATTAGTGCTTTTGTTATTTTTTAATACAAATCTAATGGAAATATTGCTGATTGTGTAGGTGCTAATTTGAAAAGTACAAAACTAATGAAAATATTGGTGCTGTTGTTATTTTTTAATAAAAGTCAAATGGAAATATTGCTGATTTTGGAGGTTTCCCTTTTGAAATGTACAAAACTAATGAAAATATTAGTGCTTTTGTTATTTTTTAATACAAATCTAATGGAAATATTGCTGATTGTGTAGGTGCTTATTTGAAAAGTACAAAACTAATGAAAATATTGCTGCTTTTGTTATTTTTTAATAAAACTCAAATGGAAATATTGCTGATTTTTTGAGATTTTCATTTGAAATGTACAAAACTAATGAAAATATTGGTACTTTTGTTAATTTTAATAAAATTCAAATGGAAATATTGCTGATTATTTTATGTTTTCATTTGAAATGGACAAAACTAATGAAAATATTGGTGCTTTTGGTATTTTTTAATAAAACTCAAATGGAAATATTGCTGACTTGGTAGGTTTGCATTTGAAAAATTTAAAAACTATTGAAAATATTGGTGCTTTTGTTATTTTTTAAGAAAAATCAAATGAAAAAATTGGTAATTTTATAGGTATACTTTTGAAATGTACAAAACTAATGAAAATATTAGTGCTTTTGGTATTTTTTAATAACACTCAATTGGAAATATTGCTGATTTTGTAGGTTTTCATTTGAAAAATTTAAAAACTAATGAAAAATATTGGTGCTTTTGTTATTTTTTAATAAAACTCAAATAGAAATATTGCTGATTTTGTAGGTTTTCATTTAAATGTACAAAACTAATGAAAATATTGATGATTTCGATATTTTTTAAAAAGACCTAAATTGAAATATTGCTGATTTTGTAGCTTTTAATTTGAAATGTACAAAACTAATGAAAATATTGGTGCTTTTGTTATTTTTTAATAAATCTCAATTGTAAATATTGCGGATTTTGTAGGTTTTCGTTTGAAATATACAAAACTAATGAAAGCATTGATGCTTTTGGTATTTTTTTTATAAAACTCAAATGGAAATATTGCTGATTTTGTAGGTTTTCCTTTTGAAATGTACGAAACTAATGAAAATATTAGTTCTTTTGTAATTTTTTTAATTTGAAAAATTTAAAAACATATGAAAATATTTGTGCTTTTGTTATTTTTTAATCAATCTCAAATGGACAAATTGGTAATTTTATAGGTATACATTTGAAATGTACAAAACTAATGAAAATATTGGTGCTTTTGGTATTTTTTAGTAAAAGTCAAAAGGAAATGTTGCTGATTTTTTAGGATTTCATTTGAAATGCACAAAACTAATGAAAATATTGGTACTTCTGGTATTTTTTAATAAAACTCAAATGGAAATATAGCTGACATTGTAGGTTTTCATGTGAAATGTACAAAACTAATGAAAATATTGGGCCTTTTGTTATTTTTTAATAAAACTGAAATGGAAATTTTACTGATTTTGTAGGTTTCCATTTGAAATGTACAAAACTAATGAAATCATTGATGCTTTTGATATTTTTTTAATAAAACTCAAATGGAAATATTGCTGATTTTGTAGGTTTTCCTTTTGAAATGTACAAAACTAATGAAAATATTAGTGCTTTTGTTATTTTTTAATACAAATCTAATGGAAATATTGCTGATTGTGTAGGTGCTTATTTGAAAAGTACAAAACTAATGAAAATATTGGTGCTTTTGTTATGTATTTATAAAACTCAATTGGAAATATTGCTGATTTTTTAGGTTTTCATTTGAAATGTATAAAAACTAATGAAATTATTGGTGCTTTTGTTATTTTTTAATAAAATTCAAATGAAAAAATTGGTAATTTTATAGCTATACATTTCAAATGTACAAAACTAATGAAAATATTGGTGCTTTTGGTATTTTTTAATAAAACTCAAATGGAAATATTGCTGATTTTTTAGGTTTTCATTTGAAATGCACAAAACTAATGAAAATATTGGTACTTTTGTTATTTTTTAATGAAACTGAAATGGAAACATTGCTGATTTTGTAGGTTTTCAATTGAAATGTACAAAACTAATGAAAATATTGGTGCTTTTGGTATTTTTTAATAAAACTCAGATGGAAATATTGCTGATTTTGCAGGTTTTCATTTGAAAAATTTTAAAACTATTGAAAATATTGGTGCTTTTGGTATTTTTTAACAAAACTCAAATGGAAATATTGCTGACTTTGTAGGTTTTCATTTGAAATATACAAAACTAATGAAAATATAGGTGCTTTTGTCATTTTTCATAAAACTCAAATAGAAATATTGCTGATTTTATAGGTATTCATTTGAAATGTACAAAACTAATGAAAATATTGGTGTTTTTATTAATTTAAAAAAAACTCAAATGGAAATATGTCTGATTTTGTAGGTTTTCATTTGAAAAATTTAAAAACTAATGAAAATATTGGTGCTTTTGTTATTTTTTACTAAAACTCAAATGAAAAAATTGGTAATTTTATAGGTATACATTTGAAATGTAAAAAAATAATGAAAATATTCGTGCTTTTGGTAATTTTTAATAAAACTCAGATGGAAATATTGCTGATTTTATAGGTTTTCATTTGAAAATTTGAAAACTATTGAAAATATTGGTGCTTTTCGTATTTTTCAATAAAACTCAAATGGAAATATTGCTGATTTTGTAGGTTTTCATTTGAAATGTACAAAACTAATGAAAATATTGGTACTTTCGTTATTTTTTAATAAAACTCAAATGGAAATATTGCTGATTTTTAGGTTTTCATTTGAAATGTACAAAACTAATGAAATTATTGGTGCTTTTGTTATTTTTCATAAAACTCAAATAGAAATATTGCTGATTTTATAGGTATTCATTTGAAATGTACAAAACTAATGAAAATATTGGGCCTTTGTTATTTTTTAATAAAACTCAAATAAAACTCAAATGGAAATATTGCTGATTTTTTGGGATTTTCATTTGAAATGTACAAAACTAATGAAAATATTGGTGCTTTTATTAATTTTAATAAAACTCAAATGGAAATATTGCTGATTTTGTAGGTTTTCATTTGAAATGTACAAAACTAATGAAAATATTGGTACTATTGTTATTTTTTTAATAAAACTCAAATGGAAATATTGCTGATTTTTAGGTTTTCATTTGAAATGTACAAAACTAATGAAATTATTGGTGCTTTTGTTATTTTTCATAAAACTCAAATAGAAATATTGCTGATTTTATTGGTATTCATTTGAAATGTACAATTCTAATGAAAATATTGGGCCTTTGTTATTTTTTAATAAATCTGAAATAAAACTCAAATGGAAATATTGCTGATTTTTGGGGATTTTCATTTGAAATGTACAAAACTAAGGAAAATATTGGTGCTTTTATTAATTTTAATAAAACTCAAATGGAAATATTGCTGATTTTTATGTTTTCATTTGAAATGTACAAAATTAATGAAATTATTGGTGCTTTTGTTATTTTTCATAAAACTCAAATACAAATATTGCTGATTTTATAGGTATTCATTTGAAATGTACAAAACTAATGAAAATATTGGGCCTTTTGTTATTTTTTAATAAAACTGAAATGGAAATTTTACTGATTTTGTAGGTTTTCACTTGAAATGTACAAAACTAATGAAAGCATTGATGCTTTTGGTATTTATTCAAAAAAAATCAAATGGAAATATTGCTGATTTTGTAGGTTTTCCTTTTGAAAATATTAGTTCTTTTGTTATTTTTTTATACAAATCTAATGGAAAAATTGCTGATTGTGTAGGTGCTTATTTGAAAATACAAAACTAATGAAAATATTGGTGCTTTTGTTTTTTTTTAATAAAACTCAAATGGAAATATTGCTGATTTTGTAGGTTTTCATTTGAAAAATTTAAAAACTAATGAAAATAGTGGTGCTTTTGTTATTTTTTAATAAAACTCAAATGAAAAACATGGTAATTGTATAGGTATACATTTAAATGTACAAAACTAATGAAAATATTGGTGCTTTTGTTTTTTTTTAATAAAACTCAAATGGAAATATTGCCGATTTTTTAGGTTTTCATTTGAAATGCACAAAACTAATGAAAATATTGGTACTTCTGGTATTTTTTAATAAAACTCAAATGGAAATATTGCTGACTTTGTAGGTTTTCATTTGAAATGTACAAAACTAATGAAAATATTGGTGCTTTTATTATTTTTTAATAAAACTCAAATGGAAATATTGCTGATTTTTAGGTTTTCATTTGAAATGTACAAAACTAATGAAAATATTGGTACTATTGTTATTTTTTAATAAAACTCAAATGGAAATATTGCTGATTTTTAGGTTTTCATTTGAAATGTACAAAACTAATGAAATTATTGGTGCTTTTGTTATTTTTCATAAAACTCAAATAGAAATATTGCTGATTTTACAGGTATTCATTTGAAATGTACAATTCTAATGAAAATATTGGGCCTTTGTTATTTTTTAATAAATCTGATATAAAACTCAAATGGAAATATTGCTGATTTTTTGGAATTTTCATTTGAAATGTACAAAACTAATGAAAATATTAGTGCTTTTATTAATTTTAATAAAACTCAAATGGAAATATTGCTGATTTTTATGTTTTCATTTGAAATGTACAAAATTAATGAAATTATTGGTGCTTTTGTTATTTTTCATAAAACTCAAATACAAATATTGCTGATTTTATAGGTATTCATTTGAAATGTACAAAACTAATGAAAATATTGGGCCTTTTGTTATTTTTTAATAAAACTGAAATGGAAATTTTACTGATTTTGTAGGTTTTCACATGAAATGTACAAAACTAATGAAAGCATTGATGCTTTTGGTATTTATTAAAAAAAAATCAAATGGAAATATTGCTGATTTTGTAAGTTTTCCTTTTGAAAATATTAGTCCTTTTGTTATTTTTTTATACAAATCTAATGGAAATATTGCTGATTTAGTAGGTTTTCATTTGAAATGTATAAAACTAAAGAAAATATGTATGATTTCGATATTTTTTGAAAAGACCCAAATGGAAATATTGCTGATTTTGTAGGTTTTAATTTGAAATGTACAAAACTAATGAAAATATTGGGCCTTTTGTTATTTTGTAATAAAACTAAAATGGAAATTTTACTGATTTTGTAGGTTTTCATTTGAAATGTACAAAACTAATGAAATCATTGATGCTTTTGATATTTTTTTAATAAAACTCAAATGGAAATATTGCTGATTTTGTAGGTTTTCCTTTTGAAATGTACAAAACTAATGAAAATATTAGTGCTTTTGTTATTTTTTAATACAAATCTAATGGAAATATTGCTGATTGTGTAGGTGCTTATTTGAAAAGTACAAAACTAATGAAAATATTGGTGCTTTTGTTATGTATTTATAAAACTCAATTGGAAATATTGCTGATTTTTTAGGTTTTCATTTGAAATGTATAAAAACAAATGTAATTATTGGTGCTTTTGTTATTTTTTAATAAAATTCAAATGAAAAAATTGTTAATTTTATAGCTATACATTTCAAATGTACAAAACTAATGAAAATATTGGTGCTTTTGGTATTTTTTAATAAAACTCAAATGGAAATATTGCTGATTTTTTAGGTTTTCATTTGAAATGCACAAATCTAATGAAAATATTGGTACTTTTGTTATTTTTTAATAAAAACTGAAATGGAAACATTGCTGATTTTGTAGGTTTTCATTTGAAAATATTTAAAACTATTGAAAATATTGGTGCTTTTGGTATTTTTTAACAAAACTCAAATGGAAATATTGCTGACTTTGTAGGTTTTCATTTGAAATATACAAAACTAATGAAAATATAGGTGCTTTTGTCATTTTTCATAAAACTCAAATAGAAATATTGCTGATTTTATAGGTATTCATTTGAAATGTACAAAACTAATGAAAATATTGGTGTTTTTATTAATTTAAAAAAAACTCAAATGGAAATATGTCTGATTTTGTAGGTTTTCATTTGAAAAATTTAAAAACTATTGTAAATATTGGTGCTTTTGTTATTTTTTACTAAAACTCAAATGAAAAAATTGGTAATTTTATAGGTATACATTTGAAATGTAAAAAAATAATGAAAATATTGGTGCTTTTGGTAATTTTTAATAAAACTCAAATGGAAATATTGCTGATTTTTTAGGTTTTCATTTGAAATGCACAAAACTAATGAAAATATTGGTACTTTTGTTATTTTTTAATAAAACTCAAATACAAATATTGCTGACTTTGTAGGTTTTCATTTGAATTGTACAAAACTAATGAAAATATTGGTGCTTTTGTATTTTGTAATAAAACTCAGATGAAAATATTGCTGATTTTATAGGTTTTCACTTGAAAATTTGAAAACTATTGAAAATATTGGTGCTTTTCGTATTTTTTAATAAAACTCAAATGGAAATATTGCTGATTTTGTAGGTTTTCATTTGAAATGTACAAAACTAATGAAAATATTGGTACTTTTGTTATTTCTTAATAAAACTCAAATGGAAATATTGCTGATTTTTAGGTTTTCATTTGAAATGTACAAACCTAATGAAATTATTGGTGCTTTTGTTATTTTTCATAAAACTCAAATAGAAATATTGCTGATTTTATAGGTATTCATTTGAAATGTACAATTCTAATGAAAATATTGGGCCTTTGTTATTTTTTAATAAAACTGAAATAAAACTCAAATGGAAATATTGCTGATTTTTTGGGATTCTCATTTGAAATGTACAAAACTAATGAAAATATTGGTGCTTTTATTAATTTTAATAAAACTCAAATGGAAATATTGCTGATTTTTATGTTTTCATTTGAAATGTACAAAATTAATGAAATTATTGGTGCTTTTGTTATTTTTCATAAAACTCAAATACAAATATTGCTGATTTTATAGGTATTCATTTGAAATTTACAAAACTAATGAAAATATTGGGCCTTTTGTTATTTTTTAATAAAACTGAAATAGAAATTTTACTGATTTTGTAGGTTTTCACTTGAAATGTACAAAACTAATGAAAGCATTGATGCTTTTGGTATTTATTAAAAAAAAATCAAATGGAAATATTGCTGATTTTGTAGGTTTTCCTTTTGAAAATATTAGTTCTTTTGTTATTTTTTAATACAAATCTAATGGAAAAATTGCTGATTGTGTAGGTGCTTATTTGAAAATACAAAACTAATGAAAATATTGGTGCTTTTGTTATTTTTTAATAAAACTCAAATGGAAATATTGCTGATTATTTTATGTTTTCATTTGAAATGTACAAAACTAATGAAATTATTGGTGCTTTTGTTATTTTTCATAAAACTCAAATAGAAATATTGCTGATTTTATAGGTATTCATTTGAAATGTACAAAACTAATGAAAATATTGGTGTTTTATTAATTTTAATAAAACTCAAATGGAAATATTGCTGATTTTTTGGGATTTTCATTTGAAATGTACAAAACTAATGAAAAATTGGTGCTTTTGTAAATTTTAATAAAATTAAAATGGAAATATTGCTGATTATTTTATGTTTTCATTTGAAATGCACAAAACTAATGAAAATATTGGTGCTTTTGTTATTTTTTAATAAAACTCAAATGGAGATATTGCTGATTTTGTAGGTTTTCATTTGAAAAATTTAAAAACTAATGAAAATATTGGTGTTTTATTAATTTTAATAAAACTCAAATGGAAATATTGCTGATTTTTTTGGATTTTCATTTGAAATGTACAAAATTAATGAAATTATTGGTGCTTTTGTTATTTTTCATAAAACTCAAATACAAATATTGCTGATTTTATAGGTATTCATTTGAAATGTACAAAACTAATGAAAATATTGGGCCTTTTGTTATTTTTTAATAAAACTGAAATGGAAATTTTACTGATTTTGTAGGTTTTCACTTGAAATGTACAAAACTAATGAAAGCATTGATGCTTTTGGTATTTATTCAAAAAAAATCAAATGGAAATATTGCTGATTTTGTAGGTTTTCCTTTTGAAAATATTAGTTCTTTTGTTATTTTTTTATACAAATCTAATGGAAATATTGCTGATTTAGTAGGTTTTCATTTGAAATGTATAAAACTAAAGAAAATATGTATGATTTCGATATTTTTTAAAAAGACCCAAATGGAAATATTGCTGATTTTGTACGTTTTAATTTGAAATGTACAAAACTAATGAAAATATTGGGCCTTTTGTTATTTTTTAATAAAACTGAAATGGAAATTTTACTGATTTTGTAGGTTTTTATTTGAAATGTACAAAACTAATGAAATCATTGATGCTTTTGATATTTTTTTAATAAAACTCAAATGGAAATATTGCTGATTTTGTAGGTCTTCCTTTTGAAATGTAGAAAACTAATGAAAATATTAGTGCTTTTGTTATTTCTTAATACAAATCTAATGGAAATATTGCTGATTGTGTAGGTGCTTATTTGAAAAGTACAAAACTAATGAAAATATTGGTGCTTTTGTTATTTATTTATAAAACTCAACTGGAAATATTGCTGATTTTTTAGGTTTTCATTTGAAATGTATAAAAACTAATGAAATTATTGGTGCTTTTGTTATTTTTCATAAAACTCAAATACAAATATTGCTGATTTTAAAGGTATTCATTTGAAAAGTACAAAACTAATGAAAATATTGGTGCTTTAGTTAATTTTAATAAAATTCAAATTGAAATATTTCTGATTATTTTATGCTTTCATTTAAATGCACAAAACTAATGAAAATATTGTTGCTTTTGGTATTTTTTAATAAAACTCAATTGGAAATATTGCTGATTTTGTAGTTTTTCCTTTGAAAAATTTAAAACTAATGAAAATATTGGTGCTTTTGTTATTTTTTAATCAAACTCAAATGGAAAAATTGGTAATTTTATAGGGATACGTTTGAAATGTACAAAACTAATGAAAATATTGGTGCTTTTGGCATTTTTTAATAAAACTCAAATGGAAATATTGCTGATTTTTTAGGTTTTCATTTGAAATGCACAAAACTAATGAAAATATTGGTGCTTCTGGTATTTTTTAATAAAACTCAGATGGAAATATTGCTGATTTTTAGGTTTTCATTTGAAAAATTTTAAAACTATTGAAAATATTGGTGCTTTTGGTATTTTTTAACAAAACTCAAATTGAAATATTGCTGATTTAGTAGGTTTTCATTTGAAATGTATAAAACTAATGAAAATATGTATGATTTCGATATTTTTTAAAAAGACCCAAATGGAAATATTGCTGATTTTGTAGGTTTTAATTTGAAATGTACAAAACTAATGAAAATATTGGGCCTTTTGTTATTTTTTAATAAAACTGAAATTGAAATTTTACTGATTTTGTAGGTTTTCATTTGAAATGTACAAAACTAATGAAATCATTGATGCTTTTGATATTTTTTTAATAAAACTCAAATGGAAATATTGCTGATTTTGTAGGTTTTCCTTTTGAAATGTACAAAACTAATGAAAATATTAGTGCTTTTGTTATTTTTTAATACAAATCTAATGGAAATATTGCTGATTGTGTAGGTGCTTATTTGAAAAGTACAAAACTAATGAAAATATTGGTGCTTTAGTTAATTTTAATAAAATTCAAATTGAAATATTTCTGATTATTTTATGCTTTCATTTAAATGCCCAAAACTAATGAAAATATTGGTGCTTTTGGTATTTTTTAATAAAACTCAATTGGAAATATTGCTGGTTTTGTAGTTTTTCATTTGAAAAATTTAAAAACTAATGAAAATATTGGTGCTTTTGGAATTTTTTAATAAAAATCAAATGGAGATATTGTTGATTTGTTAGGTTTTCATTTGAAAGATTTAAAAACTAATGAAAATATTGGTGCTTTTGGTATTTTTTATAAAAACTCAAATGAAAATATTGGTAATTTTATAGGTATATGTTTGAAATGTACAAAACTAATGAAAATATTGGTGTATTTTGGTATTTTTTAATAAAACTCAATTGAAAATTTTACTGATTTTGTACGTTTTCATTTGAAATGTACAAAACTAATGAAAATATTGGGCCTTTTGTTATTTTTTAATAAAACTCAAATGGAAATATTGCTGATTTTGTAGGTTTTCATTTGAAAAATTTGAAAACTATTGAAAATATTGGTGCTTTTGGTATTTTTTAATAAAACTCAAATGGAAATATTGCTGATTTTGTAGGTTTTCATTTGAAATGTACAAAACTAATGAAAATATTGATGATTTCGATATTTTGTAAAAAGACCCAAATGGAAATATTGCTGATATTGTAGGTTTTAATTTGAAATGTACAAAACTAATGAAAATATTGGGCCTTTTATTATTTTTTAATAAAACTGAAATGGAAATTTTACTGATTTTGTAGGTTTTCATTTGAAATGTACAAAACTAATGAAATCATTGAAACTTTTGGTATTATATTAATAAAACTCAAATGGAAATATTGCTGATTTTGTAGGTTTTCCTTTTGAAATGTACAAAACTAATGAAAATATTAGTGCTTTTGTTATTTCTTAATACAAATCTAATGGAAATATTGCTGATTGTGTAGGTGCTTATTTGAAAAGTACAAAACTAATGAAAATATTGGTGCTTTTGTTATTTTTTTATAAAACTCAATTGGAAATATTGCTGATTTTTTAGGTTTTCATTTGAAATGTATAAAAGCTAATAAAATTATTGGTGCTTTTGTTATTTTTCATAAAACTCAAATACAGATATTGCTGATTTTAAAGGTATTCATTTGAAAAGTACAAAACTAATGAAAATATTGGTGCTTTAGTTAATTTTAATAAAATTCAAATTGAAATATTTCTGATTATTTTATGCTTTCATTTAAATGCACAAAACTAATGAAAATATTGTTGCTTTTGGTATTTTTTAATAAAACTCAATTGGAAATATTGCTGATTTTGTAGTTTTTCCTTTGAAAAATTTAAAACTAATGAAAATATTGGTGCTTTTGTTATTTTTTAATCAAACTCAAATGGAAAAATTGGTAATTTTATAGGGATACGTTTGAAATGTACAAAACTAATGAAAATATTGGTGCTTTTGGCATTTTTTAATAAAACTCAAATGGAAATATTGCTGATTTTTTAGGTTTTCATTTGAAATGCACAAAACTAATGAAAATATTGGTGCTTCTGGTATTTTTTAATAAAACTCAGATGGAAATATTGCTGATTTTTAGGTTTTCATTTGAAAAATTTTAAAACTATTGAAAATATTGGTGCTTTTGGTATTTTTTAACAAAACTCAAATTGAAATATTGCTGATTTAGTAGGTTTTCATTTGAAATGTATAAAACTAATGAAAATATGTATGATTTCGATATTTTTTAAAAAGACCCAAATGGAAATATTGCTGATTTTGTAGGTTTTAATTTGAAATGTACAAAACTAATGAAAATATTGGGCCTTTTGTTATTTTTTAATAAAACTGAAATTGAAATTTTACTGATTTTGTAGGTTTTCATTTGAAATGTACAAAACTAATGAAATCATTGATGCTTTTGATATTTTTTTAATAAAACTCAAATGGAAATATTGCTGATTTTGTAGGTTTTCCTTTTGAAATGTACAAAACTAATGAAAATATTAGTGCTTTTGTTATTTTTTAATACAAATCTAATGGAAATATTGCTGATTGTGTAGGTGCTTATTTGAAAAGTACAAAACTAATGAAAATATTGGTGCTTTAGTTAATTTTAATAAAATTCAAATTGAAATATTTCTGATTATTTTATGCTTTCATTTAAATGCCCAAAACTAATGAAAATATTGGTGCTTTTGGTATTTTTTAATAAAACTCAATTGGAAATATTGCTGGTTTTGTAGTTTTTCATTTGAAAAATTTAAAAACTAATGAAAATATTGGTGCTTTTGGAATTTTTTAATAAAAATCAAATGGAGATATTGTTGATTTGTTAGGTTTTCATTTGAAAGATTTAAAAACTAATGAAAATATTGGTGCTTTTGGTATTTTTTATAAAAACTCAAATGAAAATATTGGTAATTTTATAGGTATATGTTTGAAATGTACAAAACTAATGAAAATATTGGTGTATTTTGGTATTTTTTAATAAAACTCAATTGAAAATTTTACTGATTTTGTACGTTTTCATTTGAAATGTACAAAACTAATGAAAATATTGGGCCTTTTGTTATTTTTTAATAAAACTCAAATGGAAATATTGCTGATTTTGTAGGTTTTCATTTGAAAAATTTGAAAACTATTGAAAATATTGGTGCTTTTGGTATTTTTTAATAAAACTCAAATGGAAATATTGCTGATTTTGTAGGTTTTCATTTGAAATGTACAAAACTAATGAAAATATTGATGATTTC
This sequence comes from Acanthosepion esculentum, assembly GCA_964036315.1. Classification (NCBI taxonomy): domain Eukaryota; kingdom Metazoa; phylum Mollusca; class Cephalopoda; order Sepiida; family Sepiidae; genus Acanthosepion; species Acanthosepion esculentum. The sequence continues at coordinate 41,299,760 of OZ038501.1, forward strand.
GATATTTTGTAAAAAGACCCAAATGGAAATATTGCTGATATTGTAGGTTTTAATTTGAAATGTACAAAACTAATGAAAATATTGGGCCTTTTATTATTTTTTAATAAAACTGAAATGGAAATTTTACTGATTTTGTAGGTTTTCATTTGAAATGTACAAAACTAATGAAATCATTGAAACTTTTGGTATTATATTAATAAAACTCAAATGGAAATATTGCTGATTTTGTAGGTTTTCCTTTTGAAATGTACAAAACTAATGAAAATATTAGTGCTTTTGTTATTTCTTAATACAAATCTAATGGAAATATTGCTGATTGTGTAGGTGCTTATTTGAAAAGTACAAAACTAATGAAAATATTGGTGCTTTTGTTATTTTTTTATAAAACTCAATTGGAAATATTGCTGATTTTTTAGGTTTTCATTTGAAATGTATAAAAGCTAATAAAATTATTGGTGCTTTTGTTATTTTTCATAAAACTCAAATACAGATATTGCTGATTTTAAAGGTATTCATTTGAAAAGTACAAAACTAATGAAAATATTGGTGCTTTAGTTAATTTTAATAAAATTCAAATTGAAATATTTCTGATTATTTTATGCTTTCATTTAAATGCACAAAACTAATGAAAATATTGTTGCTTTTGGTATTTTTTAATAAAACTCAATTGGAAATATTGCTGATTTTGTAGTTTTTCCTTTGAAAAATTTAAAACTAATGAAAATATTGGTGCTTTTGTTATTTTTTAATCAAACTCAAATGGAAAAATTGGTAATTTTATAGGGATACGTTTGAAATGTACAAAACTAATGAAAATATTGGTGCTTTTGGCATTTTTTAATAAAACTCAAATGGAAATATTGCTGATTTTTTAGGTTTTCATTTGAAATGCACAAAACTAATGAAAATATTGGTGCTTCTGGTATTTTTTAATAAAACTCAGATGGAAATATTGCTGATTTTTAGGTTTTCATTTGAAAAATTTTAAAACTATTGAAAATATTGGTGCTTTTGGTATTTTTTAACAAAACTCAAATTGAAATATTGCTGATTTAGTAGGTTTTCATTTGAAATGTATAAAACTAATGAAAATATGTATGATTTCGATATTTTTTAAAAAGACCCAAATGGAAATATTGCTGATTTTGTAGGTTTTAATTTGAAATGTACAAAACTAATGAAAATATTGGGCCTTTTGTTATTTTTTAATAAAACTGAAATTGAAATTTTACTGATTTTGTAGGTTTTCATTTGAAATGTACAAAACTAATGAAATCATTGATGCTTTTGATATTTTTTTAATAAAACTCAAATGGAAATATTGCTGATTTTGTAGGTTTTCCTTTTGAAATGTACAAAACTAATGAAAATATTAGTGCTTTTGTTATTTTTTAATACAAATCTAATGGAAATATTGCTGATTGTGTAGGTGCTTATTTGAAAAGTACAAAACTAATGAAAATATTGGTGCTTTAGTTAATTTTAATAAAATTCAAATTGAAATATTTCTGATTATTTTATGCTTTCATTTAAATGCCCAAAACTAATGAAAATATTGGTGCTTTTGGTATTTTTTAATAAAACTCAATTGGAAATATTGCTGGTTTTGTAGTTTTTCATTTGAAAAATTTAAAAACTAATGAAAATATTGGTGCTTTTGGAATTTTTTAATAAAAATCAAATGGAGATATTGTTGATTTGTTAGGTTTTCATTTGAAAGATTTAAAAACTAATGAAAATATTGGTGCTTTTGGTATTTTTTATAAAAACTCAAATGAAAATATTGGTAATTTTATAGGTATATGTTTGAAATGTACAAAACTAATGAAAATATTGGTGTATTTTGGTATTTTTTAATAAAACTCAATTGAAAATTTTACTGATTTTGTACGTTTTCATTTGAAATGTACAAAACTAATGAAAATATTGGGCCTTTTGTTATTTTTTAATAAAACTCAAATGGAAATATTGCTGATTTTGTAGGTTTTCATTTGAAAAATTTGAAAACTATTGAAAATATTGGTGCTTTTGGTATTTTTTAATAAAACTCAAATGGAAATATTGCTGATTTTGTAGGTTTTCATTTGAAATGTACAAAACTAATGAAAATTTGGATGATTTCGATATTTTGTAAAAAGACCCAAATGGAAATATTGCTGATATTGTAGGTTTTAATTTGAAATGTACAAAACTAATGAAAATATTGGGCCTTTTATTATTTTTTAATAAAACTGAAATGGAAATTTTACTGATTTTGTAGGTTTTCATTTGAAATGTACAAAACTAATGAAATCATTGAAACTTTTGGTATTATATTAATAAAACTCAAATGGAAATATTGCTGATTTTGTAGGTTTTCCTTTTGAAATGTACAAAACTAATGAAAATATTAGTGCTTTTGTTATTTCTTAATACAAATCTAATGGAAATATTGCTGATTGTGTAGGTGCTTATTTGAAAAGTACAAAACTAATGAAAATATTGGTGCTTTTGTTATTTTTTTATAAAACTCAATTGGAAATATTGCTGATTTTTTAGGTTTTCATTTGAAATGTATAAAAGCTAATAAAATTATTGGTGCTTTTGTTATTTTTCATAAAACTCAAATACGGATATTGCTGATTTTAAAGGTATTCATTTGAAATGTACAAAACTAATGAAAATATTGGTACTTTAGTTAATTTTAATAAAATTTAAATGGAAATATTTCTGATTATTTTATGCTTTCATTTAAATGCACAAAACTAATGAAAATATTGGTGCTTTTGGTATTTTTTGATAAAACTCAATTGGAAATATTGCTGGTTTTGTAGTTTTTCATTTGAAAAATTTAAAAACTAATGAAAATATTGGTGCTTTTGGAATTTTTTAATAAAAATCAAATGGAGATATTGCTGATTTGTTAGGTTTTCATTTGAAAGATTTAAAAACTAATGAAAATATTGGTGCTTTTGTTATTTTTTAATCAAACTCAAATGAAAAAATTGGTAATTTTATAGGGATACATTTGAAATGTACAAAACTAATGAAAATATTGGTGCTTTTGGTATTTTTTAATAAAACTCAAATGGAAATATTGCTGATTTTTTAGGTTTTCATTTGAAATGCACAAAACTAATGAAAATATTGGTACTTTTGTTATTTTTTAATAAAACTGAAATGGAAACATTGCTGATTTTGTAGGTTTTCATTTGAAATGTACAAAACTAATGAAAATATTGGTACTTTTGTTATTTCTTAATAAAACTCAAATGGAAATATTGCTGATTTTTAGGTTTTCATTTGAAATGTACAAACCTAATGAAATTATTGGTGCTTTTGTTATTTTTCATAAAACTCAAATAGAAATAATGCTGATTTTATAGGTATTCATTTGAAATGTACAATTCTAATGAAAATATTGGGCCTTTGTTATTTTTTAATAAAACTGAAATAAAACTCAAATGGAAATATTGCTTATTTTTTGGGATTCTCATTTGAAATGTACAAAACTAATGAAAATATTGGTGCTTTTATTAATTTTAATAAAACTCAAATGGAAATATTGCTGATTTTTATGTTTTCATTTGAAATGTACAAAATTAATGAAATTATTGGTGCTTTTGTTATTTTTCATAAAACTCAAATACAAATATTGCTGATTTTATAGGTATTCATTTGAAATTTACAAAACTAATGAAAATATTGGGCCTTTTGTTATTTTTTAATAAAACTGAAATAGAAATTTTACTGATTTTGTAGGTTTTCACTTGAAATGTACAAAACTAATGAAAGCATTGATGCTTTTGGTATTTATTAAAAAAAAATCAAATGGAAATATTGCTGATTTTGTAGGTTTTCCTTTTGAAAATATTAGTTCTTTTGTTATTTTTTAATACAAATCTAATGGAAAAATTGCTGATTGTGTAGGTGCTTATTTGAAAATACAAAACTAATGAAAATATTGGTGCTTTTGTTATTTTTTAATAAAACTCAAATGGAAATATTGCTGATTATTTTATGTTTTCATTTGAAATGTACAAAACTAATGAAATTATTGGTGCTTTTGTTATTTTTCATAAAACTCAAATAGAAATATTGCTGATTTTATAGGTATTCATTTGAAATGTACAAAACTAATGAAAATATTGGTGTTTTATTAATTTTAATAAAACTCAAATGGAAATATTGCTGATTTTTTGGGATTTTCATTTGAAATGTACAAAACTAATGAAAAATTGGTGCTTTTGTAAATTTTAATAAAATTAAAATGGAAATATTGCTGATTATTTTATGTTTTCATTTGAAATGCACAAAACTAATGAAAATATTGGTGCTTTTGGTATTTTTTAATAAAACTCAAATGGAGATATTGCTGATTTTGTAGGTTTTCATTTGAAAAATTTAAAAACTAATGAAAATATTGGTGTTTTATTAATTTTAATAAAACTCAAATGGAAATATTGCTGATTTTTTTGGATTTTCATTTGAAATGTACAAAATTAATGAAATTATTGGTGCTTTTGTTATTTTTCATAAAACTCAAATACAAATATTGCTGATTTTATAGGTATTCATTTGAAATGTACAAAACTAATGAAAATATTGGGCCTTTTGTTATTTTTTAATAAAACTGAAATGGAAATTTTACTGATTTTGTAGGTTTTCACTTGAAATGTACAAAACTAATGAAAGCATTGATGCTTTTGGTATTTATTCAAAAAAAATCAAATGGAAATATTGCTGATTTTGTAGGTTTTCCTTTTGAAAATATTAGTTCTTTTGTTATTTTTTTATACAAATCTAATGGAAATATTGCTGATTTAGTAGGTTTTCATTTGAAATGTATAAAACTAAAGAAAATATGTATGATTTCGATATTTTTTAAAAAGACCCAAATGGAAATATTGCTGATTTTGTACGTTTTAATTTGAAATGTACAAAACTAATGAAAATATTGGGCCTTTTGTTATTTTTTAATAAAACTGAAATGGAAATTTTACTGATTTTGTAGGTTTTTATTTGAAATGTACAAAACTAATGAAATCATTGATGCTTTTGATATTTTTTTAATAAAACTCAAATGGAAATATTGCTGATTTTGTAGGTCTTCCTTTTGAAATGTAGAAAACTAATGAAAATATTAGTGCTTTTGTTATTTTTTAATACAAATCTAATGGAAATATTGCTGATTGTGTAGGTGCTTATTTGAAAAGTACAAAACTAATGAAAATATTGGTGCTTTTGTTATTTATTTATAAAACTCAACTGGAAATATTGCTGATTTTTTAGGTTTTCATTTGAAATGTATAAAAACTAATGAAATTATTGGTGCTTTTGTTATTTTTCATAAAACTCAAATACAAATATTGCTGATTTTAAAGGTATTCATTTGAAAAGTACAAAACTAATGAAAATATTGGTGCTTTAGTTAATTTTAATAAAATTCAAATTGAAATATTTCTGATTATTTTATGCTTTCATTTAAATGCACAAAACTAATGAAAATATTGTTGCTTTTGGTATTTTTTAATAAAACTCAATTGGAAATATTGCTGATTTTGTAGTTTTTCCTTTGAAAAATTTAAAACTAATGAAAATATTGGTGCTTTTGTTATTTTTTAATCAAACTCAAATGGAAAAATTGGTAATTTTATAGGGATACGTTTGAAATGTACAAAACTAATGAAAATATTGGTGCTTTTGGCATTTTTTAATAAAACTCAAATGGAAATATTGCTGATTTTTTAGGTTTTCATTTGAAATGCACAAAACTAATGAAAATATTGGTGCTTCTGGTATTTTTTAATAAAACTCAGATGGAAATATTGCTGATTTTTAGGTTTTCATTTGAAAAATTTTAAAACTATTGAAAATATTGGTGCTTTTGGTATTTTTTAACAAAACTCAAATTGAAATATTGCTGATTTAGTAGGTTTTCATTTGAAATGTATAAAACTAATGAAAATATGTATGATTTCGATATTTTTTAAAAAGACCCAAATGGAAATATTGCTGATTTTGTAGGTTTTAATTTGAAATGTACAAAACTAATGAAAATATTGGGCCTTTTGTTATTTTTTAATAAAACTGAAATTGAAATTTTACTGATTTTGTAGGTTTTCATTTGAAATGTACAAAACTAATGAAATCATTGATGCTTTTGATATTTTTTTAATAAAACTCAAATGGAAATATTGCTGATTTTGTAGGTTTTCCTTTTGAAATGTACAAAACTAATGAAAATATTAGTGCTTTTGTTATTTTTTAATACAAATCTAATGGAAATATTGCTGATTGTGTAGGTGCTTATTTGAAAAGTACAAAACTAATGAAAATATTGGTGCTTTAGTTAATTTTAATAAAATTCAAATTGAAATATTTCTGATTATTTTATGCTTTCATTTAAATGCCCAAAACTAATGAAAATATTGGTGCTTTTGGTATTTTTTAATAAAACTCAATTGGAAATATTGCTGGTTTTGTAGTTTTTCATTTGAAAAATTTAAAAACTAATGAAAATATTGGTGCTTTTGGAATTTTTTAATAAAAATCAAATGGAGATATTGTTGATTTGTTAGGTTTTCATTTGAAAGATTTAAAAACTAATGAAAATATTGGTGCTTTTGGTATTTTTTATAAAAACTCAAATGAAAATATTGGTAATTTTATAGGTATATGTTTGAAATGTACAAAACTAATGAAAATATTGGTGTATTTTGGTATTTTTTAATAAAACTCAATTGAAAATTTTACTGATTTTGTACGTTTTCATTTGAAATGTACAAAACTAATGAAAATATTGGGCCTTTTGTTATTTTTTAATAAAACTCAAATGGAAATATTGCTGATTTTGTAGGTTTTCATTTGAAAAATTTGAAAACTATTGAAAATATTGGTGCTTTTGGTATTTTTTAATAAAACTCAAATGGAAATATTGCTGATTTTGTAGGTTTTCATTTGAAATGTACAAAACTAATGAAAATATTGATGATTTCGATATTTTGTAAAAAGACCCAAATGGAAATATTGCTGATATTGTAGGTTTTAATTTGAAATGTACAAAACTAATGAAAATATTGGGCCTTTTATTATTTTTTAATAAAACTGAAATGGAAATTTTACTGATTTTGTAGGTTTTCATTTGAAATGTACAAAACTAATGAAATCATTGAAACTTTTGGTATTATATTAATAAAACTCAAATGGAAATATTGCTGATTTTGTAGGTTTTCCTTTTGAAATGTACAAAACTAATGAAAATATTAGTGCTTTTGTTATTTCTTAATACAAATCTAATGGAAATATTGCTGATTGTGTAGGTGCTTATTTGAAAAGTACAAAACTAATGAAAATATTGGTGCTTTTGTTATTTTTTTATAAAACTCAATTGGAAATATTGCTGATTTTTTAGGTTTTCATTTGAAATGTATAAAAGCTAATAAAATTATTGGTGCTTTTGTTATTTTTCATAAAACTCAAATACAGATATTGCTGATTTTAAAGGTATTCATTTGAAAAGTACAAAACTAATGAAAATATTGGTGCTTTAGTTAATTTTAATAAAATTCAAATTGAAATATTTCTGATTATTTTATGCTTTCATTTAAATGCACAAAACTAATGAAAATATTGTTGCTTTTGGTATTTTTTAATAAAACTCAATTGGAAATATTGCTGATTTTGTAGTTTTTCCTTTGAAAAATTTAAAACTAATGAAAATATTGGTGCTTTTGTTATTTTTTAATCAAACTCAAATGGAAAAATTGGTAATTTTATAGGGATACGTTTGAAATGTACAAAACTAATGAAAATATTGGTGCTTTTGGCATTTTTTAATAAAACTCAAATGGAAATATTGCTGATTTTTTAGGTTTTCATTTGAAATGCACAAAACTAATGAAAATATTGGTGCTTCTGGTATTTTTTAATAAAACTCAGATGGAAATATTACTGATTTTTAGGTTTTCATTTGAAAAATTTTAAAACTATTGAAAATATTGGTGCTTTTGGTATTTTTTAACAAAACTCAAATTGAAATATTGCTGATTTAGTAGGTTTTCATTTGAAATGTATAAAACTAATGAAAATATGTATGATTTCGATATTTTTTAAAAAGACCCAAATGGAAATATTGCTGATTTTGTAGGTTTTAATTTGAAATGTACAAAACTAATGAAAATATTGGGCCTTTTGTTATTTTTTAATAAAACTGAAATTGAAATTTTACTGATTTTGTAGGTTTTCATTTGAAATGTACAAAACTAATGAAATCATTGATGCTTTTGATATTTTTTTAATAAAACTCAAATGGAAATATTGCTGATTTTGTAGGTTTTCCTTTTGAAATGTACAAAACTAATGAAAATATTAGTGCTTTTGTTATTTTTTAATACAAATCTAATGGAAATATTGCTGATTGTGTAGGTGCTTATTTGAAAAGTACAAAACTAATGAAAATATTGGTGCTTTAGTTAATTTTAATAAAATTCAAATTGAAATATTTCTGATTATTTTATGCTTTCATTTAAATGCCCAAAACTAATGAAAATATTGGTGCTTTTGGTATTTTTTAATAAAACTCAATTGGAAATATTGCTGGTTTTGTAGTTTTTCATTTGAAAAATTTAAAAACTAATGAAAATATTGGTGCTTTTGGAATTTTTTAATAAAAATCAAATGGAGATATTGTTGATTTGTTAGGTTTTCATTTGAAAGATTTAAAAACTAATGAAAATATTGGTGCTTTTGGTATTTTTTATAAAAACTCAAATGAAAATATTGGTAATTTTATAGGTATATGTTTGAAATGTACAAAACTAATGAAAATATTGGTGTATTTTGGTATTTTTTAATAAAACTCAATTGAAAATTTTACTGATTTTGTACGTTTTCATTTGAAATGTACAAAACTAATGAAAATATTGGGCCTTTTGTTATTTTTTAATAAAACTCAAATGGAAATATTGCTGATTTTGTAGGTTTTCATTTGAAAAATTTGAAAACTATTGAAAATATTGGTGCTTTTGGTATTTTTTAATAAAACTCAAATGGAAATATTGCTGATTTTGTAGGTTTTCATTTGAAATGTACAAAACTAATGAAAATATGGATGATTTCGATATTTTGTAAAAAGACCCAAATGGAAATATTGCTGATATTGTAGGTTTTAATTTGAAATGTACAAAACTAATGAAAATATTGGGCCTTTTATTATTTTTTAATAAAACTGAAATGGAAATTTTACTGATTTTGTAGGTTTTCATTTGAAATGTACAAAACTAATGAAATCATTGAAACTTTTGGTATTATATTAATAAAACTCAAATGGAAATATTGCTGATTTTGTAGGTTTTCCTTTTGAAATGTACAAAACTAATGAAAATATTAGTGCTTTTGTTATTTCTTAATACAAATCTAATGGAAATATTGCTGATTGTGTAGGTGCTTATTTGAAAAGTACAAAACTAATGAAAATATTGGTGCTTTTGTTATTTTTTTATAAAACTCAATTGGAAATATTGCTGATTTTTTAGGTTTTCATTTGAAATGTATAAAAGCTAATAAAATTATTGGTGCTTTTGTTATTTTTCATAAAACTCAAATACGGATATTGCTGATTTTAAAGGTATTCATTTGAAATGTACAAAACTAATGAAAATATTGGTACTTTAGTTAATTTTAATAAAATTTAAATGGAAATATTTCTGATTATTTTATGCTTTCATTTAAATGCACAAAACTAATGAAAATATTGGTGCTTTTGGTATTTTTTGATAAAACTCAATTGGAAATATTGCTGGTTTTGTAGTTTTTCATTTGAAAAATTTAAAAACTAATGAAAATATTGGTGCTTTTGGAATTTTTTAATAAAAATCAAATGGAGATATTGCTGATTTGTTAGGTTTTCATTTGAAAGATTTAAAAACTAATGAAAATATTGGTGCTTTTGTTATTTTTTAATCAAACTCAAATGAAAAAATTGGTAATTTTATAGGGATACATTTGAAATGTACAAAACTAATGAAAATATTGGTGCTTTTGGTATTTTTTAATAAAACTCAAATGGAAATATTGCTGATTTTTTAGGTTTTCATTTGAAATGCACAAAACTAATGAAAATATTGGTACTTTTGTTATTTTTTAATAAAACTGAAATGGAAACATTGCTGATTTTGTAGGTTTTCATTTGAAATGTACAAAACTAATGAAAATATTGGTGCTTTTATTATTTATCAATAAAACTCAGATGGAAATATTGCTGACTTTGTAGGTTTTCATTTGAAAAATTTGAAAACTATTGAAAATATTGGTGCTTTTGGTATTTTTTAATAAGTCTCAAATGGAAATATTGCTGATTTTGTAGGTTTTCATTTAAAATGAACAAAACTAATGAAAATATGGATGATTTCGATATTTTTTAAAAAGACCCAAATGGAAATATTGCTGATTTTGTAGGTTTTCATTTGAAATATACAAACCTAATGAAAATATTGTTTTTTTTTTGGCATTTTTCAATAAAACTCAAATGGATATTTTGCTGATTTTGTAGGTTTTCACTTGAAATGTACAAATCTAATGAATATATTGGGCCTTTTGTTATTTTTTAATAAAACTGAAATGTAAATTTTACTGATTTTGTAGTTTTTCATTTGAAATGTACAAAACTAATGAAAGCATTGATGCTTTTGTTTTTTTTCTAATAAAACTCAAATGGAAATATTGCTGATTTTGTAGGTTTTCCTTTTGAAATGTACAAAACTAATGAAAATATTAGTGCTTTTGTTATTTTTTAATACAAATCTAATGGAAATATTGCTGATTGTGTAGGTGCTTATTTGAAAAGTACAAAACTAATGAAAATATTGGTGCTTTTGTTATTTTTTATAAAACTGAAATACAAATATTGCTGATTTCATAGGTATTCATTTGAAATGTACAAAACCAATTAAAATATTGGTGCTTTTGTTAATTTTAATAAAATTCAAATCGAAATATTTCTGATTATTTCATAATTTCATTTGAAATGCACAAAACTAATGAAAATATTTGTGCTTTTGGTATTTTTAGTAAAACTCAAATGGAAATATTGCTGATTTTGTAGGTTTTTATTTGAAAAATTTAAAAACTAATGAAAATATTGGTGCTTTTGTTATTTTTTAATAAAATTGAAATGAAAAAATTGGTAATTTTATAGGTATACGTTTCAAATGTACAAAACTAATGAAAATATTGGTGCTTTTGGTATTTTTTAATAAAACTCAAATGGAAATATTGCTGATTTTTTAGGTTTTCATTTGAAATGCACAAAACTAATGAAAATATTGGTACTTCTGTTATTTTTTAATAAAACTCAAATGGAAATTTTGCGGATTTTGTAGGTTTTCATTTGAAATATACAAAACTAATGAAAATATTGTTCCTTTTGGCATTTTTAAATAAAGCTCAAATGGATATTTTAATGATTTGGTAGGTTTTCATTTGAAATGTACTAGACTAATGAAAATATTGGTACTTCTGATGGAAATAATGCTGATTTTATGTTATTTTTTAATCAAACTCAAATGGAAAAATTGGTAATTTTATAGGTGTTCATTTGAAATGTACAAAACTAATGAAAATATTGGTGCTTTTGGTATTTTTTAATAAAACTCAAATGGAAATATTACTTATTTTGTAGGTTTTCATTTGAAATGTCCAAAACTAATGAAAATACTGGTGCTTCTGATATTTTTTAATAAGTCCCAAATGGAAATAATGATGATTTTCGAGGTGTTTATTTCAAACGTACAAAACTAATGAAAATATTGGTGCTTTTGTTATTTTTTAATAAAACTCAAATGAAAATATTTCTGATTTTATAGGTTTTCATTTGAAATGTACAAAACTAATTGGTGCTTCTGCTATTTTTTAATAAAACTCAATTGGAAATTTTAATGATTTTATAGGTTTTCATTTAAAAAATTTGAAAACTACTAATTGTAGGTTTTCATTTGAAATATACAAAACTAATGAAAATATTGTCCACTTTTGGCATTTTTAAATAAAACTCAAATGGATATTTTGCTGATTTTGTAGGTTTTCACTTGAAATGTACACATCTAATGAAAATATTGGGCCTTTTGTTATTTATAATAAAACTGAAATGGAAATTTTACTGATTTTGTAGGTTTTTATTTGAAAAATTTGAAAACTAATGAAAATCTTGGTGGTTTTGGTATTTTTTAATAAAACTCAAATGGAAATTTTGCTGAATTTATTGTTTCAATTAGAGAAATTGGAAAACTAATTAAAATATTGGTGCTTTTGTTATTTTTTAACAAAACTCGAATGGAAATATTGATGATTTTGTAGTTTTTTATTTGAAATGTACAAAATTAATGAAAATATTGGTGCTTTTGGTATTTTTTAATCAAACTCAAATGGAAATATTGTTGATTTTGTAGGTTTTCTTTTGAAATGTACAAAACTATTGAAAATATTAGTGGTTTTGTTATTTTTTAATTCAAATCAAATGGAAATATTGCTGGTTGTGTAGGTGCTTATTTGAAAAGTACAAAACTAATGAAATTATTGGTGCTTTTATTTTTTAATAAAACTCAAATGGAAATATTGCTGATTTTGTAGGTTTTCATTTGAAATGTATAAAACTAAAAAAAGTATTTGTGCTTTTGTTATTTTTTAATCAAACTCAAATGGAAAAATTGGTAATTTTATAGGTGTTCATTTGAAATGTACAAAACTAATGAAAATATTGGTGCTTTTGGTATTTTTTAATAAAACTCAAATAGAAATATTACTGATTTTGTAGGTTTTCATTTCAAATGTCCAAAACTAATGAAAATATTGGTGCTTCTGATAGTTTTTAATAAGTCCCAAATGGAAATAATGCTGATTTTCGAGGTGTTTATTTCAAACGTTCAAAACTAATAAAAATATTGGTGCTTTTGTTATTTTTTATAAAACTCAAATGGAAATATTACTGATTTTGTAGGTGTTCATTTGAAATGTACAAAACTAATTGAAATATTGGTGCTTTTGATATTTTTTAATAAAACTCATTTGAAAAATTTGAAAACTAATGAAAATATTGTTGCTTTTGGTATTTTTCAATAAAACTCAAATGGATATTTTGCTGATTTTGGAGATTTTCATTTGAAATGTACAAAAGTAATGAAAATAGTCATGCCTTTGGTATATTTTAATAAAACTCAGATGGAAATATTGCTGATTTTGTAGGTTTTCATGTGAAATGTACAAAACTAATGAAAATGTTGGTGCTTTTGTTGTTTTTTAATAAAACACAATTGGAAATATTCCGGATTTTGTAGGTTTTCATTTGAAATATACAAAACTAATAAAAATATTGTCCGCTTTTGGCATTTTTAAACAAAACTCAAATGGATATTTTGCTGATTTTGTAGGTGTTCATTTGAAATGTACAAAACTAATGAAAATATTGGGCCTTTTGTTATTTTTTAATAAAACTGAAATGGAAATTTTACTGATTTTGTAGGTTTTCATTTGAAAAACTTGAAAACTAATGAAAATATTGGTGGTTTTGGTATTTTTTAATAAAACTCAAATGGAAATTTTGCTGAATTTGTAGGTTTCAATTTGAAAAATTGAAAACTAATTAAAATATTGGTGCTTTTGTTATTTTTTATAAAACTTAAATGGAAATATTACTGATTTTGCAGGTGTTCATTTGAAATGTCCAAAACTAATGAAAATATTGGTGCTTCTGATATTTTTTAATAAGTCCCAAATGGAAATAATGCTTATTTTCAAGGTGTTTATTTCAAACGTACAAAACTAATGAAAATATTGGTGCTTTGTTATTTTTTATAAAACTTAAATGGAAATATTACTGATTTTGTAGGTGTTCATTTGAAATGTCCAAAACTAATGAAAATATTGGTGCTTTTATTATTTATCAATAAAACTCAGATGGAAATATTGCTGACTTTGTAGGTTTTCATTTGAAAAATTTGAAAACTATTGAAAATATTGGTGCTTTTGGTATTTTTTAATAAGTCTCAAATGGAAATATTGCTGATTTTGTAGGTTTTCATTTAAAATGAACAAAACTAATGAAAATATGGATGATTTCGATATTTTTTAAAAAGACCCAAATGGAAATATTGCTGATTTTGTAGGTTTTCATTTGAAATATACAAACCTAATGAAAATATTGTTTTTTTTTTGGCATTTTTCAATAAAACTCAAATGGATATTTTGCTGATTTTGTAGGTTTTCACTTGAAATGTACAAATCTAATGAATATATTGGGCCTTTTGTTATTTTTTAATAAAACTGAAATGTAAATTTTACTGATTTTGTAGTTTTTCATTTGAAATGTACAAAACTAATGAAAGCATTGATGCTTTTGTTTTTTTTCTAATAAAACTCAAATGGAAATATTGCTGATTTTGTAGGTTTTCCTTTTGAAATGTACAAAACTAATGAAAATATTAGTGCTTTTGTTATTTTTTAATACAAATCTAATGGAAATATTGCTGATTGTGTAGGTGCTTATTTGAAAAGTACAAAACTAATGAAAATATTGGTGCTTTTGTTATTTTTTATAAAACTGAAATACAAATATTGCTGATTTCATAGGTATTCATTTGAAATGTACAAAACCAATTAAAATATTGGTGCTTTTGTTAATTTTAATAAAATTCAAATCGAAATATTTCTGATTATTTCATAATTTCATTTGAAATGCACAAAACTAATGAAAATATTGGTGCTTTTGGTATTTTTAGTAAAACTCAAATGGAAATATTGCTGATTTTGTAGGTTTTTATTTGAAAAATTTAAAAACTAATGAAAATATTGGTGCTTTTGTTATTTTTTAATAAAATTGAAATGAAAAAATTGGTAATTTTATAGGTATACGTTTCAAATGTACAAAACTAATGAAAATATTGGTGCTTTTGGTATTTTTTAATAAAACTCAAATGGAAATATTGCTGATTTTTTAGGTTTTCATTTGAAATGCACAAAACTAATGAAAATATTGGTACTTCTGTTATTTTTTAATAAAACTCAAATGGAAATTTTGCGGATTTTGTAGGTTTTCATTTGAAATATACAAAACTAATGAAAATATTGTTCCTTTTGGCATTTTTAAATAAAGCTCAAATGGATATTTTAATGATTTGGTAGGTTTTCATTTGAAATGTACTAGACTAATGAAAATATTGGTACTTCTGATGTTTTTTAATAAGTCCTAAATGGAAATAATGCTGATTTTATGTTATTTTTTAATCAAACTCAAATGGAAAAATTGGTAATTTTATAGGTGTTCATTTGAAATGTACAAAACTAATGAAAATATTGGTGCTTTTGGTATTTTTTAATAAAACTCAAATGGAAATATTACTTATTTTGTAGGTTTTCATTTGAAATGTCCAAAACTAATGAAAATACTGGTGCTTCTGATATTTTTTAATAAGTCCCAAATGGAAATAATGATGATTTTCGAGGTGTTTATTTCAAACGTACAAAACTAATGAAAATATTGGTGCTTTTGTTATTTTTTAATAAAACTCAAATGAAAATATTTCTGATTTTATAGGTTTTCATTTGAAATGTACAAAACTAATTGGTGCTTCTGCTATTTTTTAATAAAACTCAATTGGAAATTTTAATGATTTTATAGGTTTTCATTTAAAAAATTTGAAAACTAATGAAAATGTTGTTGCTTTTTATATTTTTCAATAAAACTCAAATGGACATTTTGCTGATTTTGTAGGTTTTCATGAAATGTACAAAACTAATGAAAATGTTGGTGCTTTTGTTATTTTTTAATAAAATTCAATTGGAAATATTCCAGATTTTGTAGGTTTTCATTTGAAATATACAAAACTAATGAAAATATTGTCCACTTTTGGCATTTTTAAATAAAACTCAAATGGATATTTTGCTGATTTTGTAGGTTTTCACTTGAAATGTACACATCTAATGAAAATATTGGGCCTTTTGTTATTTATAATAAAACTGAAATGGAAATTTTACTGATTTTGTAGGTTTTTATTTGAAAAATTTGAAAACTAATGAAAATCTTGGTGGTTTTGGTATTTTTTAATAAAACTCAAATGGAAATTTTGCTGAATTTATTGTTTCAATTAGAGAAATTGGAAAACTAATTAAAATATTGGTGCTTTTGTTATTTTTTAACAAAACTCGAATGGAAATATTGATGATTTTGTAGTTTTTTATTTGAAATGTACAAAATTAATGAAAATATTGGTGCTTTTGGTATTTTTTAATCAAACTCAAATGGAAATATTGTTGATTTTGTAGGTTTTCTTTTGAAATGTACAAAACTATTGAAAATATTAGTGGTTTTGTTATTTTTTAATTCAAATCAAATGGAAATATTGCTGGTTGTGTAGGTGCTTATTTGAAAAGTACAAAACTAATGAAATTATTGGTGCTTTTATTTTTTAATAAAACTCAAATGGAAATATTGCTGATTTTGTAGGTTTTCATTTGAAATGTATAAAACTAAAAAAAGTATTTGTGCTTTTGTTATTTTTTAATCAAACTCAAATGGAAAAATTGGTAATTTTATAGGTGTTCATTTGAAATGTACAAAACTAATGAAAATATTGGTGCTTTTGGTATTTTTTAATAAAACTCAAATAGAAATATTACTGATTTTGTAGGTTTTCATTTCAAATGTCCAAAACTAATGAAAATATTGGTGCTTCTGATAGTTTTTAATAAGTCCCAAATGGAAATAATGCTGATTTTCGAGGTGTTTATTTCAAACGTTCAAAACTAATAAAAATATTGGTGCTTTTGTTATTTTTTATAAAACTCAAATGGAAATATTACTGATTTTGTAGGTGTTCATTTGAAATGTACAAAACTAATTGAAATATTGGTGCTTTTGATATTTTTTAATAAAACTCATTTGAAAAATTTGAAAACTAATGAAAATATTGTTGCTTTTGGTATTTTTCAATAAAACTCAAATGGATATTTTGCTGATTTTGGAGATTTTCATTTGAAATGTACAAAAGTAATGAAAATAGTCATGCCTTTGGTATATTTTAATAAAACTCAGATGGAAATATTGCTGATTTTGTAGGTTTTCATGTGAAATGTACAAAACTAATGAAAATGTTGGTGCTTTTGTTGTTTTTTAATAAAACACAATTGGAAATATTCCGGATTTTGTAGGTTTTCATTTGAAATATACAAAACTAATAAAAATATTGTCCGCTTTTGGCATTTTTAAACAAAACTCAAATGGATATTTTGCTGATTTTGTAGGTGTTCATTTGAAATGTACAAAACTAATGAAAATATTGGGCCTTTTGTTATTTTTTAATAAAACTGAAATGGAAATTTTACTGATTTTGTAGGTTTTCATTTGAAAAACTTGAAAACTAATGAAAATATTGGTGGTTTTGGTATTTTTTAATAAAACTCAAATGGAAATTTTGCTGAATTTGTAGGTTTCAATTTGAAAAATTGAAAACTAATTAAAATATTGGTGCTTTTGTTATTTTTTATAAAACTTAAATGGAAATATTACTGATTTTGCAGGTGTTCATTTGAAATGTCCAAAACTAATGAAAATATTGGTGCTTCTGATATTTTTTAATAAGTCCCAAATGGAAATAATGCTTATTTTCAAGGTGTTTATTTCAAACGTACAAAACTAATGAAAATATTGGTGCTTTGTTATTTTTTATAAAACTTAAATGGAAATATTACTGATTTTGTAGGTGTTCATTTGAAATGTCCAAAACTAATGAAAATATTGGTGCTTTTATTATTTATCAATAAAACTCAGATGGAAATATTGCTGACTTTGTAGGTTTTCATTTGAAAAATTTGAAAACTATTGAAAATATTGGTGCTTTTGGTATTTTTTAATAAGTCTCAAATGGAAATATTGCTGATTTTGTAGGTTTTCATTTAAAATGAACAAAACTAATGAAAATATGGATGATTTCGATATTTTTTAAAAAGACCCAAATGGAAATATTGCTGATTTTGTAGGTTTTCATTTGAAATATACAAACCTAATGAAAATATTGTTTTTTTTTTGGCATTTTTCAATAAAACTCAAATGGATATTTTGCTGATTTTGTAGGTTTTCACTTGAAATGTACAAATCTAATGAATATATTGGGCCTTTTGTTATTTTTTAATAAAACTGAAATGTAAATTTTACTGATTTTGTAGTTTTTCATTTGAAATGTACAAAACTAATGAAAATATTAGTGCTTTTGTTATTTTTTAATACAAATCTAATGGAAATATTGCTGATTGTGTAGGTGCTTATTTGAAAAGTACAAAACTAATGAAAATATTGGTGCTTTTGTTATTTTTTATAAAACTGAAATACAAATATTGCTGATTTCATAGGTATTCATTTGAAATGTACAAAACCAATTAAAATATTGGTGCTTTTGTTAATTTTAATAAAATTCAAATCGAAATATTTCTGATTATTTCATAATTTCATTTGAAATGCACAAAACTAATGAAAATATTGGTGCTTTTGGTATTTTTAGTAAAACTCAAATGGAAATATTGCTGATTTTGTAGGTTTTTATTTGAAAAATTTAAAAACTAATGAAAATATTGGTGCTTTTGTTATTTTTTAATAAAATTGAAATGAAAAAATTGGTAATTTTATAGGTATACGTTTCAAATGTACAAAACTAATGAAAATATTGGTGCTTTTGGTATTTTTTAATAAAACTCAAATGGAAATATTGCTGATTTTTTAGGTTTTCATTTGAAATGCACAAAACTAATGAAAATATTGGTACTTCTGTTATTTTTTAATAAAACTCAAATGGAAATTTTGCGGATTTTGTAGGTTTTCATTTGAAATATACAAAACTAATGAAAATATTGTTCCTTTTGGCATTTTTAAATAAAGCTCAAATGGATATTTTAATGATTTGGTAGGTTTTCATTTGAAATGTACTAGACTAATGAAAATATTGGTACTTCTGATGTTTTTTAATAAGTCCTAAATGGAAATAATGCTGATTTTATGTTATTTTTTAATCAAACTCAAATGGAAAAATTGGTAATTTTATAGGTGTTCATTTGAAATGTACAAAACTAATGAAAATATTGGTGCTTTTGGTATTTTTTAATAAAACTCAAATGGAAATATTACTTATTTTGTAGGTTTTCATTTGAAATGTCCAAAACTAATGAAAATACTGGTGCTTCTGATATTTTTTAATAAGTCCCAAATGGAAATAATGATGATTTTCGAGGTGTTTATTTCAAACGTACAAAACTAATGAAAATATTGGTGCTTTTGTTATTTTTTAATAAAACTCAAATGAAAATATTTCTGATTTTATAGGTTTTCATTTGAAATGTACAAAACTAATTGGTGCTTCTGCTATTTTTTAATAAAACTCAATTGGAAATTTTAATGATTTTATAGGTTTTCATTTAAAAAATTTGAAAACTAATGAAAATGTTGTTGCTTTTTATATTTTTCAATAAAACTCAAATGGACATTTTGCTGATTTTGTAGGTTTTCATGAAATGTACAAAACTAATGAAAATGTTGGTGCTTTTGTTATTTTTTAATAAAATTCAATTGGAAATATTCCAGATTTTGTAGGTTTTCATTTGAAATATACAAAACTAATGAAAATATTGTCCACTTTTGGCATTTTTAAATAAAACTCAAATGGATATTTTGCTGATTTTGTAGGTTTTCACTTGAAATGTACACATCTAATGAAAATATTGGGCCTTTTGTTATTTATAATAAAACTGAAATGGAAATTTTACTGATTTTGTAGGTTTTTATTTGAAAAATTTGAAAACTAATGAAAATCTTGGTGGTTTTGGTATTTTTTAATAAAACTCAAATGGAAATTTTGCTGAATTTATTGTTTCAATTAGAGAAATTGGAAAACTAATTAAAATATTGGTGCTTTTGTTATTTTTTAACAAAACTCGAATGGAAATATTGATGATTTTGTAGTTTTTTATTTGAAATGTACAAAATTAATGAAAATATTGGTGCTTTTGGTATTTTTTAATCAAACTCAAATGGAAATATTGTTGATTTTGTAGGTTTTCTTTTGAAATGTACAAAACTATTGAAAATATTAGTGGTTTTGTTATTTTTTAATTCAAATCAAATGGAAATATTGCTGGTTGTGTAGGTGCTTATTTGAAAAGTACAAAACTAATGAAATTATTGGTGCTTTTATTTTTTAATAAAACTCAAATGGAAATATTGCTGATTTTGTAGGTTTTCATTTGAAATGTATAAAACTAAAAAAAGTATTTGTGCTTTTGTTATTTTTTAATCAAACTCAAATGGAAAAATTGGTAATTTTATAGGTGTTCATTTGAAATGTACAAAACTAATGAAAATATTGGTGCTTTTGGTATTTTTTAATAAAACTCAAATAGAAATATTACTGATTTTGTAGGTTTTCATTTCAAATGTCCAAAACTAATGAAAATATTGGTGCTTCTGATAGTTTTTAATAAGTCCCAAATGGAAATAATGCTGATTTTCGAGGTGTTTATTTCAAACGTTCAAAACTAATAAAAATATTGGTGCTTTTGTTATTTTTTATAAAACTCAAATGGAAATATTACTGATTTTGTAGGTGTTCATTTGAAATGTACAAAACTAATTGAAATATTGGTGCTTTTGATATTTTTTAATAAAACTCATTTGAAAAATTTGAAAACTAATGAAAATATTGTTGCTTTTGGTATTTTTCAATAAAACTCAAATGGATATTTTGCTGATTTTGGAGATTTTCATTTGAAATGTACAAAAGTAATGAAAATAGTCATGCCTTTGGTATATTTTAATAAAACTCAGATGGAAATATTGCTGATTTTGTAGGTTTTCATGTGAAATGTACAAAACTAATGAAAATGTTGGTGCTTTTGTTGTTTTTTAATAAAACACAATTGGAAATATTCCGGATTTTGTAGGTTTTCATTTGAAATATACAAAACTAATAAAAATATTGTCCGCTTTTGGCATTTTTAAACAAAACTCAAATGGATATTTTGCTGATTTTGTAGGTGTTCATTTGAAATGTACAAAACTAATGAAAATATTGGGCCTTTTGTTATTTTTTAATAAAACTGAAATGGAAATTTTACTGACTTTGTAGGTTTTCATTTGAAAAACTTGAAAACTAATGAAAATATTGGTGGTTTTGGTATTTTTTAATAAAACTCAAATGGAAATTTTGCTGAATTTGTAGGTTTCAATTTGAAAAATTGAAAACTAATTAAAATATTGGTGCTTTTGTTATTTTTTATAAAACTTAAATGGAAATATTACTGATTTTGCAGGTGTTCATTTGAAATGTCCAAAACTAATGAAAATATTGGTGCTTCTGATATTTTTTAATAAGTCCCAAATGGAAATAATGCTTATTTTCAAGGTGTTTATTTCAAACGTACAAAACTAATGAAAATATTGGTGCTTTGTTATTTTTTATAAAACTTAAATGGAAATATTACTGATTTTGTAGGTGTTCATTTGAAATGTCCAAAACTAATGAAAATATTGGTGCTTCTGATATTTTTTAATAAGTCCCAAATGGAAATAATGCTTATTTTCAAGGTGTTTATTTCAAACGTACAAAACTAATGAAAATATTGATGCTTTTGGTATTTTTCAATAAAACTCAAATGGATATTTTGCTGATTTTGTAGGTTTTCAATTGAAAAATTTGAAATCTAATGAAAATATTGTTGCTCTTGGTATTTTTTAATAAAACTCAAATGGAAATATTGCTGATTTTTTTGTTTTCATTTGAAATGCACAAAACTAATGAAAATATTGGTGCTTTTGGTATTTTTGAATGAAGCTCAAATGTACAAATTTTAAAACTAATGAAAATATTGCTGCTGTTTTTATTTTTTAACAGAACTCAAATGGGAATATTCCTAATTTTGTAGGTTTTCATTTGAAATGTAAGAAACTAATGAAAATGTTGGTGCTTTTGTTATTTTTTAATTAAACTCAAATGGAAATATTGCTGATTTTTTAGGTTATCAAAACTAATGAAAATATTGTTGCTTTTGGTATTTTTCAATAAAACTCAAATGGATATTTTGCTGATATTGTAGGTCTGAAAATACTGTTGCTTTTGTTATTTTTTAATAAAACTCAATTGGAAATATTGCTGATTTTGTAGGTTTTCATTTGGAAAATTTAAAAACTAATGAAAATATTGGAGCTTTTGTTATTTTTTAATAAAACTCAGATGGAAATATTGCTGATTTTGTAGGTTTTCATGTGAAATGTACAAATCTAGTGAAAATATTAGTGCTTTTGTTATTTTGTAATACAACTGAAATGGATATTTTGCTGATTTTGTAGGTTTTCATTTGAAATGTACAAAACTAATGAAAATATTCGTACCTTTGCATATTTTAATAAAACTCAAATGGATATATTGCTGATTTTGTAGGTTTTCATGTGAAATGTACAAAACTAATGAAAATATTGGCGCTTTTGTTATTTTTTAATAAAAATGAAATGGAAATTTTACTGATTTTGTTTGTTTTCATTTGAAAAATTTGAAAACTAATTAAAATATTGGTGGTTTTGGTATTTTTTAATAAAACTCAAATGGAAATATTGATGATTTTTAGGTTTTCATTAGAAATGTACAAAACTAATAAAAATGTTTCTGCTTTTGGTATTTTTTAATAAAACTCAAATGGAAATATTGCTGATTTTGTAGGTTTTTTTTTAAATGTACAAAACTAATGAACATATTAGTGCTTTTGTTATTTTTTAATACAAATCTAATGGAAATATTGCTGATTGTGTAGGTGCTTATTTGAAAGGTACAAAACTAATGAAAATATTGGAGCTTTTTTTATTTTTTAATAAAACTCAAATTAAAATATGGCTGATTTTGTAGGTTTTCATTTGAAATGTACAAAACTAAAGAAAATATTGGTGCTTTTGTTATTTTTAAATCAAACTTAAATGGCAAAATTGTTAATTTTGAAGGTATTCATTTGAAATGTACAAAACTAATGAAAATATTGGTGCTTTTGGTATTTTTTAATAAAACTCAAATTGAATTATTGCTGACTTTGTAGGTTTTCATTTGAAATGTACAAAACTAATGAAAATATTGGTGATTCTGATATTTTTTAATAAAACCCAAATGGAAATAATGCTGATTTTGGAGGTGTTTATTTGAAACTTATGAAACTAAAGAAAATATTGGTGCTTTGGTATTTTTTAATAAAACTCAAATGGAAATATTACTGATTTTGTAGGTTTTCATTTGAAATGTACCAAACTAATGAAAATATTGGAGCTTTTGTTATTTTTTAATCAAACTCAGATGGAAATATTGCTGATTTTGTAGGTTTTCATGTGAAATGTAAAAATCTAGTGAAAATATTAGTGCTTTTGTTATTTTGTAATACAACTGAAATGGATATTTTGCTGATTTTGTAGGTTTTCATTTGAAATGTACCAAACTAATGAAAATATTGTTGCTTTTGATATTTTTCAATAAAACTCAAATGGATATTTTGCTGATTTTGTAGGTTTTCAATTGAAATCTAATGAAAATATTCGTGCTTTTGTTATTTTTAATATGACTGAAATGGAAATATTGATGCTTTTGTAGGTTTTCATTTGAAATGTACAATACCAATGAAAATATTAGTGCTTTTGTTATTTTTTAATACAAATCTAATGGAAATATTGCTGATTGTGTAGGTGCTTATTTGAAAAGTACAAAACTAACGAAAATATATGTGCTATTGTTATTTTAAAAAAAAACTCTAATCGAAATATTGCTGATTTTGTATGTTTTCATTTGAAAAATTTGAAAACTGATGAAAATATTGGTGCTTTTGTAATTTTTCATAAAACTCAAATGGAAATATTGCTGATTTTATAGGTATTCGTTTCAAATGTACAAAACTAATGAAAATATTGGTGCTTTCTGTATTTCTTAA
This sequence comes from Acanthosepion esculentum, assembly GCA_964036315.1. NCBI lineage: Eukaryota > Metazoa > Mollusca > Cephalopoda > Sepiida > Sepiidae > Acanthosepion > Acanthosepion esculentum. The sequence continues at coordinate 41,323,727 of OZ038501.1, forward strand.
TAAAACTCAAATGGAAATATTATTGATGTTGTAGGTTTTCATTGGAAATATTTGAAAACTAATAAAAATATTGGTACTTTTGTTACATTTTAATAAAACGCAAATGGGAATATTACTGATCTTGTAGGTTTTCATATAAAAAATTTGAAAACTAATGAAAATATTGGTGGTTTTGTTATTTTTTAATACAACTCAAATGCAAACATTGCTGATTTTGTACGTTTTCATTTGAAATGTACAAAACTAATGAAAATATTGTTGCTTTTGTTATTTTTTAATAAAACTCAAATGGAAATATTGCTGATATTGTAGGTTTTCATTTGAAATGTAGAAAACTAATGAAAATGTTGGTGCTTCGGTTATTTTTCAATAAAACTCAGATGGAAATATTGCTGATTTTGTAGGTTTTCATTTGAAATGTACAAAATTAATGAAATTATTAGTGCTTTTGTTATTTTTTAATAAAACTCAAATGTAAATATTGCTGATGTTGTAGGTTTTGAATTGAAAAATTTCAAAAATAATGAAAATATTGGTGGTTTTGTTATTTTTTAAAAAAACACAAATGGAAATATTGCTGATTTTGTAGGTTTTCATTTGAAATGTACAAAACTAATTAAAATATTGGTGCTTTTGTTATTTTTTAATAAAACTCAAATGGAAATATTGATTTTCATTTGAAATTCACAAAACTAAGGAAAATATTGGTCTTCTTGGTACTTTTTAATAAAAGTCAAATGGAAATATTCTTGATTTTGTAGGTTTTCATTTGAAAAATTGTAAAAATAATGAAAATATTGGTGCTTTTATTATTTTTCAGTAAAACACAAATGGAAAATTTGCTGATCTTGTAGGTTTTCATTTTGATTCTGATTTTTTAGATTTTCATTTTAAATGCACAAAACTAATGAAAATATTAGTGCTTTTGTTATTTTTTAATACAAATCTAATGGAAATATTGGTGCTTATGTTATTTTTATAAAAAACTCAAATGGAAATATTGCTGATTTTGTAGGTTTTCATTTGAAAAGTACGAAACTAATAAAATATTTGTGCTTATGTTATTTTAAAAAAAAACTGAAATGGATATATTTCTGATTTTGTAGGTTTCCATTTGAAAACTTTGAAGACTAATGAAAATATTGGTGCTTTTGTTATTTTTGATAAAACTCAAATGGAAATTTTGTTGATTTTGTAGGTTTTCGTTTGAAAAATTTGCTTTTGTTATTTTAAAATACAACTCAAATGGAAATTAAAAAACAACTCAAATGCTGATTTTGTAGGTTTCCTTTGAAATGTACAAAACTTATTAAAATATCGGTGATAAATTTATTTTTTAATAAAACTAAAATGTAAATATTTCTGATATTGTAGGTTTTCAATTGAAAAATTTCAAAAATAATGAAAATATTGGTGGTTTTGTTATTTAAAAAAAAACTTGAATGGAAATATTGCTGATTTTGTAGGTTTTCATTTGAAATGTACAAAACTTATGAAAATATGGGTGCATTTGGTATTTTTTAATAAAACTCAGATGGATATATTGCTGATTTTGTAGGTGTTTATTTGAAAAATTTGAAAACTAATGAAAATATTGTTGCTTTTAGTATTTTTCAATAAAACTCAAATGGATATTTTGCTGATTTTGTAGGCGTTCATGTGAAATGTACAAAACTAATGAAAATGTGGGTGCTTTTGTTGTTTTTTAATAAAACACAATTGGAAATATTCTGGATTTTGTAGGTTTTCATTTGAAATATACAAAACTAATGAAAATATTGTCCGTTTTTGGCATTTTTAAATAAAACTCAAATGGATATTTTGCTGATTTTGTAGGTTTTCACTTGAAATGTACAAAACTAATGAAAATATTGGGTCTTTTGTTATTTTTTAATAAAACTGAAATGGAAATTTTACTGATTTTGTAGGTTTTCATTTGAAAAATTTGAAAACTAATGAAAATATTGGTGGTTTTGGTATTTTTTAATCAAACTCAAATGGAAATATTGATGATTTTGTAGTTTTTTATTTGAAATGTACAAAACTAATGAAAATATTAGTGCTTTTGTTATTTTTTAATTCAAATCCAATGGAAATATTGCTGATTGTGTAGGTGCTTATTTGAAAAGTACAAAACTAATGGAATTATTGGTGCTTTTGTTATTTTTTAATAAAACTTAAATGGAAATATTGCTGATTTTGTAGGTTTTCATTTGAAATGTACAAAACTAAATAAAATATTGGTGATTTTGTTATTTTTTAATCAAACTCAAATGGAAAAATTGGTAATTTTATAGGTGTTCATTTGAAATGTCCAAAACTAATGAAAATATTGGTGCTTCTGATATTTTTTAATAAGTCCCAAATGGAAATAATGCTTATTTTCAGAGTGTTTATTTAAAACGTACAAAACTAATGAAAATATTGGTGCTTTGTTATTTTTTATAAAACTCAAATGGAAATATTACTGATTTTGTAGGTGTTCATTTGAAATGTACAAAACTAATGAAAATATTGTTGCTTTTGATATTTTTCAATAAAACTCAAATGGATATTTTGCTGATTTTGTAGGTTTTCAATTGAAAAATTTGAAATCTAATGAAAATATTGGTGCTTTTGTTATTTTTAATAAGACTCAAATGGAAATATTGATGCTTTTGTAGGTTTTCGTTTGAAATGTACAATACTAATGAAAATATTAGTGCTTTTGTTATTTTTTAATACAAATCTAACTGAAATATTGCTGATTGTGTAGGTGCTTATTTGAAAAGTACAAAACTAACGAAAATATTGGTGCTATTGTTATTTAAAAAAAAAACTCAAGTCGAAATATTGCTGATTTTCTATGTTTTCATTTGAAAAATTTGAAAACTGATGAAAATATTGGTGCTTTTGTAATTTTTCATAAAACTCAAATGGAAATATTGCTGATTTTATAGGTATTCGTTTGAAATTTACAAAACTAATGAAAATATTGGTGCTTTTGTTATTTTTTAATAAAACTCAAATTGAAATATTGCTGATATTGTAGGTTTTCATTTGAAATGTAGAAAACTAATGAAAATGTTGGTGCTTCGGTTATTTTTCAATAAAACTCAGATGGAAATATTGCTGATTTTGTAGGTTTTCTTTTGAAATGTACAAAATTAATGAAATTATTAGTGCTTTTGTTATTTTTTAATAAAACTCAAATGGAAATATTGATAATTTTGTAGATTTTCATTTGAAATTCACAAAACTAAGGAAAATATTGGTCTTCTTGGTACTTTTTAATAAAACTCAAATTGAAATATTCTTGATTTTGTAGGTTTTCATTTGAAAAATTTGAAAACTAATGAAAATATTGGTGCTTTTATTATTTTTCAGTAAAACACAAATGGAAAATTTGCTGATCTTGTAGGTTTTCATTTTAAATGCACAAAACTAATGAAAATATTAGTGCTTTTGTTATTTTTTAATACAAATCTAATGGAAATATTGCTGCTTTTGTAGGTGTTTATATCAAAAGTACAAAACTAATGAAAATATTGGTGCTTATGTTATTTTTTTTAAAAAAAGAAATGGAAACATTGCTGATTTTGTAGGTTTCCATTTGAAAAATTTGAAGACAAATGAAAATATTGGTGCTTTTGTTATTTTTTAGTAAAACTAAAATGGAAATTTTGCTGATTTTGTAGGTTTTTGTTTGAAAAATATGAAAACTAATGAAAATATTGGTGCTTTTTTATTTATAGGTTTTCATTTGAAATGTACAAAACTAATGCAAATATTATTGCTTTTGGTATTTTTTAATAAAACTGAAATGGATATTTTGCTGATTTTGTACGTTTTCATTTAAAATGTACAAAACTAAAACAAATATTGGTGTTTTGGTATATTTTAATAAAACTCAAATGGAAATATTGCTGCTTTTGTAGGTTTACCTTTGAAATGTACAAAAGTAATGAAAATATTGGTGCTTTTGTTATTTTTTAATAAAACACAAATGTAAATATTGCTGATGTTAAAAAATTTCAATTAAAAAATTTCAAAAATAAAGAAAATATTGGAGGTTTTGATATTTAAAAAAAAAACTCAAATGGAAATATATCTGATTTGTAGGTTTTCATATAAAAAATTTGAAAACTAATGAAAATATTGGTGCTTTTGTTATCTTTTAATAAAACTGAAATGCAAACATTGCTGATTTTGTACGTTTTCATTTGAAATGTACAAAACTAATGAAAATATTGGTGCTTTTGTTATTTTTTGATAAAACTCAAATGGAAATATTTCTGATTTTGTAGGTTTTCATTTGAATAATTTGCAAAATGATGAAAATATTGGTGCTTTTGGTATTTTTTATAAAACTCAAATGGATATATTGCAGATTTTATAGGTATTCATTTGAAATGTACAAAATTAATGAAAATATTGGTGCTTTTGTTATTTTTGAATAAAACTTAAATGGAAATAGTAATGATATTTTTTATTTACATTTGAAATGCACAAAACTAATGAAAATATTGGTGCTTTTGGAATTTTTTAATAAAACTCAAATGGAAATTTTGCTGATTTTGTAGGTGTTTATCTGAAAAGTACGAAACTAATAAAATATTTGTGCTTATGTTATTTTAAAAAAAAACTGAAATGGATATATTTCTGATTTTGTAGGTTTCCATTTGAAAAATTTGAAGACTAATGAAAATATTGGTGCTTTTGTTATTTTTAATAAAACTCAAATGGAAATTTTGCTGATTTTGAAGGTTTTCGTTTGAAAAATTTGCTTTTATTATTTTAAAAAACAACTCAAATGAAAATATTGCTGATTTTGTAGGTTTCCTTTGAAATGTACAAAACTAATTAAAATATCGGTGATAAAGTTATTTTTTAATAAAACTAAAATGTAAATATTGCTGATGTTGTAGGTTTTCAATTGAAAAATTTCAAAAATAATGAAAATATTGGTGGTTTTGTTATTTATAAAAAAAACTTGAATGGAAATATTGCTGATTTTGTAGGTTTTCATTTGAAATGTACAAAACTAATGAAAATATTGGTGCTTTTATTATTTTTTAATGAAACTCAAATGGAAATATTGCTGATTTTGTAAGTTTTCATTTGAAATGTACAAAACTAATGAAAATATTGGTGCTTTTTTTATTTTTTATTAAAACTCAAATGGAAATATTGATAATTTTGTAGGTTTTCATTTGAAATCTACAAAACTAATGAAAATATTGGTGCTTTTGGTATTTTTTAATAAAACTCAAATGGAAATATTGCTGATTTTGTAGGTTTTCATTTGAAAAATTGGAGAACTAATGAAAATATTGGTGCATTTGTTATTTTTAATAAAACTCAAATGGAAATATTGCTGATTCTGTATGTTTTCATTTGAAATCTTCAAAGCTAATGAAAATATTTGTACTTTTGGTATTTTTCAATAAAAGGCAAATGGAAATATTGCTGACTTTGTAGGTTTTCATTTGAAATGTACAAAACTAATGAAAATATGGATGCTTTGGTTATTTTTTAATAAAGCTCAGATGAAAATATTGCTGATTTTTTAGGTTTTCATTTGAAATGCACAAAACTAATGAAAATATTCGTGTTTTTGTTATTTTTTAATAAAACTCTAATGGACATATGGCTGATTTTATGTTTTCATTTCAGAAATCTGAAAACAATTAAAATATGGGGACTTTTCTTATTTTTTAATAAAAATCAAATAGGAATTTTGATGATTTTGAAGGTTTTCATTTGAAATGTAGAAAAGTAATAAAAATATTGGAGCTTTTGGTATAATTTAATAAAACTCACATGGATATTTTGCTGATTTTGTAGCTTTTCATTTGAAATACACAAAACTAATGAAAATATTGGTCCTATTCTTATTTTTTATTAAAACTCAAGTGGAAACATTGCTCATTTTGTAGGTTTTCATTTGAAATGTACAAAACTAATTGAAATACTGGTGCTTTTCATATTATTTTATAAAACTCAAATGGAAATATTGCTGATTTTCTAGGTTTTCCTTTGAAATGTACAAAACTAATGAAAATATTAGTGCTTTTCATATTATTTTATAAAACTCAAATGGAAATATTGCTGGTTTTGTAGGTTTTCATTTGAAATGTTCCAAACTAATGAAAATATGGATGCTTTTGTTATTTTGTAATAAAGGTCAAATGGAAATATTGCTGATTTTTTAGGTTTTCATTTGAAATGCACAAAACTAATTGAAATACTGGTGCTCTTGGTATTGTTTAATAAAACTCAAATGGAAATATTGCTGATTTTGTAGGTTTTCATTTGAAATGTACAAAACTAATGAAAATATTGGTGCTTTTTTTATTTTTTATTAAAACTAAAATGGAAATATTGATGATTTTGTAGGTTTTCATTTGAAATGCACAAAACTAATTAAAATACTGGTACTCTTGGTATTGTTTAATAAAACTCAAATGGAAATATTGCTGATTTTGTAAGTTTTCATTTGAAATGTAGAAAACTAATGAAAATATTGGTGCTTTTTTTATTTTTTATTAAAACTCATATGGAAATATTGCTGATTCTGTATGTTTTCATTTGAAATCTTCAAAACTAATGAAAATATTGGTTCTTTTGGTATTTTTCAATAAAAGTCAAATGGAAATATTGCTGACTTTGTAGGTTTTCATTTGAAATGTACAAAACTAATGAAAATATGGATGCTTTGGTTTTTTTTTTAATAAAGCTTAGATGGAAATATTGCTGATTTTGTAGTTTTTCATTTGAAATGCACAAAACTAATGAAAATATTGGTTCTATTCTTATTTTTTATTAAAACTCAAATGGAAACATTGCTGATTTTGTAGGTTTTCATTTGAAATGTACAAAACTAATTGAAATACTGGTGCTTTTCATATTATTTTATAAAACTCAAATGGAAATATTGCTGATTTTGTAAGTTTTCATTTGAAATGTACAAAACTAATGAAAATATTGGTACTTTTGGTATTTTTTAATAAAACTCAAATGGAAATATTGGTGATTTTGTAGGTTTTCATTTGAAAAATTGGAAAACTGATGAAAATATTGGTGTTTTTGTTATTTTTTAGAAAACTCAAATGGAAATATTGCTGATTTTGTAGGTTTTCATTTGAAATGTCCAAAACTAATGAAAATATTGGTGGTTTTGTTACTTTTTAATAAAACTCAAATGGAAATTTTGCTGAATTTGTAGGTTTTAATTTGAAAACTACTGAAAATATTAGTGCTTTCTTATTTTTTAATAAAACTCAAATGGAAATATTGCTGATATTGTAAGTTTTCTTTTGAAATGTACAAAACTAATGAAAATATTACTGCTTTTGTTATTTTTTAATACAAATGTAAGGGAAATATTGCTGATTTTTAAGTGTTTATTTGAGAAATACAAAACTAATGAAAATATTGGTGCATTTGTTATTTTTTATAAAACTCAAAGGAAAATATTGCTGATTTTGTAGTGTTTCATTTGAAATGTAGAAAAACTATTGGAGAAATTGGTGCTTTTGTTATTTTTTAATAAAACTCAAGTGGAAATATTGTAGATTTTGTAGGTTTTCATTTGAAATTTACAAAACTAATGGAAATATTTGTGCTTTTGTTATTTTTTAATAAAACTGAAATGGAAATATTGCTGATTTTGTAGGTTTTCTTTTGAAATGCACAAAACTGATGAAAATATTGGTGCTTTTCGTATTTTTCAATGAAACTCAAATTGATATATTGCTGATTTTGTAGGTTTTCATTTGAAATCTGCAAAATAATGAAAATATGGGGCTTTTGGCATTTTTTAATTAAACACTAATGGAAATATTGCTGATTTTGTCGGTTTTTATTTGAAAAATTTGAAAACTAATGAAAATATTGGTACTTTTGTTATTTTTTTAATACAACTCAAATGGAAATATTGTTGATTTTGTAGGTTTTCATTTGAAATGCACAAAACTAATGAAAATATCGGTGCTTTTGTTATTTTTTAATAAAACTCAAATGGAAATATTGCTGATTTTGTGGGTTTTCATTTGAAAATATGAAAACTAATGAAAATATTGGTGCTTTTGTTATTTTTTGATAAAACAAATGGAAATCTTGCTGAATTAGCAGGTTTTAATTTGAAAAATTTGAAAACTAATTAAAATATTGGTGCTTTAGTTATTTTGTAATAAAACTCAAATGGATATATTGCTGATTTTGTTGGTATTCATTTTCAATGTACAAATCTAATGAAAATATTGGTGCTTTTTTATTTTTTATTAAAACTCAAATGGAAATATTGATGATTTTGTAGGTTTTCATTTGAAATGTACAAAACTAATGAAAATATTTGTGCTTTTGGTATTTTTTAATAAAACTCAAATGGAAATATTGCTGATTTTGTAGGTTTTCATTTGAAATGTTCAAAACTAATGAAAATATTGGTTCTTTTGGTATTTTTCAATAAAAGTCAAATGGAAATATTGCTGATTCTGTATGTTTTCATTTGAAATATACAAAACTAATGAAAATATGGATGCTTTGGTTATTTTTTAATAAAGCTCAGATGGAAATATTGCTGATTTTTTAGGTTTTCATTTGAAATGCACAAAACTAATGAAAATATTCGTGTTTTTGTTATTTTTTAATAAAACTCTAATGGACATATTGCTGATTTTATGTTTTCCTTTCAGAAATTTGTAAACAATTAAAATATGGGGACTTTTGTTATTTTTTAATAAAAATCAAATAGGAATTTTGATAATTTTGTAGGTTTTCATTTGAAATGTATAAAAGTAATAAAAATATTGGAGCTTTTGGTATTATTTAATAAAACTCACATGGATATTTTGCTGATTTTGTAGTTTTTCATTTGAAATATACAAAACTAATGAAAATATTGGTCCTATTCTTATTTTTTATTAAAACTCAAATGGAAACATTGCTGATTTTGTAGGTTTTCATTTGAAATGTACAAAACTAATTGAAATACTGGTGCTTTTCATATTATTTTATAAAACTCAAATGGAAATATTGCTGATTTTGTAAGTTTTCATTTGAAATGTACAAAACTAATGAAAATATTGGTACTTTTTGTATTTTTAATAAAACTCAAATGGAAATATTGGTGATTTTGTAGGTTTTCATTTGAAAAATTGGAAAACTGATGAAAATATTGGTGGTTTTGTTACTTTTTAATAAAACTCAAATGGAAATTTTGCTGAATTTGTAAGTTTTCTTTTGAAATGTACAAAACTAATGAAAATATTACTGCTTTTGTTATTTTTTAATACAAATCTAAGGGAAATATTGCTGATTTTTAAGTGTTTATTTGAAAAATACAAAACTAATGAAAATATTGGTGTTTTTGGTATTTTTTAATAAAACTCAAATGGAAATAGTATATATTTTGTAGGTTTTCATTTGAAATGTACAAAATTAATTAAAATATTGGGCTTTTGGTATTTTTTAATAAAACTGAATTGGAAATATTGCTGATTTTGTAGGTTTTCATTTGAAAAATTTGAAAACTAATGAAAATATTGGTGCTTTTGTTATTATTCAATAAAACTCAAATGGAAATATTACTGATTTTGTAGGTTTTCAATTGAAATGTACAATACTAATGAAAATATTAGTGCTTTTTTTATTTTTTATTAAAACACAAATGGAAATATTGCTGATTTTGTAGTTTTTCATTTGAAATGTACAAAACTAATGAAAATATTGTTGCTTTTGGTATTTTTTAAAAAAACTCAAAAAACTCTATATTGCTGATTTTGTAGGTTTTCTTATGAAAAATTGGAAAACTAATGTAAATATTGGTGCATTTGTTATTTTTTATAAAACTTAAAGGAAAATATTGCTGATTTTGTAGTGTTTCATTTGAAATGTACAAAACTATTGGAGAAATTCGTGCTTTTGTTATTTTTTAATAAAACTCAAATGGAAATATTGCTGATTTTGTATGTTTTCATTTGAAAATAGGAAAACTAATGAAAATATTGGTGCTTTTGTTATTTTTTGATTAAACAAATGGAAATTTTGCTGAATTTGCAGGTTTTAATTTGAAAAATTTGAAAACTAATGAAAATATTGGTGCTTTTGTTATTTTTTAATAAAACTAAATTGAAATATTGCTGATTTTGTAGGTTTTCATTTGGAATGTACAAAACTAATGAAAATATTTGTGCTTTTTTTATTTTTTAATAAAACTGAAATGGAAATATTGCTGATTTTGTAGGTTTTCATTTGAAATGCACAAAACTAATGAAAATATTCGTGCTTTTGTTATTTTTTAATAAAACTCAAATGGAAATATTGCTGATTTTGTAGGTTTGCATTTGCAAAATTTGAAAACTCATGAACATATTGGTGCTTTTGTTACTTTTTTAGAAAACTAAAATGGAAATATTGCTGATTTTGTTGGTATTCTTTTGAAATGAACAAAACTAATGAAAATATTGGTGCTTTTGGTATTTTTTAATAAAACTCAAATGGAAATATTGCTGATTTTGTAGGTTTTCATTTGAAATGTACAAAACTAATGAAAATATCGGTGTATTTGTTATTTTTTAATAAAACTGAAATGGAAATATATCTGATTTTTAGGTTTTCGTTTGAAATGTACAAAACTTATTGAAATATTGGTGCTTTTGGTATTTTTTAATAAAACTGAAATGGAAATATTGCTGATTTTGTAGGCTTTCATTTGAAAAATTTGAAAACTAATGAAAATATTTGTGCTTTTGGCATTTTTTAATAAAACTCAAATGGAAATATTGCTGCTTTTGTAGGATTTCATTTGAAATGTACAAAACTAATGAAAATATTGGTGCTCTTGATATTTTTTAATAAGACCCAAAAGGAAATATTGCTGATTTTGGATGTTTTCATTTGAAATGTACAAAAATAATGAAAATATTGGTGATTTTGTTTTTTTTTAATAAAACTGAAATGGAAATATTGCTGATTTTTTAGGTTTTCTTTTGAAAAATTTGAATACTAATGAAAATATTGGTGCTTTTGGTATTTTTTAATAAAAATGAAATGGAAATATTGCTGATTTTGTAGGTTTTCATTAGAAAACTAATGAAAATATTGGTGCTTTTGGTATTTTTTAATAAAACTCAAATAGAAATATTGCTGATTTTGTAGCGTTTCATTTGAAATGTACAAAACTATTTGAAAATATTGGTCCTTTTGCTATTTTTTAATAAAACTCAAGTGGAAATATTGTAGATTTTGTAGGTTTTCATTTGAAATGTACTAATCTAATGAAAATATTGGTGCTTTTGTTATTTTTTAATAAAACTGAAATGGAAATATTGCTGATTTTGTAGGTTTTCTTTTGAAATGCACAAAACTAATGAATATATTCGTGCTTTTCGTATTTTTCAATGAAACTCAAATTGATATATTGCTGATTTTGTAGGTTTTCATTTGAAATGCACAAAGCTAATGAAAATATCGGTGCTTTTCTTATTTTTTAATAAAACTCAAATGGAAATAATGCGGATATTGTATGTTTTCTTTTGAATAATTTGAATACTAATGAAAATATTTGTTATTTTTTAATAAAACTCAAATGGAAATATTGCTGATTTTGTAGCTTTTCTTTTGAAATGTACAAATCTAATGAAAATATTAGTGCTTTTGTTATTTTTTAATACAAATCTAATGGAAATATTACTGATTTTTTAAGTGTTTATTTGAAATGTACAAAACTAATGAAAATATTGGCACTTTTGTTATTTTTTAATAAAACTCAACTGGAAATATTGCATATTTTGTAGGTTTTCATTTGAAATGTACAAAACTAATGAAAATATTGGTGCTTTTGTTATTTTTTGATAAAACTGAAATGGAAATATTGCATATTTTGTAGGTTTTCATTAGAAAACTAATGAAAATATTGGTGCTTTTGGTATTTTTTAATAAAACTCAAATAGAAATATTGCTGATTTTGTAGGTTTTCATTTGAAATGTAAAAATCTAATGAAAATATTGGTGCTTTTGTTATTTTTTGATAAAACTCAAATGGAAATATTGCTGATTTTGTAGGTTTTCATTTGAAATGTACAAAACTAATGAAAATATTGGAGCTTTTGTTATTTTTTAATAAAACTAAAATGGAAATATTGCTGATTTTGTAGGTTTTCATTTGAAATGTACAAAACTAATGAAAATATTGGAGCTTTTGTTATTTTTTAATAAAACTAAAATGGAAATATTGCTTATTTTGTATGTTTTCATTTTAAAAATATGAAAACTAATGAAAATATTGATGCTTTTGTTATTTTTTAATAAAACTCAAATGGAAATGTTGCTGAATTTGTAGGTTTTAATCTGACAAATTGGAAAACTAAAGAAAATATTGGTGCTTTTGTTATTTTTTAATAAAACTCAAATAGAGATATTGCTGATTTTGTAGGATTTCATTAGAAAACTAATGAAAATATTGGTGCTTTTGATATTTTCTCATAAAACTCTAATATTGCTGAATTTGTAGGTGTTCATTTGAAATGTACAAAACTAATAAAAATATTGCTGCTTTTATTATTTTTTAATAAAACTCAAATGGAAATTCTGCTGATTTTGTAGGATTTCATTGTCAATTTACAAAACTAATGAAAACATTTGTGCTTTTGTTATTTTTTAATAAAACTCAAATGGAAATGTTTCTGATTTTGTAGGTATTCATTTGAAATGTACAAAACTAATGAAAATATTGGTGCTTTTGGTATTTTTTAATAGTGCTGAGGAGAAATTCACTGATTTTGCAGGCCGACTTGAGAACACAGACTGAGGGGCCATAGTCCACATCAAGGCGAGATTCAAGTTGGACAAACAAAATGCCGAGATGACGGCCGACACCGCTTTCTCCCTAATGGGGGCCATGCTCATGAGCGAAAGGTTCAAAGCATGGGCACCCAACATTTATCCACACCTCGTCACAACCATGGATAGACACTACTCAGCGGGCGGTATTGCCAGCGACGCACAACGCTTTCTCGATCGTGGCATCAAAACAGACATGACCACCTCCATTGAAACAAAAAATCAGCTATATTTCCATTTGATTTGTAGATTTCCAGTTGGAAAAACTACAAAAATAAAAAGATGTTTTCATTAGTTTTCATTATTTTCAATTGAAAAATTCTGAAATCAGCTATATTTCCATTTGATTTGTTGATTTTCTATTCAAAAAATAATCAAAATTGGAACGTTCCCCTTAGACTTCACCATTTTCAATTGAAATTTTTTTAAATAATATATATTTCCATTTTATTTTTAGATTATTTATTAAAAAAAAACAACACCAACCATTTCCATTAAATTCAATGTTTACAATTGAAAAATTCCAAAATCAGCTCTATTTCCAACTGATTTAAAGATTTGCAATGGAGAAATACCAAAATCAGCAATATTTACATTTGATTTCAAAATTTTAAATTGAAAAATTACAAAATCAGCTATATTGTCATTTGATTTGTATATTTGCAATTGAAATACCAAAAATAGCAATATTTCCATAAGATTTCAACATTTTAATTTGAAAATTTCCATAATCAATTTCAACTACATTTCAAAATTTTCTATAGAAGAATTCCAAATTCAGATATATTTCCATTTGATTTGTACATTTACAACTGAAAAATATCAAAAGAAACTTATTTCCATTAGATTTCAATATTTTCTATTGAAAAATTCCAAAATAAGTTATGATCTGTAGATTTTCAATTTAAAAATACCAAAAAATAGCAATATTTCCTTTAGTATTTAATATTTTAAATTAAAAAATTTAAAATGAAATATATTTCCATTTGATTTGTAGTTTTTCAATTGAAAGATACGAAAATCAGCAATATTTCCTTTTGATTTCAGCATTTTCAATTGAAAATTCCCAAATCAACTATATTTCTATTTCATTTGTTCATTTTCTATTCAAAAACAGCAATATTTCCATTAGATTTCAATAATTTCCCTTGAAAAATAACAAAATAAGCTATATTTGTATTTAATTTGTACATTTTCATTTGAAAAATACTGCAAACTGCAATATTTCCATTAGATTTCATCATTTTCCACTGAAAACTTCCAAAATCAGATTTGATTTGTAAATTCTCACTAGGAAAATACCAAAAACGACAATACTTCCATTAGATTTCTCAATTTTCAATTAAAAAAATATGTTTCCATTTGATTTGTATATTATCAATTGAAAATATAAAACAGGTATATTTCCATTAGATTTCAACATTTTCAATTGAAAAATTCCCAAATCAGATATATTTCCATTTGATTTGTAGATTTCCAATTGAAAAATACCAAAAAGGCTACATTTCTTTTACATTTCAACATTTTTAATTGAAAAATTCCCAAACCAGCTCTATTGTGTCAGGGGTAATATCACCCCTGAAATAATAATTATGATAATAAAGGAGGATATGCTGTAAAACAGAAGACACCAAGTGAAAAAGAGGCCTTTTTCGAATAACTATGATGTTAATATGCTGTAAAGACTAGGAAATGGAAATGTTACAGAAAGTTAATTTAGAACATGAAATACAATGTTTTTGTATGTGTACAAAGTATATCAGATTTCTAATAGAGAATTACTGGAACAATAATAATTTGGAACTTTTAAAAAAGAAATGGATTTTGACGCTATAAGAATCAAAGTTAAAATTAAGGATGTTTTGTTCTAGAATTTATTTTTAAAACAAGAATCTCTGTAATTTACAAAGAGAAGCAGAATAATTAATAGTGAGGTGATAAACAAAAGTGTCTTGTTGTGAACCTTGGAAATCAATCGATGAAAAAGTAAATTGTTTATTCTCAGAGAAGTGAAGTTGTACTTTGGTAGTATGTCAGTACGTTCGCACTAGACAAACAGATATGTCACCAGGCTGGGACATGTGAGGCCAGTTCTCTTAATAAAGAGTCGAGCTAACCAGAGGAGAGACAGTTTTTGGTTCGTCTGTCTTCAAATGCAATTGAACTGAGTAGAGAGACGTCAGAGATTGAAAAAGAAGCGTCTGCTGCATGTTGCTGAAGCTGAGGGCTAAGAAGCGAAATACCGCCACTAACATCTAAGTACCGCTACTCCTGCTACTACTAATACTACTACTACTATTACTACTACTGAGAACGGGAACATCAAAGATTGTAGTAGTTGCACTAAGAACAGACCAAAAAGGGTTAAAACGAAGGCCATATCTCTCTTTTACCGACAATTATTCAAAGTATTTGTGTTTGTTTGGTTATTGTTCACATACAAGAAACATTCAACCTTGTGCAACAATAGTGTGTGTGTGTGTGTGTGTGTGTGTGTGTGTGTGTGTGTGTGTGTGTGTGTGTGTGTGTGTGTGTGTTATATATAGAAAAAACTTTTGTCCTTTCAAAATCGAATCAACCTGGTTATATTTATTTTTCTGTTGACGCGATTCTCACTTGATGAACTCACAGGTCAACCAACGGAAAACTTCTGGATTTCTACGATCTGATGACCACTTTCCAGGATCAAAACAATCACAATCTGGCTGGAGGGTGGGTTCGAATTGACACCGGGAACCGGAGACTTGTTTCTGAAGTGTAATACTGGACTAACAGTGGGTCTTGTGAAGAGCGTGGGTGCAATGGGGTGAGGATACAGCGTTACATGTTTAATTTCAATAGAGAAATAACAAAAACAGCAATATTTATATTAGATTTAAAATTTACATTGAACAATTCGACAATCAGCTATATATCCATTTGATTTTTAACTTTTCAAAAGAGAGATACAAAAAACAGCAATATTTCCATCAGATTTCAACATTTTCAATTCCAAAATCAGCTAAAATTCCAATTGATTTGTTGATTTTCAATTCAGAATTTTTAAAAAGTACCATTTCGTTAGTTTATTAAAAGTTATTTAGTGAAGACTATATTTACGAAGCGAAATTTGAAAAGCTTTATACAGATCATCACGCACCAAGATTTTTAAAATAATTTAAAACTTTTTATGTGCAAAACGTTCCCATTTTGAAAGTATGTTAAAGTGTTGACAGTTTTATTGTTCTACAGAAACTTTATCTGTTAAAACATAATTTAAGAAAATGATTGCTGAACGCTATTTTATATAATGTTTAAGTACCCAGTAATTTTTAAAATGTTGGGAATATTCTCCGTAATCTAATTTTAGGAATGTTGGCTTTAAATTTAATATAGTCATCGATCTTAATTTCTGTTAATGTCGTGTATGATTATCCATACATTCAAAATGGGAACGTTTTACACATAAAAAATTAAAATTTTTTCACTTGACAAGCACTTAATGACCGCTACTGTTTGTTTTAAAAATCCATTTTTTCTGTTATTTTCAACTTAAAGTAAATAATTTTTTTTAAATCAGATTAATTACACATTAAATCAGCTAATATTCCTCAAATAAAGTTTCAGAAAAGTATATTTTATTTTTGGGATATTTTTTAATAAAGAAAAATTCATTGCGAACCCTCCACTCACCCCCCCCCCATCACTGAGTTCATTGTAACTTGAAGCTTGGCGTTTAAAGGCATGCCGTAAACTTTCTCTAGTGTCTTTCTGTGAAATGTGTAGCCGACAATGAACGTATCCTCAGTGAGTATCAACCCACTCTAGCCAAATTACTCATATATAATTTTTCTTTTGTTCTGTTTGTTTTTTCTTAACCCTCGTTCTATTCACAGAGCCTGCTAACCATATTTTCTATTTATTTTTATTTTTTTTAATATACGTCAATGAGACTTTAACTAAGTTAAAACTTAGTATTGTACACATTATAATAGTATGTCATTCCTATCCCCCAGCACTCTCATCTAGTGTCATCCCTGCGACTACCCCAACTACATCCCCCTCTATTGTTTTGTTTTGTCGTCGTTGTATATGTTATATGTAATAGGAGTAGGTAGGCTTTCCTACCGCCCGGTCTACACTCCTCCCCCCTCTATTGGACACGACTAGAGGCTCAAACCTTGTTTCGTGTTTAGGAAGGGGTTCCCGGATCTCTCTCACTCTCTCTGGCCTCTGTACTGATGCTGCTGTGTTTCTCCCGTGATGTATGCAGCCTGTGGCATTACCTGTTCATTCTGAGGGTACACGGTTGACAGTTCCATGGTTGCTGTTTCCGACTGGTAGTTAGGAGCCCTAACTCTTGCGTAGCGTCTTGAGCGGCTGCTCTGATCAACAGTTGCATAATATCGGGGTGTCTGTAGTGCCATGTCGCGCATGGATAAGTGTCCCTGCAGTCATCTCCGGTGGGCAACCCTGAGGCCACATTATGATTCAGGCTGTGCCAAACCCTCTCTGCCCGCGTCATGGGTGATAACCGTCGGCTTCCTTTAACTCAGGCCTTCTCTTCTTCCAACACCAATTATCCACATGACTTACAAAAACCATAAATATAAACCTAAACCAGCCCTCCAAAAATCACCCAAACCTTTAAATATCTCCTTCTCCAACATCCGTGGCATTAGAACCAACTTCTGCAGTGTGGAATCTTTCCTCATTGCAAAGTGCCCGGATATACTGGTCCTGTGTGAGACCAATCTTGACTCTTCTATCCCTTCCTCTGATCTCTCGATCCCTGGATACCTTCCTCTCCTCAGAAAAGACTCTCTAAACCACATGCATGGCCTTAGTGTCTACGTCAAGGACCATCTCCCTCTGGCTAGAGAGTGCTCTCTCGAATCGCCGGACCATTCGTACTTATGTCTCCGGCTATCTCCCCTCAATGCTGTAAGCTATCCTTTCTTCCTCTATCGCTCTCTATCCTCTCATGACTGTGGTATACTCGATGTCATTTCTGACAGCTAGACAAGGCCCTCTCTCTCCATCCGTTCGCTCACATATTTGTGTTTGGCGATTTTAACGCCCATCACAACAAGTGGCTTAAGAATGCTAATACCGACCTCGCAAGCATCCATACTCTCAACTTTTCAGTCTCTCAATCCCTCACACAGATAATTGATTTCCCCACGCGTTTTGCTTACAACCGGGACTGTAAGGCCTCACTCCTCGACCTATGTTTTACCTCCATCCCTGAGTCTTGAGGTGCCACGCAGTTCTGTCCTATCGGTAACTCCGATCATGCTGTAGTGTCTGTTAGTATCTCCTTCAGCCCCACCCCCTGCAAGGAGCCTCCTACCACCAGAACCTCATTCTGCTACCAGCGGGCTGACTGGGACTCGTTTCCTGATTTCCTCCGCGATGTCCCCTGGGATGCTATATTTAAGATCCCCATTCAAGAATGTGCTTCAGAGGTCTCTTCCTGGGTTAAAGCTGGAATCGAGGCTTTCATCCCCCTCAAGGAAATTCAAGGTCAAACCGCGCTCCCCCCACCCTTGGTTCACAGCTGCTTGCTCAGCCGCCATTGCCCATAGGAACCACTTCTTCCACCGTTTTCGTAGTGATATGTCTGACTGTAATAGACGCCTATTTACCTCTGCCCGTAACGAGTGTAAGCGTATCCTCAACGAAGTCACCATTTGCTGCTCGGATGAAGGAACGTATTGCATCTCTCAAATTCGGCTCCAAAGATTATTGGGGCCTCTGCAAGAGCGTTCTGAACAATAGCAAACCCTCCATTCCTCCCCTGTTCAATCAGTTTGAGGTCCTGACCACCTCTGCCGACAAGGCTGAATGCTTTGCTCGGAAGTTTTCTTCCAATTCAACGTTCGTCTCTTCCGGGGTACCCATGTCCAATTTCCCTCCCAGAACCGAGGCCCTTTTGAACGGATTGCACATATCCCCGTCGTTGGTATTGGGCATTATTTCTAACTTAGATCACCACAAGGCTACTGGTGGTGACGGGATACCAACCATTGTCCTGAAGAAATGCGCGCCTGAACTTGCGCCTGCCCTCTCTAAATTATACAACCACTGCCAGAAGGAGTCTTGTTTTCCTGACTGCTGGAAGTCCTCAACCATTGTTCCTGTCTTTAAGAACTATGGTGACCCCTCCGACCCTTCTAATTACTGTCCTATCAGTCTCCTACCCCCCTTCAGCAAAGTCTTCGAGGCCATTATCAACACCGAAGTGATTAATCACCTGATATGCCATGGTCTGCTCTCAGACAAGCAGTATGGTTTCCGCTTTGCCCGATCTACATCCGATGTGCTTACGGCTATCACTGAATTCGTCTACCAAGCTATTCATAATAACGGTGAAGCTCGTGCCGTGGCCCTAGACATCTCCAAAGCGTTTGATAGAGTTTGGCATGCCGGCCTTCTTCGCAAGCTCCATGGTTATGGTATCACAGGTCGATTGTTTGACCTGATACAATCATTCCTGTCAAACCGTGAATTGAAGGTCGTTCTCAATGGATTCATCTCCAGCTCCTATCCCACTAACACAGGTGTTCCTCAAGGCTCCATCCTAGGTCCTACTCTGTTCCTCATATTCATAAACGACCTTCCTGACGCCATAGACTCCCAAGTCGGCATCTATGCGGACGACACCACAATTTACTCCTGCCTCAAGTATCGAATTATTTGCCTTTAAAGATTATAGAATTAATATTTATTTAGCTTTTAATAGCTATATTACTGATTTTATTTATGGATGGGAACAGGGGAGTGTGAGTTTTCGCATCGAAGGGGCTTTGTTGGAAAATTTAATTGGCTTCGGTAGAAATCCGTAGCTAAGATTTGTTTATATTTGAGAATCTTTGAAGAAAAGATTTCGTGAGCTTCGGTAGAATTCCGTAGCTAAAATTTGTGAAATTTGAAAAGAAAATTTGGTTAGCTTCGGTAGAATTCCGAAGTTAAAAGAAGTAATTTTATTCCCTAGAGGGGGAACTGTTTCATTTGATTTATTTGTTTGTTGATTCGAAGAAACGTTTCTATTTGTTTGACAGAGTCAATCGATGCGGGGAATTCTGCCCCTATTCACGTTCTTTCTTTTAAAATAAGATTTAAAAGAATTCCAAAGCTAAAGTTTTAAAATAGTTTGAAAGATATTCTTCATGGAATAAGATTTTAAGATCCTAGACTAGGTTAGGATTGTGTTTTTCAATTTACCCTTTCAGCTCCAGAGTTTAGTCCTGTGTGTTATCAGTGTATTAAATTGTAATTTAAATATTTACTTTAAGATCGTATACGGGTAAAATTTAAATTTGATTGAGAATTTAATTTTTCATTTAAATTTTGGTCTTTGACATCACCCTTCACACTGACGCACAGGAGACACTATATCTCTCTTTAGAAAAAGTTTTATATTTTCTCCACTTTATTTCTTCAATTTTTATTTTTTCTACACTATGCATATTGCTGTTCCTTTGTAGTGGATAAAAGAAATTTTAGACACTGCGATAATTATTGAAGCATTTTGTGTCCAGAGTAAATTTTTATTGTGGTGCATGCATGTTGTTTCCTTAAACTTTGTAAACCGTGGTCGTTGCATATTTGTCTTCGAACATTTCAGTTAGTTTATTCTGTTTAATGTAAATATGGAGTTAAATCTGCTATTGAAAAGGAACTGTTTAAAGGATACTATTGAACAAATTTTTCTATATGTTAAAGAAAAATCCTTTGGATAGAATTACTTTAGCAGCTCAAAAAGATAAGGTTAGTGAGTTGTTAAATTCTGTTGAGTCAATAAATGAGCAAATAACTAATGGTTATTTTGAAAATGAAGAAAATGATATTCTTAGCCAACACATTAAAGAAGAAACTTGGTTTCACTCCAGAATTACTCATTTTTTTGGTTCTGAAACGAACAAATTAAAAGAAGCTAGAAAAAATATTCCCCAGGTAACTACTAATTCGGAGTTGTTGTCTTCGCATTATAATGTTACCCCAAAATTACAGTGTCCTGTATTCGACCCGGAAAGCTTATCCCAGGACAAATTGTCCTTTTTAAATTTTTATAAAGAATTTGAGAATTGCGTACTTAGTGTTAAAAATAAGTCCTTGCGACTTATTATTTTAAAAAATCATCTGAAAGGATACGCTCAGAGGATCATAAGTCATCTTTCCATTTCGGATTTGAATTTTGACATAGCAGAAGATATTTTTAAAAAGGAATTTTTAGATAGGGATTATATTGTAAACAATATTTTCAAGTCTATTTTTGATGCTAAGGTTTTAAGAGTATGACTTGAATTCTGTGAAGATTTTTTTTAACTAAATTAAAAACGCAAATTTATGAATTAAATTCATTCAATTTGGATTTTTTAGAATATGATAGCGCCGGTAACAAATATGAGTTATACTATTTGTGAAAAACTGCCAGTAATGCTAAGGAAAGAAATAATTAGAATAGTGGGAAATAATTATCCATCTCTTAATGACATTTTTGACAATTATTCTGAAGTAATAAGAACTTTAGAAATAATTAAACCCAAACATAATTCTCAACTGAAACATGAGTACAGTAAATACGTTGTTCCAGACAAATTAAAGAGAAGATACCAAAATGGTATCTACTTTGCAAAATTTCCGGACTAATACTTATAATATTAGTTACAGTTGTAATTTCTGTAAAACTAATGCACATCAAGTTTACTATTATAAAGCTTTTCCTACATTTAAAGCTAGACTTTGGCAGTGTGTAGAGAACAACTTATGTACTAGATGCACTAGTCCTAACCATTCAGAGGATAATTGCCGGGGTAAAAAAAGACTGTTGAATCCTTGCTGGAAGTGTAACAACAGATCATATGGGAGCATTGTGTCCGAATTCAAAAAGTTCTGTAACTTCGAATCCTTGTTTCCAACTGGAAGAACAACTCCTACTACTTCCTATTGTCGAAGTTACAACCAGTTACAATAATATTATGGTGATGGGGGGGTAGAGTTCTCGTTGTTAATTGTTGCTTGTATCAGAAGGTAGATAAATAGTAGCAGTCCTTCGGGACAGCAGCTAGTTTGGCCTAAAGGTTCAACAAGCGATCAAATTGATTTATGTGTGCCCTTCGGATCAGAGTCAGTCTGCTGAAACAAACTGTTGGGTATGGCGCGGAGCTGTTTAATTGGTGGAAAATTGTTTATCATTCTTTTTATTTCTTTTTAGTTTTCCACCGGAAATTCTGCGTGGAGCCGGGTGCGCAGAGACCAGTATTGGTCATTTGCTGTCTAAACCTCTGAGGGTTAATATCCGGTCCTTCGCTTGCTCCGTGCCACCACATAACTTTCGCCCCAGTAAACGGAGTTGTTGTTGTTGTTTTTTTTGTTTTTTGTTTTTTTTTTTAGTAATAAAAATATGTGTTTTCTTTCTTCCATTTAACCGTTCTACCGGACTTCGTTCTAGTTTCTGGTTTGTTATCATTAGTTTCTTCGGAACAAGATAGGGAGTTATCCAAATCCGGTCTTGATCCAATGGAATCTTTTGATTTTATATTTTCAGAAATATATGCAGGTTTTAGTCTATCTATTGAAACATTACTATGTACGTCATCCGATCTTTTAATAGTAAAATATTTTTCATGACGACTTAATACTTGGAATGGACCTGTGTATGGAGCTTCCAATGGCTTTCTTACTCTGTCTGTTCTTAGCCAGATACTTTTACATGTTTGTAAATCTTTTGGAATGTAAGAATTAGGTATTGTATGCAGGTGTCCCCTGGATAATTTGTCCATGTCAAATTTTTGCATCTCGTCGGCTAGAATTTTAACGTGCGAGTTTGTCATTTCACTATTCTCGTTCTTGATAGAGTCAATTAACAATCGGGGGACTTGTGCATGACTCCCTGTTACTGCAGTAAATGAAGAATAGTTTGATTCGTTAGGTGTTATCCTCATTCCCAAAAGGACGATAGGAAGAGCTGACAACCACGATTCTTTCCTGGCTATAATAGCCGTTTTTAAAGTTCTGTGTGCTCGCTCAACTAATCCATTCGTTTGCGGATGGTACGCCGTTGTTCGTAATCTGTGGAAGCCTATTATTTTTGATAGTTCTGAGAATAATTCGGATTCAAATTGGCTTCCTCTGTCCGTAACGACATGAAGAGGAACCCCGAATCGGGAGATCCACAGATTGACAAAAGCCGTTGATATTGATTTTGCCGTAATTTCTGTTATTGGGCATGCTTCTATCCATCTCGTATTTCTATCAATGCATGTTAATAAATATCGATATGGTGAAAAATAAGGGTCAGTTTGGTTCTTTACTGGTGGTAAGGGACCGACAATATCCACATGCACCGTTTCAAAACGACTGGAAGGTAATTCAAATGGATTTACTTTGCTCTTTGTGTGTTTTATTATTTTTGCTTGTTGGCAGTGCTGGCATTCTGTGCACCAGGTTTTTATTGACTTGTCCATCTTCGGCCAATAGTATCTGGATTTTATTATTTTTCTTGAAGATGTTATTCCTGGATGTGATAGATTATGCAGACTGTCAAATACCGATTTTCTGAGCTTTTCAGTCACAAAAGGTCGTGGAAAAGGTAATGTCGTGTCACATAATATGGTTTCATTTTGATTTATTGTGTATGGTTTCAGTTGATCTTTGAATGCCTGAATTTCATTGTCAGTAGCTTGATGCTTCATTATTTCTTGTAAGTCACATATATCAATAGTGATCGCGTTGACAGGTCGTGATAAACAATCAGCTACTATATTTTGTGAACCTCTTATATGTGAAATGTCATTTACATATTCGCTGATAAAACAGAGGTGACGCTGTTGTCTATCTGATTTTAAGGAAGACTGGCTTTTAAAAGCACTGCAAAGTGGTTTGTGATCCGTCAGTAACATTACATTTCTGCCTTCTATTAAATGTTTAAAATGGAGTACTGCTAGATAGGCAGCTAGTAGTTCTCTGTCAAAAGTAGAATATTTTTGTTGGGTTTGGGATAATTTCTTTGAAAAGAAACCTATGGGGATGGGTTGATTATCAATCATTTGATGAAGTGCTGCACCCACCGCATAATTCGAACTGTCTGTTACAAGTTGATAGTTGTTAGCTTTCGAGCTGGGGAAAGCCAAAACAGTTACATTAGATAAAGACTTTTTCATATTTTCGAAAGATTCAATTTCTTCCTTTGTTAGGGTTAATGACTTGGAATTTTGGTTTAAACGTATTTTTTCCGTGAGAGGTAGTATGATATCGCTGAAATTTGGCACAAGTTTTCTGTAAAAATTTGCCATTCCGATGAATCGGCGTAGTGATTTGGAATCGTTTGGTTGAGGAAATTCACTTAATTCATTCAACTTTTTAGCACTGGGTTTGAGACCACTAGCAGAAATATGAAATCCTAAAAAGTCTAATTCATTAGCACTAAATATGCATTTGGAGAGACAAATTTTAAAATCGTACTCACACAGTTTTTGTAGTACTAGGTCGATATGCTTGGAATGAGTTTCTTCATCTTCTGAGAATATAAGGATATCGTCGATATATACAAAGGTATAATCAGTATCACGAAAGATATTGTCCATCATTCTCTGAAAAGTACATGATGCGTTCCGTAGTCCGAAAGGCATATAGTTATATTCAAATAACCCAAAAGGGGTAGAGATGGCTGTCTTGCAAACATCCTCCGGATGTACAGGTATCTGATGATAAGCAGACGACAGGTCTATCTTTGAAAAGAACTTCTTATTATGAAGCTTCGAAGACAAGGAATTTATATTTGGGACTTGATATCGATCGGCTTTTGTTATGGTATTTAAATGTCTGTAATCGCCAACAGGTCTATATGTGCCGTCTGACTTCGGTACCATATGTAAGGCTGAACTCCATTCAGAGTTTGAATGGGAAATTATTCCTGCCTTTAGGAGTTTCTTGAATTCCTCTTTTGCAATTTCACATCTCTGAGCTGATAATTGTCTGGCTCTGGAGAAAGTAGGAGGGTTGCTACCAGTTTCTATTCTATGGAATATCTTTGGTTTTGTTGCATTCGTGTCGCGATGAGGGGAAATTAAGTTTGGGTATTTCTCCAGAATTGCTCGTACCATTTTGTTAGCATCTTTATTCGGTACTAAATCTATATTCATGATAATAGACGATGGATGTGCATCGGATTGTCTATTAGTCATTTTATCAATCAGCTTATTGTTTGTGCAGTCCACCATTAGCCCGAAATGGTTTAGGAAATCGTATCCTAGGAGTGGCTGAGCAGTTTCGGCTATTATAAATGTCCAGGTAAATTCTCGTCTGAGGTTCCGTAGTGTTAGATTCAGTACTGCTTGTCCTGAGCATTCAATCTTTTGACCGTTGGCAGACACTAAAGAGATATTGGTTGGGTATGTTACAGCTCCGCTTAAATATCTCTTCGGAAGTATAGATACGGCAGCTCCTGTATCCACAATAAAATTTAAACTTTGAGCTCCTAACCGTGCGGCTACAATGAGAAGCGGCGAGGAAATGGAAGCTAACACCTCTCGCCTAGTTAGTTTTCCGAAATCTCACGAGGAACTGGTGAATTTGGGCGAGAGTTGGGTTGCATTTGAACATTCCGTTTATTTGGCCATCTGCACCACGGCTTACAAAATTTTGCACGTTCCGCAAAGTATAAATGCGCTCGGCAAATTAGAGGTTTTTGGTCCTTGTTAAAAGGGCGAACACTGGTAGGGAATTTA
Source organism: Acanthosepion esculentum (assembly GCA_964036315.1). Taxonomy (NCBI): domain Eukaryota; kingdom Metazoa; phylum Mollusca; class Cephalopoda; order Sepiida; family Sepiidae; genus Acanthosepion; species Acanthosepion esculentum. The sequence goes on from OZ038501.1 coordinate 41,349,265, forward strand.
TTTTCACTGTGGGAACAGCCATGTATCCTTTTAGTTTCATTTTTATTTTGCTGTTCATCCCTTTGCTTCCCCGAAATCTGTCGAATATGTGCGGTGTCTTGTTTGTTAAAATATAATAGTAAGTCATCCGCCATTCTTCCAAGGCGATCTGTGTCTCAATCGACTTATGCCGCTACCACTGGTTTAATGGAGTGAGGTAGGGCTTGAATAAATTTGTGACGTACGATATCGTCCCCTACGCCAATTCGGCTGGCTAATGACATAAGTTCATTCAGGTATACTGAGGGACGACCTGTTACAGTCGATGACGACATTAATTTGTCCAGCATCTCTGGTTTTGTTTTCTCGTAAGCGCCCGTCACTGCTTCTCTTAGTGCGTCGTAATCTTTTGATTGCAGTATAGTTGGCTGTATATTTCCTACTACGTCCACAGGGAGAGCTGCCAATGTGTTAAAAAATTTTTGACTGGTCTGTCTTATATTTGCAATATTAAATTGCGCCTCCATTATCGCAAACCAAGCTATTACGTTTGATTCAATGAAGTTTGGTGGTTTTATCGCAACAGCTTGGATTGGTTGGTTTTGATTAACTGTAGTTTCTTCAGCGTCATCTGCCATGTTTTTGGTTTGTGTTGAATAAAAATTCTAATTTTGTGACAGTTCAATTTTTTTTTTTTTTTTTTGTGTGCGTGTATATATATGTGTTAAAATCACGTCGGGCGTCACCACTTATGGTGATGGGGGGGTAGAGTTCTCGTTGTTAATTGTTGCTTGTATCAGAAGGTAGATAAATAGTAGCAGTCCTTCGGGACAGCAGCTAGTTTGGCCTAAAGGTTCAACAAGCGATCAAATTGAGGTCACCATAACATAAACAAAATAACATACGAAAGAGAAGGGTATATCAAAAACACTTTGTATTTAAATGCAACATCAATGAATAGTACAATGTTTCTTGATTTACACGCACAAAGTCCGTTATAAAATGTTCATTCATAGAAGAGAAATCCGATTATTAAAAGAATATAAGTGTCTTTTGTTAATACTTAAGTTCATGACGTGCTGGTCACAGGAGATGAAAGGTGAGGTCAATGGGTTGGTAGGAGTCCTTTGATATCTCCGTTGGTGAAGGAAGGCTGAAGGCATCGGGTTTCACGGGTGAGAAAAGCGTAGCGACATTCACTGACGGTACTTCAAAGCTTTCTGTCTTAGAAGTGAATTTATCGCTCTATTTATGTGTGCCCTTCGGATCAGAGTCAGTCTGCTGAAACAAACTGTTGGGTATGGCGCGGAGCTGTTTAATTGGTGGAAAATTGTTTATCATTCTTTTTATTTCTTTTTAGTTTTCCACCGGAAATTCTGCGTGGAGCCGGGTGCGCAGAGACCAGTATTGGTCATTTGCTGTCTAAACCTCTGAGGGTTAATATCCGGTCCTTCGCTTGCTCCGTGCCACCACAATATCACGCGTAAATTTAATTGCCTCATGGATACAGGGAGTCAAAGATCGTATCTTTCTAGTAAAATATACAATATGTTTAACTGTAACATAGATAGGTTGAATAAGGAGTTAGTTATTAAGACTTTTAGATGCTATTAAGCGAGATCTGAAAGAGATTGAACTCAATGTAAAATTAACAGACAAGAAATTTTCTCTTCCTTTTTTAGTGGAAGAAAATTTAGAATTAGATTTTCATTTGGATGGATTGGGAGTAGTTAATAATTTAAAAAGAAATGGATATAGGCTGGCAGCGGATTTTTCCGATATGAGAAATGATACTTTGTCTTTACGTGGTTTGTTAGGGGTCGATGTAATTAAATTTATGGGACCTATGCAGTCAATACCATGTATGGGAGGTTCTGCTTTTGAATTTTCTAAAGGAATAATTCCTTTTGGTAATATTTCGGATTTTCAATATCCAGTAGAAAAGACTGAAGGGGGGTGTAAGTCGGTTAAATTACACTACAGTCAGGTGATACCTGAATATACTGATTGCCCGGTAACTCATGTGTTTTAGAACCTAGATCTGAATATTTTGATCCTGTAGACAGTTTTTCTGATTCATTAGTAGAAAGAAAGATAGAGAGGTTGTTTGATTTAGAATCATTGGGAATCTCTGAAAATACTTTCAGTGACTATGATATAGATAAGCTTAGAAATTTCCAGAATTCTATCTCTTCTAGAGACAAGTGTTACGTTATTGATATGCCGTTGGATGAAGATAAACTTTCCTCGGTTCCTTCAGATCATAGTGGCATTGGGGGTACTTGATCGGGTGGTTGATAGATTAAGTAGTCAAAACTTATATGAAGAATATTGCAAAGTGTTTTTAGATCAGGAATCGGAGGGAATAATTGAAAGAATTGATGTGATGCCTGCGGATTTTGGGAATCGCATCTGGATACCCCATAGACCTATCATAAAGACAGACAGCCAGCGCACTACTAAGATAAGACCAGTATTTAATTGCTCTCTACGTGTTGGAGGATGCCCTTCTTTCAATGACTGCGTCTATCCTGGAATAAATTTATACACTGATGTTATGTTGGGTTTACTATTGAAATTCAGAATGGATCACTATGTGCTACTAGCAGATATCCGTAAAGCTTTTCTTATGATTAGATTTAAACAGTGAAAGAGATAAGAATTGTTTTTGCTTTTTTATGAAAATTGGTAATCAGTTAGTGAGTTTCCAGTATAAGACTCTTATCTTTGGGTTTGTCGCGAGCCCTTTTATCCTAAATTTTATTTTAAATTTCATGTAAACAGATACAAGGATAGTTCTTGTAAAGAAATGTTATTAAACAATTTTTATGTTGATAATCTTGTTAAAACTCACAATTCTTTTGAGCTTTTATTGAACTTGTATCGTGGGGCTCGGGATGTTGTGGATGCGTTGACAAGAGTTGCCAATACTAAGAGAGGAATTTTGTCGCAAAATGCCAGCGTGTTTGACCCATTATCTCTGTGCCTTCCAATAACGATCAAAGGGAGACTACTTCTTAGCGACATTTGGAAAAGAAATCTAAAATGGGATGAAAGTGTACCTTCGGGGTGTTTGGAATAAAATCTTTGCAGAATTTATTGAGTTAGATAGTGTGAAATTCCCAGGATTGGTAATTGACACTTCTATTGAATTTGATTTCATAATATTCTGTGATGCTTCTATGAAGGCTTATGGTTTTGCTGGCTATATCCTCCAAAAGGGCTCTGCTAATTTGATTTTTGCCAAGGCTAAAGTTGCACCTTCAGCTAGAAAAACTTTACCATCTTTAGAGTTATTATCGGTGGTTTTAGCTTTTAAGTGTTTATTAAATATAGTAAAAAAATTTCCTTCTAATATAAAATATAATCCGTGGTCCTTTAATTACCCTAAAGTGACCAATCTTATCAAGCACAGGGTTAATTTTATTAGACATTTCTTACTTGTATTCGATTAAACATTTGTATCCTAGAGTTATCGATCACTCACTCCCACCAAACTATTAGCCCCACCCCCAGCAGAAAATATGGAAGATAGTGATTTAAATAGGGGTATGACTGATGTCAGATCAAGTGAATTCCGTCCTAAATCCAGACTCAAAAGGAAAATTTAAAAAGTATGTGAAAGAAATATGGATTATCTTTGGTACTGAGATATAATTTTGAATATGATTAATAGAGCGAGATTCTGTTTGGAAATACTATGAAAAGAACTGTTACAAGATTGTTTTTCTTTATATTTGATAATTTTAGTGCCCATCTTATAGATTGAAATTTAACTGTTAAAGGATTTTTTTAAAGGATTTTTTTTCTTTTCTTGATGGGAGTTTGGAAATTTTTGTTGCCAGAAATTTAACATAAGTGTGAGAGGACACCTTTCAATGACTTCGGTGGTGAGATTGATGCTTTGAGTGTTTTTTGGAAAATTTTGTTGACAGAAATTTAACATAAGGTGAGAAGAGATCTTTCAACGACTTCGGTATTAGATATGATATGTTCTTTTGATGTCTTGGGTCGGTGGCGCCTGTGGACGGGGCTGTCGGTAAATTTGTTGCCGCGCTTTGTCATGGAATTTGGAAGCTGAAAGCCGAAAGCGAGTCCTTTGTATCAGAAGATTTTGTCTTCAGTCAGAATTTTATCCTCGGACGATAAAGACGTGTTTATTCTGGCTCCGTGGTGAACTACTCTAGTTTGCCACGTATATTAATGTTACCTTAAATAATTCGAATTACAGTATCGAATTATTTGCCTTTAAAGATTATAGAATTTTTATTTAGCTTTTAATAGCTATATTACTGACTTTATTTATGGATGGGAACAGGGGAGTGTGAGTTTTCGCATCGAAGGGCTTTGTTGGAAGATTTAATTGGCTTCGGTAGAAATCCGTAGCTAAGATTTGTTTGTATTTGAGAATCTTTGAAGAAAAGATTTCGTGAGCTTCGGTAGAATTCCGTAGCTAAGATTTGTGAAATTTGCAAGAAAAGATTTTGTTAGCTTCGGTAGAATTCCGAAGCTAAAAGAATTAATTTTATTCCCTAGAAGGGGAATTATTTCATTTGATTTATTTGTTTGTTGATTTGGAGAATCAACGTTTCTATTTGTTTGACAGTCAATCGATGCAGGGAATTCTGCCCCTATTCACGTTCTTTCTTTTAAAATAAGATTTAAAAGAATTCCAAAGCTAAAGTTTTAAAATAGTTTGAAAGATATTCTTCCTGGAATAAGATTTTAAAATCCTAGACTAGGTTAGGATTGTGTTTTTCAATTTACCCTTTCAGCTCCAGAGGAAGTGAAAAGGAGTTTCAAAGAAAGAAAAGAAAATATTTGAAGAAAGAAGAAACCCAATTGCTTTAACAATATTGTTTGTTGTAAAGAAAAAGTTGAAAGATGTTTGCGTTGTCTACTTGCTGACAACATTGTTTTGTAAGTAAAAATCCTTTTGTTCATTTTTGTTTGTTACCCACTTAGCATATGGACCAATATGCATGTAATTATGATTTGTTGAAATAAATATTTAATCTGTGAACACTAACGGTATAGTTGTTTATAAGATCGTCTGCTTCATTGAGTGGGTTTGTTGTTGATTTCCTTTGAAGAAACCGAGAAAGAAATCGGGAGTTTAGTCCTGTGTGTTATCAGTGTATTAAATTGTAATTTAAATATATTACTTTAAGATCGTATACGGGTAAAATTTAAATTTGATTGAAAATTTAATTTTTCATTTAAATTTTGGTCTTTGACATCACCCTTCACATTGGCGCACAGGAGACACTATATCTCTCTCTAGAAAAAGTTTTATATTTTCTCCACTTTATTTCTTCAATTTTTATTTTTTCTACAATATCAGTCCAATTCACCAGTCAGCAATTCACCCTCTGACTCCTGTTTCAGTTCATTTCGGACAAGTTTTTGGACCGGTGAACTTGTTGTTTTTATATTTTGCTTGAAAGGACTTTGACATATTTTGGATTTTTTTTAAAAGTATTACCACAAGTTAAGTTATCTGTCAGTTTTTTATTTTCCTTTCTTTTTTATTTTCTTTTGTTTGAATTTATTTTTTTCTCTGGGCTTCGGCCAACATTTTTTTATTTTTAGTCCGGTTTGACTAAAGTCCTACCGGCTTTTTATTTCTGTTTATAGTACAGTTTAAGAAAAGAAAAAGAAAGAAAGTTTTGTTTTAATTTATACTTTCTCCTGTTTTATTTTTCAATTTAATTAGCGACTTCGGTCGCAACCCTTTATTTTGTTTTAGTTTCTAGCTTTTGTATTTTTTCTATTTAATTTATTTCTTTAGCGGCTTCGGCCGCAAACCTTTATTTTTTTAGTTTGGTTTGACTTGTTTCAAACCAGACTTTTTTTATTTTTATTTTTCTTTCTGTATTTTATTGACCTACAAAGAAAAGGAGTTTATTGTTTTTCTTTTATTTTCGGCTGCCTTCGGGCGCCATTTTGATATATTTTTTTTAAAGTCCTACGAGACTATTTAATTATAGTTTTTCTTTTTATTTGATCTAGTTTATTTTTTTTCTAATTTGGGTAAACTTTTAGTTTTCCCAGTTTATTTATTTAATAGTTTTTTGTTTGAAACATTTAATTAATTTTTTCTCTATAGCAGTTTTTCGCGTCTCCCTATCACAACTCATTGCCTCTATCATTTGAGGCCAGCTTTTCCTTTTAGAATGGCCGACGGAATGAGTCGGTCATCTGTTAAAAAGGACCTCTTTGGGGCGGCTGCTAAAGCCGACCCACCAGAGAAAATTAAAAATAAAAAGCGGGGGAAAATTTCCCCGAATAAAACTGACCAGGCCAGTGCTAGTAGCACGGATAAGGAGGAGGCCATGCAGGTCTCCAAACCTAAGGAAAAGGTGCCCCCTTCGGTACCATCGAAGTCGCCAGCCGAGGAATCGCCCTCTTGCTGGAAGTCCCCTCCTAGTTGCATTGTGAACATCGCGGAGTTCTTGGAGAAGGCTAAGGAATACACCCATCTTGTGAATAAAGATGGTATCCTTAAAGACGCCCAAGAACTAAAGGTGTTCGAACAGAGAATGGTGACGGTCTTCGCGGTGGACAAGCGTACGCGCAAAATTTGTCGCTCCACGAAAGACACGATTATTAAATCACTTTTGTCCCTGGGGATAAAACCCCAAAGAGTTATAAAGGGCGTAAAATTTTTCATGTGGGACGTACTGCTGCCCACACCTGAAGATTGCCTCGAAATGGCAAGGAGAGAATTGATCACGAAGGATCTAATTCTTCGTACTGAGTATCAGGGAAGGCGAAGGACCAGGGTGGCCGTATTCGAGGTTCCTCCCCAAATATCCGGAGAGCTCCTGGCTGCATTTTTTATGCAGTACGGGCAGATTTTAGGGGCTCTCTCGGACAATTTGAACGGGGGATGGACTTTTGACATTATGATAGATGAGGCGGCCTTCAAGTCCATCCCCAACTGTCTGGATTTGGGCGACCGGAGAATGCCGGTCATCGTGACCGGTAGAAAACCAATTTGCTGGAGGTGTGGAGTGACTGGTCATCTCTCCTCCTCCTGCCCAGGGAAGAAGGCCCCTGGAGCTCCGGTTGCTGGCGACCAAAATCCCCCTTTGGCCGAGACTGTAAAATCCGCGGCGCCTGTAATGGGCCTACCTACGATGCGGACCGGTGGGGAAAATCCCTCGGTTGGGTCTTCGCCCTCATTACCCCGAAAGCCAACGCCTTCCACAAGTGTGGATAAGGAGAAGGATGAGGGGGAATGGCGCATAGTAGGTAGGGGCAAAGGGAAGATTCAGACAGCGGGGCCTCTGTCCCAGCATGACCCCAGGGAAAAAGTCACCTACAGCCCCATTCCCTCTACTAGCTCTGAGGGCGACGCCTCGGCCTCTTATGAGGAGACAGCTACTCCTGCGCAAAAGATGAATGAACCAAGCTGGCAGAAGATTCTTGATCTCAAAAAATTGAAGCAGAAATTGGAGGACAAGAGGGCAAAGAAGCATAAGTCGCTGGGGGTGCCCTGCCCCTCATCCTCTGCCCCGTCTTCCCCTCCATCATTTGTTAAACCTCCAGCGCCAAAATCGCTGTCAAATTCCCCAGCTAAACAAAAACGCATTTCTAATAAGCCTTCACCCTACAAGACCCCATCTGGCATGACGCCCTCGCATACACCATCTAGCACTCCTACCCCAACACCTACTCAGACTCCTCAAAAAAAAAGAAATAGGAGCCCAGACGCTCAGGGTGTGGGGGAAAAGAAAAAAAAACTGAAACCGCCATATCACTCAGGGGAAGACGTCTGCCGCGTATCCCGGGTCCATGCGGAAAATGTGTTCAGCCAGACGAAAAACTCAAGGCCACTAAAAGTTCTGTGGAATTTCCAGAAGTTGAATGGATTGGAAGTGGAAGATCCTGCCAATTTCAAAAAGGCCAGAAGACTATTGACTGTTGTTCGATCGGGCCCGGGTACGCGGGAGATTTGGGGCATGATAGAGGAGGCGAATGCGGCTCTGAAATTGGTGCCCCCAGCGGCTGTATATGAACCCGATTTGGATCCGGCAAAAGTTTGCAGAGGGAGGGTCCCTGTTTTCGTTCACCCTTCCCTTTATAGAGCACTCAAACTTACTTATCCTGCGGACATCGGCGGTCTGTCTCATGGTGACGCCGTCGACAATGAGATGGCGTCAGGATCAATGGGACAGGCTGTCGGTGTCCTCACCCCAGCTATGTTCTACTCTGATGGGCGACCCTAATCGATTCGATAATGGCACTCTGGTTAGCTAGTTTGAATGTCCGAGGCCTGAGGTCGGAGTCTCGAAGGGTGAGACTCGTTCGCGACCTTCAGAGCCTCGGTGTGAATATATGTTGTGTACAAGAGACCCGTTTTTCTTCTCGCGATTATGAAGGCATTCTGTCTAAGGAGTTTACTCTTTATTCAGCATGTTTTGATGGACGCTCGAGGGGTGTCTCTTGGCTGGTGAGCAAGTCTTTGAAGGCTGCGTGTGCTCTTGTCTTCGCAGATCCGGCGGGCAGGCTTTGCGTGCTGGATGCTACCATAAAGGATAAGGCTTTGCGTCTCATTGGGGTTTATGGGCCCAACATCCAGGCTGAGCGACTTGCTTTGTTTCGGCAGATCGAGCCGTTTATGACGACATCACGTCGGTTAATCTTAGCGGGGGATTGGAATGCCGTCCTTGACCCCGATATAGATCGTATAGGGTCAAAATATCAACCGGGTACTAAAAACTGGGGAGTGGAACATTTTCGGGGCTTTGTCGATGGGTTTGATCTTATCGACAAGTACCGGAATGAACACCCTCAGCGGGTAGTGTGGACTTGGACAAATAGTGGCAGCTCGGCTGTAGGTGTGCTTGCGAGCTACCTCGACCGAGTTTTAATTAGGAGAGTCGATGTAGGGCTCTTAGGGTGTCCAAGTTTTCATTATATAGTTTATTCGGATCATAGGCTTGTCCGGGTCCGTGTAAACTTAGATAAGCCTAAGGTTAGGATGACTGGTTACTGGAAATTCAATTGCTCGTTATTTGGCGAGCAGGATTTCCGGGACCAGTTTTTACTAATGCTACAAAGGGAACTGTCGGGGGCTGTGGTGGGAAATGCCTGGTGGGACAAACTTAAATCTAAAATTCGAACGTTTGCTGCCGATTTTAGTCGTCGACTCAGCGTAGATAGATTAGCGGCGCAAACGGCTTTAGAACAAAGAGTCGATCGGGCTGTGAAATCCCGTGATAGTGGGGAAGTAGTCCTAGCTAAGGCAGAGTTGGCCTCCTTGCTTACCAAGAAGGATCAAGCTCTGGTAGTTAGGGCTAGGTTAAAAAGAATGTCCTCTGAGGCGACGAATATGGCCGCGGAACTGCGTGCAGAGGAAAGTAGGAATGCTTCAAGACGGCATATCGCGAGCGTCACATTGCCGGATGGGCGGACAGTGACTACAAACTCGGGCATATGCGAGGCTTTTCGGGATTACTTTCGGGATCTTTTTACCAGGGAGCCCGGTCTGAGCTCTGCTCAGTTCGACACCTATTTGGCTGACTTTCCCTGCCTTGAGGCAGCTGAAGCGGCTGGGTGCGAGGGTCCCATCACTGAGTCGGAAATCTGGGAAGCGCTGAAAAAGGTTGGCCTGGATAAGTCTCCGGGATTAGATGGTCTTCCTTACGAAGTTTACTTGAGGCAGTCGCCCGTTTTTGTTCCTTTGCTGCAGCTGATCTTCAACAACTGGATGAAGCAGGGGTCTATACCTCAACGCTTCACCAGGGGTGTGATCAAGTTGCTGCGTAAGGGCAAAAGCGGTGGGGATGGGATAGGTAACTTTCGCCCTTTAACGATGTTAAATACAGAGTTAAAGATTTTGGCTAAGGTCTTGGCTAACCGTTTGCAGCTTGTCCTGTCTAGTCTGATTGGCTCCGAGCAGACTTGTTCTGTGAAGGGCAGGACTATTCAGGACAACCTTCATATGGTGCGCCTGATCATCGAGAAAGTCGACAGCGAAGCCGCGCTGATCAATTTAGATCAGTCCAAGGCCTTTGATAGGGTTGACCATCGATTCTTGGAGGCTGTTCTTTCGGCTGCCGGTTTCGGGCCGTACTTTCGCTCCTGGATCCGGCTTATGTATGCGACTCCCGGTGCGCTGGTAGAAGTGAACGGGGTAAGATCGGAACCTTTCGTATTGTCTCGATCTATTCGTCAGGGTTGTCCGCTTTCGCCTATGCTTTACGTTCTTGCGTTGGAACCTTTCCTTCGCAAGTTAAAGGCGAATCCGGTCCTACGCGGAATCTCTTTACCTGGTGCTACCACCTCGGCCAGGTATTCTGCCTATGCTGACGACGTTTCGGTTCTTGTGTCGAGCAGAGCCGAGATTAGCGAAGTCAGCAGAGAAATCAGTGGGTATGAGATGGTGACAGGGGCCAAGATCAACCGCGATAAGTCTGTTGGCTTGCGGTTGGGTGCGTGGAAGGGGGTTTCTCTTCCCGGACCATTCAGCTGGACGGACGGGCCGATCAAGATACTCGGCGTCTGGTTCGGTCCTGATATCCAGTTGGATATGAATTGGTCGGAGGTACGAGAGAAGGCCGAGATCGCAATTAATTTGTGGTCTCGGAGGAATCTTTCCTTGAAGGGGAGGGCGGAGGTATGTGTTTCACATATCTACCCGATTCTCCTTTACCGACTCTCGGTACTTCCACTTCCGTCTACCACAGTACTTTCATTAGTACAGCTCTTGTTCTCTTTCTTGTGGAGAGGCAAAGCTCCTAGGGTATGTCGGGAGATCTGTTGCCTTCATCCCTCTGAAGGCGGTCTAGGTATGCCTAGCATTGAGATTCGTCTCGATATGCTTCGCATCGGGTTCCTGGATCGTTTGTGTCGCGATTCGGATGACGGGGGCGCCTTCTGGAAGGAAGACGCCTGTAGATCCTTTCCATCCTTGAGAAGTGTGCACTCGGGCGAGGAGGAGGCTGGCCGTTTGCCTCGTGCCGAGTGCTCCTTCTACCGTGAATGTCGTCTGGCTCTGAAACACCTCTTACGGGCGACGGTTGGCCTCCACAACGTCCAGGCGTTGTCTCGTAGGGCATTATATCAGGTGGTAGTCAGGGGGTCCGTTCATGATGATTTGATTGACGAGCTCGGTCTTACGAAGCAGGAGGCTCGCTCAATCTGGCCTTGGGCTTCCGGGTTGAAATGTCTCAACAACGATGAGGCATCCCTCACCTGGCTGGTGATACGTGGGGCCCTCTGGGTCGGCAAAAGACTTTGCGCAGCGGGTTTGGAGAAATATCCAAACTGCCGACGTTGTGAGGGGGAAGTCGAGACCCTTGGTCACGTCTTCTTTCATTGCAAGTCGGTAGCACCATTGTGTAAGTTTGTTGAAGGTCTCATGGTTCGCATGTTGCAGGGAAAGTTTTTCGTCCTCGAGGCCGCTTCTGTTTGTAGCAATGTGGCCCCGCCGTTAACAAAGTCTGAACTTTATGTGTTCCACTGCTTGCTAGGAGTTATGAGAGTCGTGATTTGGGTGACACGTCAGAAGGGATTCTATGGAGGTGAGAAGTTCACTTCTTCCCTACTAATCTTGTACTTTAAGCATCAGCTTAAAGTCAAGATTAGGACGGAAAGGTGGCGACTCTCTTCATCAGAATTCGGCAAAAGGTGGGTAAATCTTGCGCGAATGTGTAGAGTGAGAGGAGCTGACCTAGAGTGGCACTTGGACCTCGGTTAGGTGCAGGATTTCGTCCCTCATGGGTTGAACAGAGCAACCCGTCCCGATATTAGGCTAGTTTAGGTTTAGTTTGAATCTTTAGTTTCTCGTTTCTGGTTAACTTAGCTAGGGTATGTATGCTCATCGGCCCCCTTTTATTTCTGTCCCTATTTTTCTTTAGTTTAATTCCCCATCCCCTCCCTCGTTAGGTGGTCTGTGACGTCAGTTCTCTGGTGGTTGCGGGATGACTTTCGTTTCGTGTGTGTGTTTTTCGTAGTTGTTAGTGTGTCTAAATGAGTGTGTGCCTGTGTGAGTGATTTTGGAAGGATGACTGTGTTTTACTTTTTATAATCTCGCAATTTTTTTTCGTCCAGTTAACTGATGTTACTGCCACACTTAGGTACTGTGGGGGTTTTATTACTAATCCTATTTTGTTTTGTTTTCTTGTATATATTATTATTTCATATTGTAAATAATCATTGGGGTTTTTAAATTGTTATTCCCCCCCCCCACAGAATTTAAATTGTACATATGGGGACTAGTTAGAATTTCATAGAGAATTTGAGGAATTATGGTGGATGTAGTAAGAAAGGTATGGAAGAATGTGTTGTTTTGGTGCTAGGACTATTGTTGGTATGTTTGGGTCAGTGTTTGTGACTAGCTAAGTTTTATTTAAGACAGTTGATGACCGTCCTTCCCCAACCCCCTTTTTGGCCTTGTGCCACATTTTGTATATATTTTTATATACAAATAAATATCGTCAGCAATTCACCCTCAGAGAAATTTCTACAGAGATCCACGCGTGTCTACATCTTGACTTAAAGGACTTTTCACGCGTCAACATCTGACTCAACCTCTCTCTCTCTGAAATCTTTGTACATTTCTTAAAAAGTGTAATCTACACTACTAAACAGAAACTGCTATTTAAGCATTAATATAAAAAAATACAGTCCAAGGTGAATAACTCTGCCAAAACAAGAACATACAAATTCCAGCAAAAATCTCGCAACTACATTACTTTAAAATTTATCTCTCGATAAATTTTCCTGTGAACACTTTTACTAAACAAAGGAACATTCCTGAACTTTGAGTTCATAAAATACTTAATTCAACTTTTCTTCAAACATTCAAATATTCCACTGAAACACAACTTTTTCCAAATTGTATTATAATTTATTTGTACATAAATATTCAACTTTTGTTTCTAATTGAATTCACTACCTTTGTTTCTTTGTTCAATATTGCCTTTGAGATTTATTCAATTTGTATGTCTACGCTAAAATTGTTGTGATTAATATGAAGAACATGCTTTTCACGCTTATTATCACAAAAGTTAAAACCCTTCTGATTTCACACTAATTCATAGCAATCCCAACACTATTCTACACGGCCAACTCATTTATCCATCAAAGTTCAACTCGGTTGTATTTGTGAATTGTAAACCAATATTATTGTTGTACATTTAATGTTTGTCTTTGCTTTCAATCTTCTTGCATGATTTGTTTCTAATATTTTTCTTTAATTGTTGTGGACTAGTGTTTTAGAACACCAACACTAAAAAAAAAAAATCCTTCTGATCACTAAAATACATTCGCCAGTCTGCAACACTTTCATTGCGGAAAATAAAGTATCCATTTTGGTTTTGGTGGTAACTAAAATATGCTCACCTTTTTTTTTTCTTTTTTTTTGGACGAAAATATGCGACCCTTTGGACGTAAAAATAAAAAAACATTTTGTAACGCTCTGTTCATTTTGTTTTTTCAATCCTTACATTTAGGCCAAAATAGATCTATGGTGGGACTGGCTATATTGTCATACGATAACCTCCACCACCCAATCTTGTAACTTTAAAAAATATTGTAATTATAATTTTTATTTTAAATAATAAATCAACAAATCAAATGTGACAAAAACAAGTAACAAAATGATTTTATTTCTAATAATCTCTGTCATATCTCTTTCTTTCTAATGTGTAAGTCGTGCGAAATTAAGTGAGGTATGACCTTTCTTTAAAAAAATGTTTAGGAAATTTAAACCATTTGTTTCGTAATAAATAAATAATCGCTATCTTGACTCTTACTGCCAACTTGTAGCGTATCCGGTAAAGTACGAGCAGTAGGTAGGATGTCTTGTCGGTGATAACTCAACAGTTTTTTAGCCTACTTCCATTAATTTTGATTTTCAGATCAACTTTCTTAAACTTAAACATAAAAAAAATATGTCTCTACGTCATAATTAATTCAGTGCCCAGGTTTTTTTAGAAATAACATTATTAACACTTTAACAAAAAACAGTGGTAGTTATCTCCAACATTTAAAAATCAGGTCTCTTCTTATTTTTAGTCTCTCTTCGGTGTAGACACCGTTTTACAATTATTTCTCACCTTTAAGTTTTCACATATGAAAAAATGTCTAGTCTTCGATTTATTACCGCTGAGGAAATCTCGAAAGTACTAAAATATGAAGATCTCATCCCGATCATTGAGATGACGCTAAGAGATTATTCTGAGGGGAAAGGCACAACAATTATTCAACCTTCAAAAACTTTGATTGACATAAAAGAACACAACGGGTAAAAGTCAATTAGATGATTATTTATTTATTTTTGTTATTTCTTCACACTAAAAGCCCCAACGTGGTCTTCTTATCCAGTACTATCATCTATATGGATGCTGTATTATCAAAAGTAATCGATATCATTTATGATTTTTCTTTAAATTTACACATGAACACGTACCTCTAAAAAAAAAAAACATGTATTGGATTCCTCTCTTCCGTTTCCATATGACCTCACTGTACTTCTTTTTTATTTATTTTTCACTCCCAAACATCAGGCTCATCATCAAAGTAATTAGTAAATCATTTGCTTCACCTCCGTGAAAATGCTAATTTTAGTGTGTAACTGTAAATTCATATTTGCGGCCTCTCTGATTTAAAGACCCCCCCACACACACACACATACACAAATTCTCTGGCGACAAGCCTGCACAACATATGGCAACAGTAACACTAAAACGGTGTAAGAAGAAATTACAATACATACAAAAAAAAACACTTGTCTCACAAACACTTGGGAAGAGTGTGCGATTACTACTGATGCCACACCAAAAAAATGTTTAAATATAAAATTATAAAAAGAATGTTTCAGATAAATTTTGTCTGGTAAATTTGCTTTTTAACGCCAAAACGCCCGTGCCTCTTAAAATTTTCCCAAATCGTCATAATGCCGTGTAAATGTACATGCTGAACTCGAATTAACAATTTATGAAGAAACCTACTGTTTTGGAGTTATCGACAAGAAAAAATCGGACTTCTTATTTAGTGTAGTCATTCGTCCGCCCTTACTGCCATAATGTTCACGTATTCAATGCAGGTTACTTTCGGTGGCGTAATCATAAATTTTGGCCTATTTACTTCTTTTACAGCTATATCTCTTTTTGAAATCACTACGCATTATCATAAAGCAATTTTTTTAATAAGTCACTTATCAAAAACTACACTTATAAGTTTTTATATATAACATTTATAATTTGCAGTACACAGAATTATGACGATTTGGGAAAATTTTAAGAGATATTCAGCGTGCGGGCATTTGGGCGTTAAAAAGCAAATTTAACTTTTGTCGTTGTACCTGAAAGGAAAACAATTTTAAAATAATATTTTAACGGTTTAAATGGAAAGTCCTTCTTTCTCGAAGCTAAAAAATAGCGTAAAATAACAACAAAACGAAAAGTGAAAAATCTGATTAGATTAAAGGGAAATAATTAACTTGGAAAAGTTATTTCCCTTTATAATTTTTCAACCAACACCACCTATCTCGGTGGTGTTGTTTGAACTCAGTTCTAAAAATTAGAAAGTAGAAAAAGGTAAGATAAAGAAAAGTGATGCATAACATATCTTCAATACCAACAGGGAACAGTGAAAATCGCCTATATTTCTGGAAAACGATAGAGAATACTGCTTAGTTTTTACTTAGCCACACCTGTATGCAAAAATCAATATAGATTTTTTTTTTGCTGGTGATAAGTTCTTTGTTCCTTCATTCTCTTAATCAAAAATTTTACCAGTGAAGATATTTGAAGGGAAGCAAAACATATGATGGTTTTTAAAAAATACTTTAAATTTAGTAAAAACATTTAAAAAAAAAAATAAATGTATTCTACTTATATCTCTCAATTCATAAATAACCAAAGAACCCATTTCTAAACATACGCACTCATTCATGCACACACAGTTTATTTTCATGAACGGAACAGTTCTTGTAAAATTGGCACAACACAATCTTCCTATATATATATATATATATATATATATATATATATATATGTAAAAATTTCTCAGAATTAACCTATAAAAAAAGACATTATGTATTAAGGAAAAAGACAATAGGGAAACTGTTCACACTGGATAAAATGTACAGTTTTACTATTATGTCTATATTTCTGAGTTGAGGTATTATGTACACTATTTACATTATTCGGACTATTGTCCTCATCTTTGTCGCCATATTTATTACAACATTTCAGCCATTGTACGCTCTGGCCTTCTTCAGGTGGTTGGAATGTTGAACTGAACCTTTTATTTTGCTCACTGATGTAGACTGTTCTAGTTCCATATGCCGTGTTTTAATGGATGTCAGTTATCAGTTATCTCCTGTTAATTCCCCTCTCCAAGTTCTCCACTGCCTTAACCTTAACTCACACTCTTTGGGTCCTGTCACTGGATCTAACCAACATCTTTATCCACTGTGCTATGTGTCCTTGAGGACATCTATGTATGAATTTCTGGGTATTATAAACCTAATGTATCAGCAATCAGTTTTTTACCAGAGCTCATATTGCAATTTTTGTTGTTATCATCACTTTTTCTCTGGCACTCCTTATTACTGGTTCCCATATTGTATTCATTTCTATATTTGGTTGGCTCAGGAGATTTTTGTAGCGTAGCATATGTGCTGATTCCTTAAGTTTACAAATTTTCCAATGGTGTTCTTTGTCTATGATCTCAACCTGATCCCACAGAGGGCGGTGATCTCCCTTTTCTCTCCATATGTGGTCAGATATTAACCAAGAAGAAGGATCACTTCGCACTTAAGACATATAGGCAGTTATTGCAGCGTTACATCAAGCTACCTCACATATACGGTCTCCCTAAGATTCACAAAGACGGTATTCTGCTCAGGCCAATTGTTAGTTCCCAAGGCTCTGTGTGCCACCCTCTGAGTCACTTCCTTGTAGATATAATTGACCCATTGATCGGAAAGTCTCCTTCATATGTCTGAAACTCTGCCCACTTTGTGGAAATAATCAAAGATGCTCCCATCCAATCCAACCAGATGGTGAGCTTGGACGTGGTGAGTTTGTTCACCAAGGTACTCATGGAGGAGGCACTGTCAGTAGTCTGACTCATCCCTAGAAGAACGGACCAGTATTCTAATAGATAATCTGACGGAGATGTTGACTTTCTGTACACAAACAATACCGGTATGGGATCACACATATATCGACAGGATGAGGGCTTAGCAATGGGCTTGCCATTATCACCAGCAATGGTGAATATATACATGGAATACTTTGAGGAAATGGCATTAGAATCTATATCTCTAAAGCCAACTCTATGGTTAAGGTACGTCGATGACACCTTCATACTCTGGACACACGAGGAAGATGTTCAGATTCTACTGGACCATGTGAACTCAATAAGACCTTCGATACAGTTCGCGATGGAGAAAGAGAGTAATAACACACTCCCATTCCTGGATGTTCTAATATCTCGAAGAGAGCATGGGTTCAAGACATCCGTATACTGTAAACCGACATTCACCAGCCAGTACCTCAATTTCAATACCCACCATCCATACAGTGTAAAGAATCGTTCGTTCCTTATAACACCGAGCAAAAGTCATAAGTGACATTAGATAAAAATTTGGTCAGTATAAGTAGTACCCTACAACATAACAACTACCCTGGGTACATGGCAGCAGTCCCCAAAAGCTGGGATAGACGGGTACAAGTGGAGGACAACAACACTCAGAAAACAGTCTGCCTGCCTTATGTGAAGGGGTTATCAGAGAAAATACAAAGGATCTGCGGCCCATACAACATCAGGACAACCTTCAAAAGTTGAACAATACTTCACAGATATCTCTCCCAAGTAAGACCCCCCCCCTCCATGGAGGAGAACATGAATAAAGACTGTGTGTACGCTATCACGTGCAGCTGTGGAAAGAAACATAAAGGGGAGACAATCCACCCCAGGCTTCAAGGACACCAGAAAGCTGTAACATGAGGGGAAGTGGAAAAATCAGGCCTGGCTGACCACATATGGAGAGAAAAGGGAGATCAGTGCTCTCTGTGGGATCAGGTTGAGATCATAGACAAAGAACACCATTGGAAAATTCATAAACTTAAGGAATCAGCACATGCTAGGCTACAAAAATCTCCTGAGCCAACCAAGAATAGAAATGAATACAATATGGGAACCAGTAATAAGGAGTGCCAGAGAAAAAGCGATAATAAAAACAAAAATTGCAATATGAGCTCTGGTAAAAACATGAAATGATAACGGCAAAAATTGCAACATGAGCACTGGTAAATAAAATGGTTGCTGAGACATTAGGTTTATAATACCCAGACATGGACACATGGCACGGTGGATAAAGGTGTTGGTTAGATCCAGTGACAGGACCCAAAGAGTGGAGAACTTGGAGAGGGGAATTAACAGGAGATAACTGATAATTGACATCCATTAAAACATGGCATGTGGAACTAGAACAGCCTACCCCAGTGAGCAAAATAAAAGGTTCAGTTCAACATTCCAACCACCTGAGGAAGGCTGAAGCATACAATGGCCAAAACGTTGTAATAAATATGGTGACAATGATGAGGACAATAGTCCAAATAATGTAAATTGTGTACAGTTTTCTTATTGTCTTATTCCTTATTACATATATATATATATATATATATATATATATATATATATATATAAGACTCAAACATTAATATTCCATGGTTATAATTTATTACATTGGAATTGTAATCACGATCCAATTCATCAGACCTACAAATTTGTAGCCTTTTATATTATATTCTTGCTCTGTCCTGGATATTGAGCTCTACATGGATTCTATCCTCTTGGAAATTATATATATATATATATATGAAATCAAGGGACAGGTATTGTATGTGTGTGCATGTGAGGTTATAAAAATATATTTTTTTATTTTTCCCATTTTAGTTTCTGCTTGGTTATGCCATGCTACAGTCAACCTGCCAAGATCATTGTGACAAAACTGGTGACAGTTTTTCCAGACAATGTTGATATTCCGAG
Organism: Acanthosepion esculentum; assembly: GCA_964036315.1. Classification (NCBI taxonomy): domain Eukaryota; kingdom Metazoa; phylum Mollusca; class Cephalopoda; order Sepiida; family Sepiidae; genus Acanthosepion; species Acanthosepion esculentum. The sequence goes on from OZ038501.1 coordinate 41,368,264, forward strand.
TCATGATGCAGCCATTGTTCTTTTTGACAGCACAAATGGAAAACTGCTCAGTGTAAGCTTTTTGAAATTTCTACTAGTAAGAATAATCAGAAGTTTCTACTAGTAAGAATGTTCTAAGGAGTCTTTGGTTGAAAAGGAAAGGAACAAACAAGGATTATATTTTCAACAGTTCAATGTAGTTGTTGAATTTTTTTCCTCCTCAAATTACTCCTGATAGGTACTCACCAAAATTGAATGCAAGCACCTCACAAGCCATGCATTTTTGAAAATGCTTTGACATAATCTTCTGGATATTGCAATTTAAAGTCTACAATTCGAATGCTTTGCCTATATTCTACATTGAAATTTTTTCAAAGATTTTCTTTGATATTTGTTTTTCTTTTTTTTACCTGTATCAACATAAAATAAGAATATTACAGAAAATTGTAAAATTCATTCTATAAAATATTTTGTGATAGATTAAAATGATTTTTAACTTTTTTAAATTAAATTTATGACCATCTCTTAATATCGTCATCAACTCATGAATTTTTATGATTTAAAAAAGCCTAAAAAAAGTTATAAAAATTCATATTAATATGGTATTTTTCAAGCTTATTCCAAAAGTTAAAACCAATAAACGATTTTTAATGTTTATTCTAGATAAAATATCTTTTCTTATTGCTTTTTTTAGTTAATGGATGGTGTTTATATTACTGCAATGAGAACAGCAGCAGTTTCTGCAGTGGCCACAAAAGTAATAGTACAACCTATTTTTTTTATTATCCAGTTTTCCAAATAATTAAAACGTAACATTTATTTGTTCATGATTTAAATTTTATGGTCTAATTTTGTTTTGTGAAATTTTCAAATTGGTTTGAATAATGCTAGATTGAAGATATAATAAACTAAGATCTGAGATGGTTTGAATCTTTAAAGAAATATTTTTGCTACTGTAAATGACGAACATTCTCTGAATGATAAGAAGCATCATGTCATATTTTGTAGATTTTCCCTTGCAAATAATTTGTTCTTTGTGGAAAAAAAAGATGAAATAAAATAAAAAAAATAACCACATTTCTTTTCATTAGAATATAACTTACTTGCATTCACAAATAGTAAAATGCTTGAAGTGTGTTTAGGACTTAATAACAAGTAATCTAATATAATATGAAACAAAATCTCAATTAATACTTGAAAAAGTATTTCAGTTGAAAAATTGCAAATTGAGATGGAAGAAATTTAATGAAAACATGAATTGGAAATTAAAAGAAAATTCAATTCACAATTGAGATAAAAAATGGTACTTGAATAATAATAAACAACTTAGCAAAAACATAAAAGAATAAAAGCTCAAATGAAAATCCAGGCGAAAACTTCAAATAAGAACAAAATTGAAAATGGAATTCATACAATTTATAATTTTTGGTTATTCTTCAGTTCCTCAGTCCTTTGCAACCACAAACACTGGCTATTTTGGGAGCAGGAGTACAAGCCAGATCTCATTACAAAGCACTAACATTTCTGTATAATTTCAAAAAGGTAAGTTCTTTTGGAAGAAACAGGATAACTCTGCCATCAGGTGTTTGCATTTTCTGTCAAGAAATTTTCTCTTGTTAAATAATGTCTATAAATTTTCTTATGGAAATTTTGTGTTTTTAATTCATGTTAACCCATGAACTGATGATAGGAACTACAATCATTGGTTCTACAGTGAGTTAGAAATTTCTTTGTATAATTTAATCCATTAGGATTAAGAATATGCAAAGGCCGGTCTGTGATGACGAAAGCAGTCATGTATTTTCTACAATTTCCAGTGGTGATCAAGTCTAGGTTAAAATTTTGGATATTGATTTCCAACATTGCCAAGTCGTCCCCACTTAGAGGATCAAGGGTTAATAATTCTAATTTTGTGACAAACAAAATTGTCACCAAGAACTATAGAAAGATAGTCATATATATCTCTCTATATCTAATTTGTAAAATCTTCTCCTTTCTTTCTGCTTCTTTTTCTTTCATCTTCTTTCTTTTCATCTTCTTTCTTTTCATCATTATCTTAGTCAGTAGTGGCTTTTAGTTTTCCTTTTATCCCAGAACAAATGGATGCCTTCCTTGTGAAAGCCGAAGCCAATTCTTGCTTTTGCTCTCTTCTTCTTCATCTAAGTTCAGCTCCCAGAACCAGCTGACATCTCCCTTGTGTATGCCAAACCCCTTCTGGTTCATAGACCAACCAAGCTACTTAAACAACAGCATATCAGCATCCATCTGAACCAGAAATTTGATACTTTGGGGTCATAACTTACTTTCCCCATTGGTTAAAAAATCACTTTAAACCATGGCTGTTTGCAAACTTTATTTTGGTGGGTTTTGACCTTCAGACTGAGCCTCTTTATAAGTTTTGAAAGCAAAATTTTATACATGTATTTTTCTCACCTGAAGCTAGCCAATAAAGCCACTAAGATGCAAGAAGTTACTGATTATGAGAGAATATGAGAAAAAAAGATTATTAAGGAAAGAGAACACTAAATGAACAGAAATTAAGAAAACACAAAATAATGACTGATATTGGATTTAAATTTTTGAAAATAAAAGTTGACCAGAAAGCAAGAAGTTAGAAGAGAGTTCCACAAATGAGAAGTGTGAGAGAAGAAACTGTTAGCATCAAACTTATGATAACATCTAGCCATTTCAACTGTAAAATGATGAAACCTTGTGCCAATCTAGTACTATGTTTAAATTCATAGAGGAAAATTCTACAATTACCATGAAATTATTTATAGAAAAGGTATAGAGAAGCTATATTATGGTGGTGGGAAAGTGACTGAAGCTGAGATGCCAGGTCAGGACCGATAACATTACAGATTCTACTTTGTATTTTATCAAGAATTTCTACATACATGGCAAAAGCAACAAACAAGATGTGGCAGAAATATTCAATGCATGGATGAATAGTTGACTTATAAATATATGATAGATTCTAGCAAAAAATTGTCTAGCACAGCACAGTGAACTGATTTTCTAACAGCAGACCTAGTAATTGATTCAATATAATCTTTCTACTTTGTGTCAGCAGAAAATGTTAACTCGCATAAGTGACATGAGTTACTCTTTTGAGGGTTAGCATCAGCCATGCTTATGGAAGATAAAATAAGTTCTCTCATATGATTAAAAGAGAGCAGTCTTGTTTTGGAGTCATTAAAATTAACAATCTATTCTTTGTCCAAGTTAACAACAGATTAAAGTCATTTTTGAGATCAGCTGCCAACTTAAAAACTGGAACAAGAAATGATGACTTCCAGCAAGCAGGAAAGCAGGAGGCAGCCAGCCATTTATTATACAGGAGCTATTTTTGGAGCACACTTCTTAATGACTATTACAGGGATGCCATTGGGTCCACATGCTTTGCGGGGATCAAGGTTAAAGATGAATATATTTTTTGTAATCCATTAGATTTCATTTTGGCAGTTCTTTTACAACATTAATTTGAGCCTCACATATACAAAATTTTGCACATCAAATTTTATTCAAGCCATTTTTTACTGCTTGGCTTAATTTTAGCAGTTTTTATTTAAAGAATTTGTAACTTTCTTATTTTAATAAATATTTTTAAATACTCCTCTCAAAAAGAATGTGTAATAAGTAAACCTATTCTATTATTTTTTTATTTACCCTGCAGTGCCCATAAAAAATAAATAAATAAAAATAAATTATAGTGTCGAAAAAAGATAATTATAATAAAATAATTATAACAATTATAATTATCATTAATTCACTCATTCTAAACTCCTCTGACCCCACCTTTCTCCTTTACACACACAAACACATGACATCACTACTGGACAAGTAGTTCACACAGATAGGCTGTTAAAACACGTGCCAATGACAATTTAATTCCCTTTTCCTTTTTCAAGCCATAATAGTAACATTTACCTTTTAGCACTTAACAAAAATTCAAGGTAAGATAACTCCAGAAACTTTTAACTAAATTATCTGGACACTCATTACACACATCTATAAAAAAAAACATACAAGAAAGACTGTATATACTTTACTTATTCTTTATCTTATCCTTTTGTCAGATTCCAATCCATATTTAATCTTCATTTGACTCCAAACTCACAATTTTACTCAGTATTACTGTTTCTCGTTTCTTCAACACCACATAACAACCAGATAATAAATAATGCTCACTTTGTTGTTTTCAAGTCTTGCTGTTTCTCATTTTTACAAGTATTTTTGTATATATAAATGTTAGGGGGTTTATAATTATTTACTCAGAGATATAACTTCCCTACAACCTTTTACTTTTATATAATTTTACATTTTTTTATTATATAAATTTTTACACACTTGCAGAGTTTTCAATAGCCTAGGGGTTAGAATCTCCAACTGATGCCAAATCGGTTGGGTTTCAGTACCAGCTTGAAGCAATCGGATGTCTAGCCACACTGAGGAGTCTGAAACAGTCTGTGGATGACTATCTACAATATATATATATATATGAGTTAAAGATTAAATGCAGATCAAATATGGATTGGAATCCAACAGGATGATAAAAGAACAAATATCAATCTATCAATCTAATATGTTTTACTTTTTATTAAAGTTTTGATGTAATAGAATAAGCTGTCACCCCCCACCCATAAGTAACTACACAATAGGTAGTAACTACCTAAAAGGTTCGGTAAGTCAATGGACTACAGAGTCTAGCTGGGATCTGTTGAGTACGACTCAGACTTGCGTGAGAACTACCGATCTCCCAATAGAAGCACTCACTACTGGATTGACTTGCGACGACCATGCTGTTACCTTATTTTTTATTGTACTGGTTTTTACAATAAACCTTTACTTATTTTATCCACCTTGTTTTTCAAGTATATATTCCTATTAGCATGGAATATAACAAGTTTCATCAGAGATTGAGAGAAAACAAACAAAAAGACAGAAAACGCTGCTATTTTCAATTATATTTGGGTCCATTCTCATTGATAAAACATGTGTATGTAGTTTTGTGAAGATAATTCTGTGTATGTAGTTTTGTGAAGATTCTTGTATGTTTAAGTGGGCATTGGATAGTAATAAATTGGATAGTGTGTGTGTGTGTGTGTGTGTCTGTCTGTCTGTCTGTCTATTGTTTTTTTTTATCATCACATTTGTGCAGTCAACCCATGCAGTGAGAGTCATAAGGTTCCAATTTATGGATCACCTCTTTAAGAGTGTATTCTTTGTATTAGATAGATATAAGTTAGATTTCTTAAGAATGGATTCAAAAACGATGGCGATGTAATGTTTTAGGCATGTGTTTATAGTGAGTAATAATATCATTAAGTTTTCAATATATTTTCTCCTTAAAGAATTATGTTCTTTTTTAATAAGGCTGGCATTAGTAAAATCAAAATTATGTCCAGCATCATTTTGATGCAAAACGAGTCAGATCAATTGTCTCAAATGCAAGTCTCTCTTGTGTTTGTAGATGCAGGCTTTTAGATCACATGATGTCTCCCCCATATAAACATTTTTGCATTATAAACAATTTATTTGATAAATCCCAGCATTTGAACCAGTGTTGGTTTTTTTTCTTCCTAATTATATCTCCAATTGTCTTGAAGGTGGTGGCAATGATGCTAGTATTAGAGATGACTAATTTGTTTGCAACTTTAGTAGAAAGAATGTTCAAGGGCAGGATTATGAATTTTGTGTAATTTTTGTTAGAAGTGTTATTGGTGGTGTCTGTTTTTTTGGCATTGTGGATTTTGTAAGCTGTTTTTTTTGCATTGAGGATAAAATGATGTGGATATTGGAGAAGTTTTCAAGTTTTCTCAATATATCTCTCTTCTTCATTTAGCTATTCCAGGCTACATATCCTAACTGAGGTGGAATCCTATGACTAGTCCAGATTTTATTTTTTGGTAAATTCATACATGTTTATAACATTTTTTTTGTAAATGTGCATTTCATGCACATTTACAAAGAAATTCTCAACTATCAATTACATTTATTTTTTGTTTTAGCAATTCACCCCTGAAGATAATCTTGGATGAGATTGAAAGTACTTGGAAAAATAAAAGAAATGAAAAAACTATGGCACCCTTCTTAATGAATTTAAGAATGTGAGAGAATTAAAATAAAATAGACATAATATGTTCATATTATTCAACCAAACATCCTTGAACATATATATATATATATATATATATATATATATAAATAAAAAGAAAGAACAGTAAGATATAAAATCCGGTGTTCTTATAGATATTTTTATTTTTACACAATAGTGCTCAATGTAAATTTACAGAGCATTAATATTATAAATTAATTGATTTAAAATATGGGTTTTTCGCTACACAGTGATAACCATGTTTCAGAAATGGAAGCTAAAGCTTTCGAATTTAATTTTGTTATTAAACCAAAGACATTAGTTCCATTTCTTCGTCAAGCGAATTTTATGGAACTAATGTCTTTGGTTTAATAACAAAATTAAATTCGAAAGCTTTAGCTTCCATTTCTGAAACATGGTTATCACTGTGTAGCGAAAAACACATATTTTAAATCAATTAATTTATAATATATATATATATATCTAACTGAAATTGCCTGAAGATACTGAAACGTTGAAACCAATTTAGTGGAATCAGCTGATCTCCTAATTATCTATACTTTAAAGCTCTACATGTTAAATTTTTATCTTTTTATTTTCAGCATGTTTTAATACTACTGTTTCCTGGTATAATTCAACTCTGACCATTAACATTTTATATATATATATATATATATATATATATATATATAAACACACATTTTTAATTATAATGTTTATAGGATTATGGTTAGTTTTCAAAATTTTTACTTGCCTTGCTTTTTATGTATCCAAACAAAAACTTCATTAACAGGTAAAGGTATGGAGTCGAAGACGAATAACTGCTGAAACGCTATCTTCTGAGATTGGTGCTGAAGCATGTGACAGTATTGAAGAAGCAGTACTTGATGCTGATATAATTGTAACAGTAACAACAGCTACTCAACCAATTCTCAAGGCAGAATGGGTTAAGAAAGGAGCTCACATTAATGGTTGGTTAAATACTGATGTCATTGTTATTTTAACTTGTACCAGTTGTGAAAATACAGTTATACCTTACCTTAAGTCATTTTGAGTTAAGTCATTTTCAAAGATACATTGGTTTTTCTTAAATAATATATGGAAAAATAAAACTTGCCTTAGGTCGTTTTACTTGAGTTTGTCAGATGTTAAAAATCTTAGAAATGACAAAACACTAAAATGACAATAAACACATAAAATCATATTTAAATAAATTTAAAAATTATATATATATATATATATATATATATATATATATATATATATATATCATAAAATCATCAAAAACAAAAATCAATTAGCATAATAAAGTATGTTCAGCAGATGTTCTTATTTCAAATTCCTGCCGACAGGCAGCACTTGTTCATTGTTTTCTGCTCCTACACAAGTTTTGAATTCAGACTTGTTTACATCTGTGCTCTGCTATTGACGTTCTTTCAATTAAATTTCAATTGCGATTTAGAACCCATGGCTCCAAAGAAAAGTTCCAGTGCAAGTGCTAAGCATAAGGCTTTATTGCTGGAAGTTAAGGTGGAAATTAATTATTTTATTTAGAATACTGTACATACATATAAATATGTAACAGGCAATGAAGAGTGCTTATTTGCAGTTTATAGTGTGGTTACTTTGACTTAACTCATTTTATGTCCTGAGTCATGAAACCAATTAATGACGTAGCGTTAGGTATGCCTGTAATATATTTGTTTTCTGGAATTTACAAATAAAATATAAATTCATAACAATATTAAAAAAACATTTTATGAGCAGCTTATCTACTCATGAATTTATATAAGCTTGATAAAAAAAAAAACACTTCTTTTTTTCAAAATCTTCACAAGTAATATTTCTTGTTCTCTTTTCCTTATATTCAATTAACTGTAAATACTTTTAATTCAATATATATATATATATATATATATATATATATATATATATATGTATATATATATATATATATATATATAATAAGATAAAGAACAACTAGGAAATGATTATATCTAGATAAAAATGTCCTATTTGTTCTTTATTTTATTGTCAGATTATAATCTATATTTGATCCCAACTTGTGTGTGTGTGTGTGTGTGTATATATATATAATTATCCTTGTTATTTCCAGCTGTTGGTGCTTGTAAACCAACTTGGCAAGAATTGGATCCAGCACTGATGCAATCTTCTATGGTTTATGTTGAAGACACTGACATAGCAAAAAATGGAAGTGGAGACATTATTAATTCCAAAGTCAAGTCTATTTTCACTTTTTCTCTTATAGTTCTTATTATTTGGTGAACATCATTTTATTTCTGATGACTAAATTATTAACTGCAGGTATATATCAGAAATAATTTAGTTATTTATTGTTAAAATGCATTAAAAATATTTTAATTTAGAAATATATGTATATATATACTTAATTGTAAAATTATTCTGCAAATGATTTATGAAGAGATATGTAATGGAAATTTGCCAAATTCAATGTGTTAGTGATTAAAATGAATCAATATTTGAAAGTTATAGTGGGAAAAAGCAATTAGCAATTCATTTGCAAAAGGTTTATGATAAAAATATCCTAAAACTTCTTATATAGTAAGCAAAATTTGAATAAAAATTAAATTTGGAATTATGTATTTTTAGGCTGAAATTTATGCAGAAATTGGTGAAGTTATTGCAGGATCAAAAGAGGGGTACAGGTCCAAAACCACCATCTTTAAAAGTCTTGGTAAGTAAATATAACTTATAAAAGTATAAAGAATTCAGAATATACCTAAAAGTACCATGCCTATATTCTAGATATTTACTAAGCTTAATCTAGTACAGGACAAATGTGAGGTAAACATGGAAGAAGATTGTATTGCATCAGACTACCAAGAGGGGAAAGCTTACATGCCTTGAAAATCAGTATTGGAAATTCTGCTCTATACTTGAGCTCATATGAAGGCCAGCTGAAAAGTTCATAGGATGACCAAGAAAACCAATGGGATGTTATGAAATGAGATTTATTTTTCAACATAGCCCCCTCGTGATTCACACACTTCTTCCTCAATATTGCAGTGCTTTGATTCCATTGGTGAAGAAGCTTTCATCGTATTGGTAAAAAAATTCTTCAGCAGCAGTTATGACATCATCATCACTGTAATACTGGCTCTGAGCCAAGTGTTTTTTCCTGTTGGGGAGCAGATGATAGTCAGATGGGGCCAAATCAGAAGAATAGGGTGTGTGATCAACAAGTTCAAAGCCACACACAGCAGCCATTGAAACATAGGTGGGGTAGTTAATAATAGTTTAATGGTACAAGTCTTACTAATTAAGCAATAGCTGGGAGAGAAGTGGTGAGTTCATGCCTTTTGCAAGGGTATTTGCATATAACAATATAATGAAACCAACAGGAATTGGAACCCAGCTCTCTAATTAACAATTCCAAGCCATTATCTATTACACCACCCACACATCCAAATTTACAGCACATGATATTCCCAAGCAGTCACCCATGTAGGTACTGACCAAGCTCAATGTTACTTAATTTCAGTGATCATATGGGAACCAATGTTTCAATGTGACATAAACCCAAGGATGTGTGCTGGAACAGTGTCCTGATGAAACAAGACACCTTCCGTCAGTTTTCCTGGGTGTTTGGTTTTGATAGTCTTTCATGACTGCCTCAGCAAGTTGTCATAGTATACGCCATTGATGGTGTGACACTTTTGAAGATAGTCAATAAACAATGCCTTTTGCATTCCCAAAACCTGAAGCAATCAGTTTCCCTGCAGATAAAACAACCTTGGCCTTCTTTGGAGCAAGTGAGGAGGAGGGTTTCCACTGCATGGATTGTCTCTTTGTCTCTGGTTCAATGTGATGAACCCAACACTCTTCCTAATTAGGAAATGTTCAAGGAAACCAGCTGGATCTACCTCAAACAATGTCAGATTTTCCTATGATGTGTTTCATCAGGCAAGCATAAACCTTCATCATGCCAAATTCATTATGCAGAATATTCACAACTCTCTCACAGGATATGCTAATAGCATTGACTATTTGATTTATAGTCAATCACCTGTTATCCATCACCATGTTGTGAACACAATCCATGTTTTCCTCGGTGGTGGTAGTTGAAGGATGTCCAAAACTTGGGTCATATTCAAAACTATCCCTGAAGAAGAGCAGAACATGTTGGTGGGAGAGTGATTCACATCTACTGGAATATATTTTTACAATATTAGATACCAATAACTGATACGCAGTAAGGATTCTGGTTTTACCCGGCTAAGAATTTCACAGTAAGATCAACTGGCTTTGCCCAACTGTTCTCAGAATAGTATTTCTCTATTTCTTTTACTTTCCTTCCTAACATTGTTTTCTTCAAAAATAGGTGTCAGGAACCTTTGTTCAACACTGTCCACTTTTAATCTCAATTCTTGATAAGAACGTATTTATTACCTGAAGATTTAAATAACCAAACAAACTCCAATGACTAATTGCATGTACCTGTTAGCATTATATTCTCCTTTGTTCAAATTAACAAATTGAGTTTCGAATCCCAAAGGAAACTTACATTTTGAAAATGATCATTCTTTTTTGCTTGTAACCACACTTCATACTGATACAATCCCCACCATTGATCCACTCCTCTGCAAGAACCAGAATGGATTTAGAAGAGGCAGGTCAGCAACTGCTCAAATCTTCTCCATTTGCCACATACTGGAAGAAATGAAAAATTTAACAAAGAGGTCACAATCTGTTTTGTTGACTTTTGCAAGGCATTTGATTCCATCAGTAAAGATTTCATGTTCAAAATCCTCCAACTCTATGGTATACCCCCCAGAATTGTTGAGTCAATTAGAGCTTTGTACAGAAATACCACTGCCACCATTGTATCACCTGTTGGTGATACTGATTCCTTTGAAGTTAAATCAGGATAACTACAATGTGGCACAATTGCTCCTTTTCTGTTTATAGTTGTTCTGGACTATGTACTGCATATTTCTTTCAACAACATGGAGGAAAAAGGACTCATTTTGAAACCTCACTAGAGTAGTTGGTACCCTCCACAATACCTGACTGACCTTGACTTTGCCAACGATCTTGCATTAATTTCTCAATGTATCAAGGATGAAGAATACTTGCTGCAATCACTCAAGCAAACATTGAACCAAGTTGGTCTCTACTGCAATGTGAGTCAAGATATTTGAAGAGTTGAGGACTTGAAATATCTTGGATATCACATAATAGATTCCCAAAAAGACTTCAACATCTTCGAAGCTCTTGCATGGGATGTGTGTAAGGAACTTCACATGATTTGGTGCTCAAACCTTCCATTCTCCTTAAAAGTCCAAATCTTTCATAGATTGATTGAACCAGTTCTACTGTATGGATCAGAAATGTGGGCATTATCTGATCATCTTGAAAGATTGCTGGATGAAGTATATACAAATCTAATTTGAAAAATCTAGAACATAAGCTGGAGATCCCATGAAATGCTTAACACAATTTACTGAAAACTGAGACCAATTTCTCTTAAGCTCAAACAAAAATGATTACAGTTTACCAGCCACTGCCACTGAGCAGACAGGGAAATCATCTCATCCTTGCTCTTATGGCATCCTTCTGGAAGTGTCTTCTCACAAAAATTGACTTTCCCAGACACCATAGCTCAGGACTCTGTGTTGGACATTGGGGATCTGGGTACAGCAATACAGGTCCGAACAGCGTGCAAAGGGATTGGCAACGGAGTTCCAACCAACGATAGGGAGGCTGAAGGATGATTATGATTAAAGTTGACTAATGAAAAACTTACTTATAATTAAGGGCATATATATATATTGCCATTTTAAAATTTGTTGTGTATCTGGTCATAAGGAGTTGTGTAAGACATATATATTTGTAGTTTTGTAGTGTAAGAGATCAAGTTTCAAAATATACATATGAATTACACTAACATTTTAAGAATTAAAAATACACACAAAGAAAATGAGGTAAACATGTGATGATCACTAAAATTGATATTAATTCCATAATATGAACATGTGATATCTACACAATGAAAACAAAATATGGAATTTAAAAATCAAAACAATTTTGCATTATTCTACTTTAAAAAAATTCTGGTAAAGTTAAATAGTGAAACATGTTAAATTTGTAAAGTTTTCCTACTTAATCCCATGTAAGTATAAAGGATTTTCCAATAAATTAAGCATGTTTTTTATTTTTTTTAAAATTAAAAATTCATTCAGTTATTAGACTCTATCCTCTACTGGATTTTATGAATTGGTGCTAATCAATAAATCTAGTTAGAGGAATGTGTAAAGTTGTAGGGAGTAAAAGTCTTAAAATGCATATATATATATATATATATATATATATATATATATATATATATTGAGGCATATTCCATTGAATAATTTAGACATGTTCTGCCTACTTATTTTCAATCGGATCCTTTCATATTCACGAATAAGCTTTTTGGTGGCATTATGAGAAATATATGAGAGAAAATCACCATGTTGATACATATTTCTTTTATTCTCAGAATAAAAGAAATATATATCAACATGTCTCAAAGAAAACATGCTGCCAAAATATACATATATTATAGACATTCAAAACTAGTTCATGCCTCTTAATTCTCAAACTGATTTAATTAGCAGGGGATGAATATGACTATGTATTATTACATAATAATATGCTATTGTGTTTTCTCTTTTCTATTTAGGTATGGCTATCGAAGACAGTGTATCTGCCAAATTGGTGCACCAGAAATTTTTCAATTAAGAATGTTCGTATGAACATAAATTACATTGTTTACGACAAGTGAACCAAATAAAGAATTCTATTTGCATTTTTTCTAACTTGTTTTACTTACAAAAATTAGATTAACAATTTAGCTTCTCCTCTATGTGATAATTTTTTCATCTCATTTTCTTAATTTTTACTCAGAATTTAATAAAAATACAGTTTCAGAATTACACTTTAAGTATACACATATTAATTATAAACTTTATTTTTGTAGCTGTAATAATTGTAATCTTTTGAGTATGTTTGGATTCTGTTATGTTATCTCTGTATGCATGTATAGAAGTTGTTGGGTTCCAAGTATGTTTTTTCATGCTTTGCGTTAAATGAAAAAAATTAATACTAGAATCACTTAATTTGGAAATATAGAATAATAATAAGCCAAACACAAACTATTGCTATTTCTAATTGTTGTTAGCACTTGTGACATGTAAATAATCTGAGTATATTTAGATGAAAATGCTACATGGTATAAATTAAACGTACTTTAATTTATACCATGTAGCATTTTCATGATATGATATCCACAAAAATGATAAAAAAACTCATGCAATCACTTAATAATCATATTTAGAATGTAGGTGAAAAGACACTTGAAGCTCCTATTGTAGACAGCATGGCATACACTTCTAGGTCAAGTCACTTTGGGCGACCTAGTACCATATTTTGACATCATTAAATTAAACACCTCTTTTTAATCATGCTATATAGTTGTTCTTGTTAGAGCAGGTCACCAAAAATATAAGAAAACCAGGAAGTGAAGCGTGACAACAAAAAAGGTAATTTTTATATTCTCTGTTCTTTAAGCTTTAGTGATAGAAAAGTAAATAAATAATAACAAGGAGACCAAAATTTCACCATCTCTAAAAATAGATTTATATTCAAAATCACCAGACCACAAAGTTATATTTTGACTAGGTATGTCCAATATTTCGCTAAAAAGTGGTATACCTTGACGACAAAAGGTCCCCAAATTGATAAAACAATTTTTAACGTTTAAATATTTATGTTGTTATTAAAGAGGAAAGACCAAAGTATTTTCTGAATATTTTTTCAGATTTTTTAATCCTTCCTATAAATGTTAAAAATTTTATTAAAAATCTTGTTTTTTTTTCGAGTCAAAAAATTTCGTAAAATCGAACTTACCGACATTTCTGTCGGAAAGATCATAGTTTGTTAGTTAAAAAATCATGAAAAATCAATTACACCTTTTTCTTTTGTTATCTTAGGAAATTTAGAATGATTAAAGTATACTTAATGTAATTTGAAAGAAACATTACTTACATTTTTAGCAGAAAATTTTTTAAGAGAGATATTTCCCACCAGGGTAGTCTATTTTGACAGGCGTTGATTGATGTACGTCAATATATTCACAACTTACGGTACTGAAATTTATTGTACGGTACCGCCAAAGTGATATAATTCGTTCTAATTTTAAGTGAATCTGGTTAGTAGATTTTTTTTTTAAAAATTCACTTTCAAATTTTTTTTTTTTTTTTTTTACCTTACGTTTGAGGAAGAATTCTGCACTGAAAATAACATTTAAATTATGAAAGAAAATCAAATTTTACAAGTAAAAATAAAACAGTAAAAAAAATACATTTTTTTAAATTGAGGTTTATTATTTCAGTCATGAAATATTTTTCTGAGAATATAAAAATTACATGAAACACCATTAATTGAAACGGGTTAACTTAATGAAATGAGATTTTATTTCTTTTTTATTAAGGCAGATTTTTTTCTATTTATTAATAATTATATGGCAGTAATATGAGTTTTATTTTATTTATTAATAAAATTAACATGCTAATAGCAGCTATGTTCGTTTTGTTTTGACTCGACAAGTATTTTTTAGTTTGAGTAGTAGCGAGCTAACTCCAGAAAATTTAAACTCCAAAAATCGTTTTAATTGATAATTTGTCGTGTGGATAATAATTCCAAAGTAATGTACAATGAATTTATGCATTCGATTTCAAACTTGAAAATTTGGGTGGACTTCCAAGGGCGTTTTTTTTTTTGTAATTGTAAATAGTCAATATTTTCTTTTATCCCACTATTCGATTATATTTGAAGAGAAAAAGAAAAAAATTGAAAATACGACGATATTCAGAAAACTTGACAAGCGTTGTTTTCTTGTTACAAAGCCATTTCTGAAGTAAAAAAAAAACTTGCTTCTATCAAAGGAAACTACTCATGTGACATTATTTCAACAATGTGCATCCGTACTTTCGTTGTAGACGATTTTAAATACAATTTTGGAATATTAAAAATTATTTTTAAAATAATTATGGTTGTCAGATTTTAATAAGCTTTCAAATTTATGATCTTTAAAAAGTAGAGAACATAATATATCATTTCCATAAGGTTGCAGAAAGAACTTAATGTATAAATATATAACAACCTTTTGTCATATTGTGTATTTAAAATTGAAAAAAAAAAGAAAATTAATGTAAAAATTTATTGTTCATCAAAAAATTTTTTTTCTTTCAGATAATAATTACCTTCGTATATATTATTCAGAAAAGCCATTAAAAACTTTCTTAATTAAATATTGTCTTAGTTTTATTGGGTTTTGTATTTTTACAATTGAGGTAAAAGTTTGGACAATTTCGGACATTTTTTTAACAAAAAAATCGATGATTTAGATTTTTCAGAGTTTTGTGCATTTAATTAAAAAAAAAATTGAGGTTGCAAATAAATTTTTTTTTGTGTTTTCATAAAATTAAGTTCGAGGGGGGTAACAGATATAAAAAAAAATATTTATACCATGACTTTCAAAGAGACAAACATTTCTAAAATAAGTTCATTCATTTCTGAATAAGTTCTGAAGTTTTCATTAAAATCCAACAAGTAGTTAATTTTTACAAGAATTTCGAAATTAATGTGTCTTTCAACTGACAAAAAAACAACTAAAAAAAAACGCTAAAAAGGTCAAAATTGGACATACCTAATTTTGACCAATCAATCAGAAAGCTTTCACAATCAGGTTATAAAGCTGTGAGTCAATGAAAATCAAAGCAGCATTATTTCTAAGCAGATCACTAGATATGTATATAATGAGATGGAAAAAAAACCTGAATCAGATTTTGTCCTTTTTCTAATATTGTAACATACCCAGAGCAAAAATATGACATTTTATTTGACTCGCTGCCAAATTTAGACAGTTATACTATCCTGCTGCTTTTGAAAACATACACCTCTTCTTTTACCACCTTTTAAGCAGTTCACTGCTACATTTGAAAACATATATATCTTCTTTCACCCATATTGTTAAGCAGGTGTCTACTACATTTGGATACATACATACATACATACATACATACATATATATATATATATATATATATATATATATATATATCTACTTCCTTCTGGTCTCTCTCTCTCTCATATATATCCAGTGTATGTTTTACGTTAAATACTTTTCTTTTCTGTAACCCGTTTCTGCAGATATGTTTTTTTTTTTTTTTTTTTGCTTCATTCTAAATTTCTTAGTGCAGACTCCCCAGCCGTGTCTACATCTTCAGCCGACCGTGAATGAACGGACATCACTTCTGTTGTCTAGATCAAACAAATCACAACGTGGGCAGGAAGCAGGATTAAACCAACAGACCGGTCGAATAATCTACGGATGCTCAGGGGACCTATGGCCACTCCCTTAAGTTCGGTTAGGACCAAGTAGCCACCTCAACCCAGAGAGTAAGATGCCGGAGGTTGAGGGGCTGGGGCGAAAGTGCTAAACTGGTGGCCGTGACCAGGATAGACCCGTGGGAATTACCACGGCCGTCTGAAAGAGGAAAGAAGGTTGCATTTGTTTTGTCCAGTCAAGACCGAGTAAAACCAGAAAGGACTCTAGTCTCCGGACTATATTGGTCTGAAAGAGACATAAGGAGGAAAAGAGAAGGAAGAAAAAGAAGGGGGAAAAAGAAACAAAACAGGGAGTGGCGGACCTCAGGTAAGTCACTTTTTGGTTTCCTTTGTTTGCTCATTGCACTTAGATCTGCCAGTAATATTGTTGATCTTGTTTTGACTTTGTCGACTTTGTACACAGTTGAAGCGCCACCACCGTGTTAAGTATTTTGCCTTTCGTTCTGTCGTTGGTCTCTCTTCTCATGGGAAAATGGTAGTTGACAAGACGCTAGGATGACCGTAGCAGGATCAGACACCACAGATGACCTTGGGGATGTGGGAGTCCTCAAAATATCGATGGGTTTCAGGAGGCTGATAGGTAGTATGAAGCTACCTACTTATAAAGGAAACCCTGCGGACATGCACAAATGGATTCTGTCCATTCAGAAGAAGCAGGTGATCTATGGCCTCTCGAACCAAGAAATGGTGCTCCTAGCTTACGAGGCCGCTGCGGGGCAGGTGTCCAAGTTCATAGGGTGGGGGTGGTACAAAGAAAACCCGGTCCTGATATGGACCGAGCTTAAATTCGCTCTGGTGCGGCAATACGCAAGTGAGAGTTCGGACATTGAGGCAGTCAGGAAATTATTCCGGCTGCAGCAACAAGGAGAGACTAATGAAGAATTGGGGGAAAGAATCGCGGGGCTAGCGGCGTTAGCTTTTCTGGAGTTGGCGACTCGAGACAGTGGTCCTATTCAGGCCCTGTTGGCCGATGTGTATGTGGACGCGCTGAATGACAGGGACCTGAGTGGCGATGTTCTGAAGGGGGGACTGGTCAGCCTGGCCGCAGCTATAGAGGCGGTTCGGACCAGCGAACGACTCTGGGATAGAATAAGAGGGGGTGTAGGTAGGAACCCCCGGGGGGGCAAAGTAGTGATGAAAAAGAAGGACCGGGAGCGGATCCAGATACGGGGCCCGAAAGAAGAGGTGAAAGAGAAGGCTGGGGAAGTTCCCAATATGAGAGCCTGGGATCTGTGTTATGGGTTTCACAAGCCCACACCGGGCCGATATGGGCTGGTGTGCTGGACTTGCAAGTAGGGTGGGCATCGGGTCCGCGACTGTCCGACAAACTATGAAGGCGACCCAAGGTCTTTGGGGCCGGACTGCACGACTTGTGGCAAGTTCGGGCACAAGGCTTGGTGGCAGAAGGAGACCGTAAACTGGGGATAAAGCGAGTTAATAAGCTGGTGCCCCCTACTGAGAAGGAAAAGTGTCCGAGAAACGCCGATGGGTTACTCGTGAAAAAGTAAGAGGCAGGGTGGCCTCAGTGCAAGTAAGACCTTTGAGATGCTGGACATGTGGTGTGGTCGGGCATTTTTCGGCCAGTTGTAAAGAGCGAAGTTGTTGGCACTGTAGAGGAGCGGGTCACCTGAGATGAACCTGTCTTCACAGGAGAAAGATGGACCACACCGAACGGAACAACCCTAACTCGAATGAAGGGGAGAAATTGGTTGCTAGTCCGAGAAAAGAGTCATCCGAGCTCTACCCCACCCAGGAGGACCTCTAGACAGAAATGGGAGCCCCTAGAAAAAGGTGAACTCCTGTCAACGACTCTCAGGCCTCGGTTGTCGAGGAAAGGAGAGAACATACAGGAAGGAGAAAGGCACAGGTATACCGTTTGCTGAAGGAAGGGCCAGACTTCACCTGTAATGTGTTGCTGGGAGACAAGGTGAACGCCCTTATCGATACTGGAGCTTCAGTGTCACTGGTTAGCTCCAAGGTTTTTAGACAGTTGGGACTGAAAACGAAGCTTAGTCCCGTCGATCTACTAATAAGTCAGGCTGATAGTAGCAGGATAGAGGGTATGACGTGGCTACCTTTCCAGTTGGTAAGAACCAGAGGTAAACTTAAGGTTTATGTGGCACCTGACTTGTGTGGTGAGCTAATTTTGGGAAGTGACTGGCTTAGGCAGAATAAGGCACAGATCAGTTTTGACCCCGCCACCCTAACATTGGACGGGGTAGGGATACTGTTGAGAGGGGATAATTATGAACAATTGCCAGTGGTGGCCCAGACAAATATAAAGCTTCCCTCTAGGGCTACTGTATCTGGGAATGGCAAGATTATAACAGAAGGGGTGCTGAACAGTGACCTGTACCATGTGGTCCCTACTGATAGGTATAATAATAGTGAAGGGGAAATAACCGTGTGTGATTCGTTGGTGAAGAGGTCGGGGACCGTTCCCTTACTGTTAACCAATACTACCAATAAAACTATTAAAATAAAGTAGTGAGAGGAGCTGGCACAGGCATGCCCAGTGAGAGAAGTCGAACAGGTGAGAGTATGGAATGAGAATAGGTCTGGGAATAAAACAGGTAGCAATGAAATAAGGGATGAAGATATAACAGCTCCTGAGCGTTATAGGAGGAAATTGAGGGGTTGTTGAACGGTAATCGGGAGGTAATAGCCATTACGGATAAGGAAATGGGACAGACGGAGACAGTTGAAATGAAGATAGACACGGGTAATCACCCACCTATTAAGTTAAGACTGTATAGGACCCCAATCCACAAAAGAAAATTAGTAGAGGACGCAGTGAATGAAATGATGGAATCAGGGATAATCGAAAGATCCAAATCTTCCTGGAGTTTTCCAATAGTAATTGTTGAAAAGAAGGATGGAGGGCATAGGTTTTGTGTGGATTTTCGTCAATTAAATGCCATTACGAAACCGCTGGCAGTGCCCCTCCCCTTGATTGATGATATTCTAGCTCTTTTAGGAAAGTCTAAATGTTTTTCCACCTTGGATTTGAGGTCGGGTTATTGGCAGGTAGCCCTTAGCAAAAAGGAACAGGAAAAGACTGCTTTTACCTGCCACATGGGTCTCTTCAATTTTAGAGTTATGCCGTTTGGGCTAGCAAACGCCCCGGGTGTATTTAGTCAGTTAATGTCCATCGTATTGAATGGCACTGAGGCATTTGCCATGGCGTATCTAGATGACATCATGGTGTTTTCAAAATCACCAGAGGAGCATTTTGAACATCTGCAGAAGGTGTTCGATAGGTTATGAGAACATGGATTAAAGTTAAAATTATCAAAGTGTCAGTTTATGAAAGAAGAGACAAAGTACTTAGGGTTTATAATAAACAAAGAAGGAATAAAAACGGATTTTGACAAAGTAGAGGTTATAAGAGCCATACCCGCACCGAAGACCGTAAGAGAGATTAGGGGATTTATTGGAGCCAATCGGATATTATCGGAGGTTCATACCAGCATTTAGGGGGCCCTCTAATAGCTCTAAGAAGCATGCTAGGTTTAAGTGGACCGAGGATTGTCAGCGTGCATTCGAGGCTCTAAAGGACCAGCTGACAGCTGTACCCCTGTTGGCCTACCCAGACCTGAGTAAGCACATGGTGCTGTACACCGATGCTAGCGATAAGTGTATCGGGGCGGTTCTTACACAACCATGTCTCGTTAAAGATGGACCCGTACCGGGTGTGCCTGAGGAAGTGCCGATCTATTTTCTGTCTCATCGGCTCTCCGAGACTCAGCAAAGGTGGCCAGTAATAGAAAAAGAGGCATTTGCCATTCTGTATGCTGTGCAGAAATTAGATTATTATTTGAGTGGGGCTGTGTTTACCATTAAAACAGACCACAAACCTCTCAAATATTTGTTAGAGGCGGAGTGGACGAATAAGAAGATACAACAGTGGGCATTGAAGTTAAGTGTATATATCTGCAGAATAGAATATTTGGCAGGGAAGGATAATACCCGTGCTGACCTGTTATCGAGGATTCCCATTAGAGACCGAATCTGTCAGGTTGGAGCGGGGTGTGGATGATAAAGCATTCCAAATTAATGTGATCAATTCACAGGCGTTGAAGGAGAGACTCGGTTGGGAAGATCAGGAAACTAGTGCAACGGAGATTGTTTCTGACCCCCATTAGAGAGATATTATTAGGCAAAACCAAGAGGATAGCGAGATAGCAACTATCAGGTCCAGGGTAGAGGTAGGGCGTACCTCCAAATATATGGTGCACGATGGAGTGTTGTATTACCTTTCAGGAAGAGATGAGGAAGGAAGTTTAAAAATGGTGATACCTGAGAAGTTGAGAGCTGAAATTCTAGATCAGTGCCATAGGAGGTTAAGACACCTGGGAATTAATAAGACGTATGGATTAATAATAAGAAATTACTACTGGCCTAAGTGGTTTAATGATGTTGTGAACCATGTAAAAAAATGTGTAACATGCCAAGTACAAAGGAGTAGGGTTTCCCCAGTATTAGAAACGGATGTTCCGAATTATCCATTTCAGAAAGTAAGCCTGGAGAAACACATAGAGTTAATCTTTACATAGTGAGTTTTGTGGACTGGCTGACGAATTGGCCTGAGGCATTTGCCATACCGGATAAGAAGGCACGAACAGTGTCAGATGTAATACTGAACGAAATATTCTTTAGATATGGGGCCGCCGAACAGTTGGTTACCGATAATGGATCGGAGAATGTGAATCAGATAATGAGAGAGACGTTGGGAGAATTAAACATACAGCACATAACCACCTCTCCATATCACCCCCAAAGTAAGGCTAAGGTAGAGAGATTTCATAAGACCCTCGCTGATGTGCTAGCTAAACTAACAGAGGATAATAGGGAAAATTGGGATTTATTCGTGACCCAAGCGTTAGCAGCTGTGAGATTCTCGATGAACGAGACGGCAAAATGTTCCCCTTATTACTTGATATATGGCAGGGATGTAGTCTTAACTATAGACAATCTGTTACGACCTAGGAGGAAGTATTTAGGAGAGGATCATCACCAAATAGTTTTAGAACAACAGCATAAAATTTTTACGCAGGTGAGGGGGGGGGATTCGAAGAGCCCAGAAAAGGCGGAACGAGAGGGTAAATAATAATAGAAAAGTTCAGGATAGGTGATCCAGTGTATTATAAAATACACAGGAGAGAAGGTAAATTGGACATGAGATGGAGTCCATACTATAGGATCGTGGAGCAGATGGGTCCGGTTTCCTTTGTGATCTGAGACCAATTGTCTGGACAGGTAAAAAGAGTGCATGCGAATTATATAAAGCTAGCTGAAATAGGAGAATGGAAAGGAGCCGAGACAAAAACTCAACAGAAAAGGCTGAGGAAAACTACGTTGGTAGAACCTGAAGGGTTAGAGACTGAAAGTGAAGGGAGTGAGGAGATTGAAATTAGCCCAACTACCTTTCGAATGCTGAGGGAGGTAAATCGGACCCCAGTGAGACATTCTGAGGAAGCAGGGATTGCGCCTAACCTTAGGGAGGAAGAGGAACTGAGTGAATGGGAAGAAGAGGATGAAATTCCGTTAGGTCAATTGCAGAGTAAATTGCGGGCTGAAAAAGCACCTAGTGTTAATGAGGAATTACCACTAAAACTGCGATTAAGGGGGGCAGTGCAGCCCGAGGCCAAACATTAAATGAAACCAGTACAGTGGCTGTGGTGAATGAGTGACGGTCTGCGACTAACTGTGCATTTATCATTGGTGCTGGTGAACTGTGTGGACGGGCCCCATGCATGCATGGAGCTGGTGGTGGTGTGGCTCGGTGCTTGAGGTATCGCCCTAAGATGTAACTACCCGATAAAAACAATAAGAGAATGATTGAGTAAGACGAATTATTCTCTCCATCTCCTTGCAGACATGGACGGGAGGAGGTTCATGTTACTGACGATGCTAGTTGTGGTAGCTAATACCTGGGAACACGGTGAGAATACTGTATTTAAGAAGACTAGCGAAGTGATTATAACTAGATCAAAGTGGTTGATAACTTTGGTGATAGACCTGCAGCCGTATGAGAAGTTATTGGGTCAGTTGAAGACCGAAGTGGACAAACTAGATACAGCCAGGACACAAGTCGCCGGAGACTATTTACAGACTCCGGAATACCACCGTATATTATACCCCTTAGCTCAGGAATCCCTAATATTTGAGAGACAATGGAAGGATATGAGTTACTATTTGAAAGGAATAAAGTTGTTACGGACCAGGCAAAAGAGGGCAGTATTACCTATAATGAGAAAGGCATTAAGCGTGTTGTTTGATACAGTCTCCAAAGGCAAAGTGAGAGTAATTAAGAGGAAATTAAAGGCGGTAGAACAGAGACAACAAGCAATGGCTCAGTCGGTTAGAGAGAGCGTATCTATACTCAATGTTACTAGGCTGGAATTGGCTAAGAATAGAGGGAGTATCAGTTGGTTGATTTCTCACCTACAGGTTTTTAGAAAAGAAGTGATAAATGTAACCACGTCTGTAACAACCAAATTACAGAAATTAGATGTTTTTTTGCAAAGGTATTTTCAATTATTAGCTATAATGAGTATGGTACGTCAAACAAGTCACTCTTTAACGGTGTTGTTAGAGCATGTGAGAGCCCAATTAAACATGCTGTCATTGGGACACCTGTCTCCGAGTATAATAACTCCAGAACGATTAAGGGAAGTACTACTGGAGATACAAGCCAACCTACCCCATCATCTTAGATTACCTGTAGACTCCACCCAGCAGTTATGGATGTATTATAGTGCCTTGGGATGTACTACCTTGTTGGAAGATGATAAATTGCTAGTGCTAGTGTCGGTTCCATTACTGGACAGAGATAGTACCTATGAAATTTATCAGGTGATGAATCTTCCCCTTCCCTATCCAAAACTAAGGCCGAAGATAGGAGCGGTGGCTAGGTACAAGGTAGAGACGGAATTTGTTGCCCTAAACCTAGCGAGGACAGAGTTTATGCTATTAACAAAGGGAGAAGCAGAAAAATGCAAGAATGATGCCTTATGTACCTGTGGGTCTGTAAGCCCAATTTACGTGACAGGTAGTCATAATCTGTGTGTACTAGATTTATTTAAGAAAAATAAGAAGGGAATTAGAGATTATTGTTAGGTAGAGGTGTTGGTTAGTGTAATGTTACCGAAAGCAACCAGTGTCTCTGACGGAATTTGGGCGGTAGCCACACAAGAAGAGATCGAATTATCTAAGGTGTGTGAAGGGAAGCCACCACTATGATAAGTTATTCCATCTTTGTTTTTTTTGTAGAGCTACCCATTGGTTGTGGAACTCATGGTCCATCTATCTCTTTACCTCCCTACTACCAAGCAGAAGAGAAGTTTGAAGAGAATGAGGCTTTGTTAGAGCTGGTAGGAACGAATACCAATGGATGGACGGGATTGTGGGAACCCATTGTAAGAGAGATTCTTAAGATGTCGCGAGAAAAGATGCCGGTGTTGTTAAAGCCAATCGATAAGATTGATCTTGGATGGTTGAAGTCGGAGTTAGATAGTATAGGTACGCCGAATTCGGGCTGGAGAGAGAATTTGGTTGCTACAATAACCTGGCCGACCGTTGTGGTAATTATACTAATGATAGTTGTGGTCTTGCTGGTTTGGTGGTGGTAGAAGAGGCGTGCGGTGTTGTCGACCGGGCAGAATAAACTGGCATGGGAGTGCATGAGTGAAGGAGGGATTCCAGTTAGTGTACTTTACCAGGGTAGGTCCGACCCGAGTGCATTGGGACCGCTAACTGATATTGAAGATGAGTTCTCGATTGTCGTGGAAGGACCTGAACCAACAAAAGATTCGACAAAACCTGTTGTGAAGGCGAGACAAAATCGGAGACAGATTTACGAAATAAATCGAATTTTTTATTTTATTTTTAGTAATGAGACTGAAATAATTGGTAATGAGTGTTGCGAACTCCAATAAAACAAATAGAAAGAACACTCGAACTAGTGAACTATGTGAAAAGGTTCTATTGCACCGGAAGTTGCATGTACATATGTATTGTAAGGACAATGAAAATGTAAGTGGGCATAATGAGCCCTAAGAAGAACTGAGGACTCTACCTTTGCATGCTGGAAGAGACGTATGTTTAAGTAGCCGCCTAGTAAGAAGCATGTTGGACTGGGTTTTCTCATATTTTGTTGATATGAAAGCTCGTGTGTCATTTATTAGTAAATGGCAGAGAGATAGTCTGGGAAACACACACACACACACACGTATATTTATTTTTTTAGTGAAATTGGAGTAGATTCGAATAGCAAAATTAAATCAGAGCATTTTGTTTACTGATGGGGAAATCTGTTCTAGATCAGAAGTTGTACCCATTGAATCTGGGTCATCAGAAGACAATGAAAATAGTCGAAATAAATTTTATCGATTAAAAATTGAAATAGAACTGAGTATGCTAGAAGGAACTTTGGAATTCACATGATTTTAGTTGAAGCAGCCAGAACCCCATGATAATCGCGTGCAAAGTAGTAGGGCCGAGGGTCAGTTATAATCAGCCAGGTTTATCTATATAAACGCGTAGTTATGCTGAAAAAGTGTTAGACTGGAGAAAATTCTTGAAGAGAGAATTGGCCCGGGCAAGCATTGGGAGGAGGAACGCCACTATAACTTTAAGCCCCTCACAGAAATCTTTATCCCTCCATTGCAAGAGTCATATATCGTTCTGAGACGATTTAACAACAAGTTAATCACAAATCCTCTGTGACACCAAGCCGTCAGCCCGTGGTCAACTCCCAGCTGCGGCACAAAGCTGTAAGGTTTCTTCTACCGGCGTTTTGGGGTTAACTCTTTGTCGTTGCCACCAGCCTGTGTTCCAGTCGTTCGGTGGTCATCGCTACATGGCAAAAATCCCCTGGTCAGGATACCAATATGTGACACCCAGACATCGAGGATTTTTTTTTCAAAACAAATTACACAATCAGCTGCATTTCCATATGATTTGTTGATTTTTAATTTGCAAAACCCAAAAACTGCAGTATTCACTTTGGATTTAAAAAGTTTCAATTGAAAAATTAGAAAATCAGCTATATTTCCAGTTGATTTAATGCTTTCCTATTGAGAAATAACAAGAACAGGAATATTTCCATTAGATTTCAATATTTTCCATTGAAAAATTTGAAAATAATCTATATTTCCATTTGATTTGTTGATTTTCAATTGACAAATACTGAAAACAGCAATATTTCCATTAGATTTCAACATTTTCAAATGAAAAATTCCAGAATCAGCTATGTATGATATAATTTGTTGATTTTCCATTGAGACATACCAAAAACAGCAATATTTCCATTAGATTTCAAAATTTTCAAAACAAGTTGCACAATCAGCTGCATTTACATTTGATTTGTTGATTTTTAATTTGCAAAAATCAAAAACTGCAATATTCACTTTGGATTTCAAAAGTTTCAATTGAAAAATTCCAGAATCAGCTATGTTTCCAGTTGATTTAATGCTTTCCTATTGAGAAATAACAAGAACAGGAATATTTCCATTAGATTTCAATATTTTCCATTGAAAAATTTTAAAATCATCTATATTTTTATGTGATTTGTTGATTTTCAATTGACAAATACTAAAAACAGCAATATTTCCATTAGATTTCAACATTTCCAATTGCAAATTTCCACTATCAACTATTTTTTCATTTGATTTGTTAATTTTTCCATTGTGAAATACCAAAAACTGTAATATTTCCTTTAGATTGGAACATTTTCAATTGAAAATTCACAGTCATCTATATTTCCATTTGATTTGTAGACATTCAAATGAAAAATACCAAAAACAAGAATATTTCCATTAGATTTCAATATTTTCAATTAAATATTTCACAATCAGCTATGTTTCCATTTGCCTTTTTGCTTTTTAATTGATAAATAAGAAAACAACAATATTTGTATTAGATTTCAACATTTTCAATAAAAAAATTCCATAATCAGCTATAACTCCATTTGATTTGTAGATCTCCAATTGAAAAACAGTAGTACCAAAAATATTTCCATTCGGTTTCAACATTTTCAAATGGAAAATTCCAAAATCACCTATATTTCCATTTGATTTGTTGATTTCCAATTCAAAAATAACAAAAACAGCAATATTTCCATTAAATTTTCAAATTTTCAATTGAAAAATTGAAAAATCATGTATATTTCAATTTGATTTGTAGATTTTCAATTGAGAAGTACCAGAAAAAGTAATAATTCCAATAGATTTTGTCATTTTCACTTGAAAAAATCAAAATCATTTATATTTCCATTCAATTTGTAAATTTTCAATAGAAAAAAAACAAAACTTGCAATATTTCCATTAGATTTGAACATTATCAATTGCAAAATTGCAAAATCATCAATATTTCCTTTCGATTTGTAGATTTGCAATAGAAAAATACTAAAAACTGCAATATTTCCATTAGATTTCAACATTTTCAATTGAAAAATTCCATAATTTTGTATATTTCAATTCCACTTGTAGATTTTCAATAGAAAAACACCATGAACTTCAATTGAAAAATTCCAAAATCAGCTATATTTCCAGTTGATTTGTAGATTTTCTATTGAAAAATATACAATTTGTTTTTTGAAAACATTACAAAACCAATAAAGTCATTGAAAATATGTTAAGTATCGATCGATAAATATTGATTTTAACAAGTTTCAACAGTTGATATAAATTTATATTAAAAATTTTGTGTTTTACAAAGTTTTGAATAATGTTCACTGGATTACACAAAGTTATATTGCCAATTTTTTTTGCTGTTTTTGCCAATTTCATTCAAAAACTACTCTAAATTAGCCAAAACACCTAGTTTTTCAATGTAAATTACAATTGTTTTCAAAACTTTGTAAAAACCAAAATTTTTAATATAAATTTGTATAAACTGTTGAAACTTCGTAAAATCAATATTTTTCTATCAATACCAATAATAATTTTATTGGTTTTCTAATCTTTTGAAATACCAAATTAAATTTTCAAGCGACCATGTTTAACGTTCAAAAAGTACTTGCAATTAGCTAAATCATCTAGTTTTTCAACATAAATTACAATGGTTTTCAAAAGTTTGTAAAATCCAAAATTTTTTAACATAAATTTGTGCAATATGTTGAAACTTGTTAAAATCAATATTTTTCTATCTATACCAAATCAAAGTTTTCAAATACCAAAATATATTTTAAAATAACACTGTGTTATGTATCAAAAGTAATTGGAATTGCCATCAATTTCAATTGAATTTTCATTGATTTCAATTTTTATAAAAACCAAAAATTTTAGTTTATCTTTGTGTAATCTGTCAGAACTTACTATGATCAATATTTTTCGATCGAAAACAAATCGTTTTTCATTAATTTTAACTGGTTTCTCATCTTTTCAATCACCAAACTCAGTTTTAATATGGCACTTTTTAAGGTTTCAAGAATAATTGAAATTGCTTTACAGTGGGCTATGTTAAGTTTTTAGCCACACTTGATTACAGTAATTTTGGCTTGCAAGCCAAAATTGCTGTTTCTTTTTTTCAGACAATACCGTGTTATTCTCGAGCTACTCTCATCTATCATCAACAATAGTTGACATATCTTGCAATGAAAGTTCGTGACATTAAGAAAATTAGTGAATTTCAACATGGGCAAATAATAGGATGGCATTGTCGGACTTAGCTCCTCCTTAGTTCCCTAATTATCCTCTAGGGGAGGCTCTCCCTACACTATAAATACTGAGCAACTTCTTGCTTCGTTCTCTTTTTCACATTTTCATTTTCTGTCCCTATTTTTCTTTAAGTTTAATTCCCCACCCCCTCCCTCGTTAGGTGGTCAGTGACGTCAGTTCTCTGGTGGATGCGGTTATGAAAAGACCGAAAAGATTAAAAAACTAAAAGAAAAATTAGATGCACAAAAGACCCCTAAATCTAAAAAGGCCTCTTCTGATACCTGCTCTGCCTCTCAGACCTCCACTATGAAAAATGCCACTGCCTCCACATCCTCTCAAAAACAGACCTCCAAACCATCATCTCCCATCAAGGCACCTACAAGTCCAAAAGGCACTCCCTCCACTTCTTCCGACGCTTCAATCCCTCTCAGTAGAGACCCCAGCCCTTTCAGACAAAACTTTACTCCACCTCCCTCTCCCAGTCCTTCACCCCTTAAACCACCTCTTAATACTCCTGAAATGCCCCCTCGGCGGGCTCTCCCATGACGGTACCATCAAGACTGAGATGGGCCATGGGTCTATGGGGGATGCAGTTGGTATCCTGTCCCGACCATGTTTAGGCCAGCAGAGCAACCCTAATCAGTTTGATAATGTCTCTCTGGTTAGCTAGTTTGAATGCCCGAGGCCTGAGGTCAGAGTCTCGAAGGGCGAGGCTCTGTCGTGACTTTCAGCGTCTCGGGGTGGATGTATGTTGTGTGCAAGAGAGCCGTTTTTCTTCTCGCGATCATGACAGAATTCTGACTAGGGGTTTTTCCCTCTTTTCAGCATGTTATGATGGACACTCGAGAGGTGTCTCTTGGCTGGTGAGCAAGTCCTTGAAGGCTGTGTGTGCTCTTGTCTTCGCAGATCCGGCGGGCAGACTTTGCGTGCTGGATGTTACCATAAAGGATAAGGCTCTACGTCTCATTGGGGTTTATGCGCCCAATAAGCATTTTGAGCGGCCTGCTTTGTTTCGGCAGATCGATCCGTTCTTGGCGTCATCTCGCCGGGTAGTTTTAGCGGGGGATTGGAATGTCGTCCTTGACCCCGATATAGATCTATAGGGTCAAAATTGGGTACTAACAACCCGGACATGAAACCATTTCGGGACTTTATCGGCAGGTTTGATCTTGTCGATAACTACCGAAATGAACACCCTCGGGAGGTAGTGTGGACTTGGACTAATAGTGGCAGCTCGGGTACTCCGGTGCTTTCTAGCTACCTGGACCGAGTTTTAGTCAGGAGAGTCGATGTAGGGCTCTTAGGGTGTCCAAGTTTCCATTATATAGTTTATTCGGATCATAGGCTAGTCCGGGTCCGGGTAAACTTAGATAAGCCTAAAGTTAAGATGGCTGGTTACTGGAAATTGAACTGCTCATTATTTGGGGAGCGAGATTTCCGGAAACAGCTGCTACTAATGATACAAAGGGAGTGGGGGGGAAATGCCTGGTGGGATAATCTTAAATCCAAAATTAGAACGTTTACTGCTGATTATAGTCGTCGGCTCAATCTAGATAGATTAGCGGCGCAAACGGCTTGTGAGCAAAAAGTTGATCGGGTGGTTAAATCCCGTGACAGTGGGGACGTAGTCTTAGCTAAGGCGGAGTTGGCCTCCTTGCTTATCAAGAAGGATCAAGCTCTGGTAGTTAGGGCTAGGTTAAAAAGAATGTCTCCTGAGGCAACGAATATGGCCGCTGAATTGCGTGCAGAGGAGGTTCGGAGTGCAACTCGGCCACATATCGCATGCGTCACATTGCCGGATAAGCGGACCGTGACCACAAACGAGGGCATATGTGAGGCTTTTCGTGAGTACTTTCAGGAACTTTTCACCAGGGAGCCCGGTCTGAGCCCTGCTCAGTTTGACGCCTATTTAGCTGACTTCCCCTGCCTTGAGGCAGCTGAAGCAGCTAGGTGCGAGGATCCCATTACAGAGTCGGAAATCTGGGATGCGCTGAAACAGGTTGGCCTGGACAAATCTCCGGGATTAGATGCTCTTCCGTACGAAGTGTACTTGAGGCAGTCGCCCGTTTTTGTTCCCTTGCTGGCACTGATTTTCGGCAACTGGTTGAAGCGGGGGTCTATACCCCAGCGCTTCACCAGGGGCGTAATCAAGTTGTTACGTAAGGACAAAAACGGTGGGGATGGGTTAGATAACTTTCGTCCTTTAACTATGCTAAACACAGAGTTAAAGATTTTGGCTAAGGTCTTAGCGAACCGTTTGCAGGTTGTCCTCTCTAGTCTGATTGGCTCCGAACAGACTTGTGCTGTGAAGGGCAGGACTATTCAAGACAACCTTCATATGGTGCGCTTGATCATGGAGCAAGTCGACAGTGAAGCCGCGCTGATCAATTTAGATCAGTCCAAGGCATTCGATAGGGTTGACCATCGGTTTTTGGAGGCTGTTCTTTCGGCGGCTGGTTTCGGGCCGTACTTTCGCACCTGGATCCGACTTCTGTATGCGACCCCCGGTGCGCTGGTGGAAGTGAATAGAGTACGATCGGAGCCTTTCGTATTGTCTCGCTCCATTCGTCAAGGTTGTCCGCTTTCGCTTTTGCTGTACGTTCTTGCGTTGGAACCTTTCCTTCGCAAGTTAAAGACGAATCCGGTCCTAAGCGGAATTTCCCTACCTGGCGCTACCAACGCGCCCAGGTATTCCGCCTATGCTAATGACGTTTTTGTTCTTGTGTCGACATTAACGAAGTCAGCAAAGAAATCAGTGGTTATGAGATGGTGACAGGGGCCAAGATCAACCGCGATAAGTCTGTTGGCTTGCGGTTGGGTGCGTGGAAGGGAGTTTCTCTTCCCGGACCTTTCCTCTGGACGGATGGGCCGGTCAAGATTCTCGGCGTCTGGTTCGGTCCTGATCTCCATTTGGATATGAATTGGTCGGAGGTGCAAGGGAAGGCCGAGATCGCAATTAATTTGTGGTCTCGGAGGAATCTTTCCTTAAAGGGGAGGTCGGAAGTATGTGTTTCACACATCTACCCGATACTTCTTTACCGACTCTCTGCGCTTCCACTTCCGTCTGACATTTTACTGGCGTTAGTGTTTATCTTGTTCTCCTTCTTGTGCGGATGCAAGGCCGCCAGAGTCTCTCGGGAGATCTGTTGCCTTCATCCATCTGAAGGCGGTCTAGGTATGCCTAGCATTGAGATTCGTCAATATATGCTTCGCATCGGATTCCTGGATCGAATGTGTCGCGAACCGGATGAGGTGGGCGCCTTCTGGAAGGAAGACGCCCGTAAGAGTTTCACATCCCTGAGAAGTGTGCACTCGGACGAGGAGGAGGCTCACAGTTTACCCAATGTCGAGTGCTCCTTCCGTGAATGCCGTCGTGCTCTGAAACTCCTCTTACGGGCGGAAACTCCAACGTCCAGCAGGTGTTAGTTAGGGGGGGCCGTTCGTGATGATTTGATTGACGAGCTCGGTTTTACGAAGCAGGAGGCTCGCTCGATATGTCCTTGGGCGCCCGGGTTGAAATGCCTCAATAACAATGAGGCATCACTCACCTGGCTGGTGATGCGTGGGGCTCTCTGGGTTGCCAAAGACTTTGCTTAGCGGGCTTGGAGAAATATCCAAACTGCCGCCGTTGTAGTGGGGAAGTCGAGACCATTGGTCACGCCTTTTTTCATTGCACGGTGGTAGCACCGCTGTGCAAGTATGTTGAAGGCCTCATGGTTTGCATACTGTCTGGAAAGTTCTTTGTCCTTGAGGCCGCTTCTGTTTGTAGCAATGTGGCTCCGCCGTTGACGAAGGCTGAATACTATGTGTTCTTATGCTTGCTAGGTGTTATGAGAGTCGTGATTTGGACGACACGTCAGAAGGGATTCTATGGAGGCGAGAAGTTTACCTCTTCCCAACTGATCTTGTACTTTAAACATCAGCTTAATGTCAAGATTAGGTCGGAAAGGCGGCGACTCTCTTCATCTGAATTCGGCAAAAGGTGGGTGAATCTTGCGCGCTTGTGTCGTCTGAAAGGGTCTGACCTGGAGTGGCACTTTGATGCCGGTTAGGCATCAGAATATTGCTTTAGCTGGGTTGAACACGGGCAACCCATCCCAAAATTAGGTTAGCTTAGGTTTTGTTTTTGATTCTTTAGTTTCATTTTCCAGTAAACTTAGCTAGGGTATTTGGTCACTTTTATTTCTGTCCCTATTTTTCTTTAAGTTTAATTCCCCATCCCCTCCCTCGTTAGGTGGTCAATGACGTCAGTTCTCTGGTGGATGCGGGGCGTTTTTCGTTTCGGGTGTGATTTTTCGTATCTGTTGTTGTGTCTGAATGAGTGCATGTCTGTGTGAGTGCTTGGGATGAATGAATGTTTTTATTTTTATAGTCCCGCATTAATTTCGTCCGGTTAACTGATGTTTCTGCCACATTTAGTGATTGTGGGTTTTTTATTACTAACACGATTTTGTTTAGTTTCTTGTAAATAGTTATTTGTCTCATATTGTAATTACTCATTGGGGTTATTTTTTTTTAAAATTTAAATTGTTATTTTATTCCCCCCTCCGCACAAACGATAAATTGTACATATGGGG
Organism: Acanthosepion esculentum; assembly: GCA_964036315.1. Lineage (NCBI taxonomy): Eukaryota > Metazoa > Mollusca > Cephalopoda > Sepiida > Sepiidae > Acanthosepion > Acanthosepion esculentum. Next base: position 41,401,011 of record OZ038501.1, read on the forward strand.
TCTAGTTAGTATTTTCATAGAGTCATTGAGGTATTATGGTGGGTGTGGTAAGAAAGGTAAGTAAGAATGTGTTGTTTTGGTGCAAGAAATATTGTTAGTATGATTGGGTCAGCGTTTGTGGCTAGCTAAGTTTAAAAGTTAAGACAGAAGACCGACCTTTTCCCCATTCCCCACTTCGGCCTTGTGCCACATTTTTTGTTAATATACAGAAATAAATAATCTTTTTCATTTTGCATTTCAGCGGACACACTTAAAAATGTAATCTCTCGTAGAATTCTGCGTTCGCCCACTTGTGGGGAAAACGCCCTGAAACACACATACATGTACGTACGAACTTTCACCAAACAAAGTCTTTACGTCCACACACAAACAGAAATTTTAATGTCTTTGTCACTTGTAAATTTTGTTGTTTAATACATATATTTGTTGACATATATATTGGTCTTGTTTGTCTTCTTTACATCTTAGGCTGGACCCAATTTGAGTCCGCCATTCTCTTGTAGTTGGACCATATTCTAGCAGGAAATAAACAACATGTGTTCCTAATTCAACAACACTCAAACCCACACGGTCCTCTACAAATTGGTGACCCTGATGTGATTTTTCAACTTCTCCTAACAGAAACAAGACTCTATATATGTACAAACTCACATTTACACACACTTACCAAACGAGAGCCAGTCAGGAAAAATATTGAAAAACACTTACTATGCACACCGTACACTATTAATCCAAAACAACATTTATACAGCAACAAAATTTGTGATTAGATGAAAGTGAAAAATCACAATTCACTACAATATGTCTATACAGAACGCATTTCTCCGGCGCGGCAAATAGAATTTTTCTACAACACGTGGAAACCAGTGAAGCCATAATCGACAATTAACTACTACTACTACGACACGAGCAATACAGCACATCTTCTCCACACCGGTCTCTATTTGCTTGACCCTTTCTTTCTCGCGGTGACGTTTGAGCTAATTTCACCCGGCAGACATGCTTAAACATATATTCTACACCACGTGCGACATTTCACACCACTACTTATCAACATTTCAACATTGCTTACCATGTCTTTAATGTACGAAGGTTTTCTGCACTGAAGAGATTAAGTGTGAAACATTCTTCGGACGAACCACTGTCTTTGAATAAATTCTGTGTGACGCAATCTTCGGACAACCCACTGTCTGAAATATATTCTACGACACAACTTTCACATGAAAATTTGCTGACGATATTCACTAAATATTACTTAGTTATCACTAATAAGCAAATTTTTCAACTTCGCCATGATGTTCTCACTCCAACATAAATCCGCATGCATTCTGCAGTCCACTACTGAATTTACGCGGAGTATTGGAATTAAAGCAAGCATTTGAATACAACAGCGTCGGTTTACAGCAATTCACGTGTACACTTCATCGACACATATTCACTCAGACTGTGTTATACATTCACTCTGAATATAATTTCAGTACCCTGACAACGCACATACTTTCAGCGATTTTTCATCTGATAACATTTCAGAAATAACGTTCAACTTCAATATGCGTCAACAATTTTGGACACTTTCTCTATTCAGTTTATAACTTTTTACATATTAAAAGTTTGCGTTCTTACAACTTTCAACTGAGGGGAGTATTGTTGGAGTTAGCTCCTCCTTAGTTCCCTAATTATTCACTAGGGGTCGCTCCCCCTACACTATTAATACTGGGCCAATTCTTGCTTCGTTCTCTTTTTCACTTTGCATTTTAGCGGACACACATAAAATGTAATCACTCGTAGAAGTCCGCATTCGCCCACTTGTTGGGAAAACGACATGAAACACACATACGCGTACGTACGAACTTTCACCAACATACAAACACTTTACGTCCACAAAAACACAAATGTTAATGTCTTTGTCACTTGTAAATTTGTTATTTACATATATTTGTTGACATATATTGGTCTTGTTTGTCTTCTTTACATCTTCGGTTGGACCCAATTTGAGTCCGCTATTTTTTTGTAGTTGGACCCTCGTCTAACAGTAAATAAACAGCATGTGTTCCTAATTCAACAACACTCAAACCCCCACGGTCCTCTACAGCATCAGTGTGGCAAGTCAAATAGAGAAATTGCTAGGTTTTTCTAGGTTAATCATCAAGCGGTTAATAATATTGTCAAGAAATTTAATTTAGAAGGCCATTGTCGTTTGGAACAATGTTCAGGAAGACTAAGCATCGTGTTTGTGTGAACGAAAAGGGCAATGAATAGGGAAGTCATCAGAAACCTTCGTCAGAGCGTCAAAGATGTCGCCAACAGCATGGAAATGTCACCATATGCGGTGAGAAAGACTCTGAAAGAGCTAGGCTATCAAAGAAGAGTTGCAAGAAAGAGGCCTTTGATATCAGAGATTAACAGTGTGACGAATGCCAGCCCACATATACACACTATTCCCCTCCCCACTCCCACAACAGAACTTAAAGCAGACACGCATAGTGCTAGGAAATTTGTCCAGGCTTTCCCGCATCAAAGGGTTGAGGTTAAAAATAGGGCTGAAAATAATTGCGAAAAAAAAACGCGAGTAAAACAGCAAGATTAGAGCGGACAAACTCTCTCTTTTAGACGCGTACGAATAAAGAAAAAACTCCTCCTCGGTGAGTAACAACAAAAGAAGAAAGTGTTTATTTACAATATACACAAAAAAAGGTAAAGGGGAAAAAAGATGATTAGGAGAGAAAGAAAGGGAAAAGAGAAAATGTTCTTGACTTAAAAAAGGCTTGCTCAAAATATTTCTCTGAGCGCCTAAAGAGTTCTTTAAGCAATTAGATATTATTGTTTAGGTTCAGATAGATACACTCACAGTTCTTGTAGAGTTGGAAACCCGTTCGCAGATAAAGGAATCCTGCAGTTGAGTGAGTTGCTGGGTCGACGACAGAAGTCCAGTGGGCTCGTCAGAAGGAGTGGTGAAGGGATGCAGCCTTGGATTGGTCTTGAATAGTGGACCGACGTTCGTTCTTGGCAGCCCTTTAGTAGTTCTTCTTTGGTGAAAGAGGCGCTAGAGCTCCCTAATGTCGACCTCACAGACGGTGGGCAGAATTCTCACTGGCAAAATAGGCAAGATTCTCCAAATTTATGGAGTTTTGGTAGGCTCCGATGGATCGAGGATTTTCCCTCCAAAATCGTTGTACAAATTTCCTGGCCCCACTATTGGTCAGAAAACACATTCTTATCTCCGATAAGAATCAGGGCCCTGGGAGCCGGTTTTGAAGGTACTGAAAACAGGTTGGTGTGAAGAAGCTGTGAGGTTTCTCCCAGACTTTGTGGCACCATGGAAAGAATGATGGTGGTGGAATTCCCTTTTGTGTTTTCCAGCTCTCTCGTTAGCCAGAAAATATATTCTTATCTCTGATAAGAATTAGGCCTTGGGAGCCGGTTTTGAAATTAAAAAGAGGTTTGAGTGAGGATAGAAAAAATAGCGAGAATGTGAACTTGTGAATTGTTGTTCTCAGATTAAATTCCAACAATAGAAACACGCAGGGGTGAATTCTAAAAATAGATTCAGACCCAATAAAATAGCAAATAAAAGAAACCACGCGATTGGTCAAAGGCAGCCAATCAGCAGTCGAGAAAAATAAGCGCCAAAAAGAAGACGCACACGTGGAGAGAAGCGAATCGAGGCAGTTGAGAGGATAGATCGGCTGACTGAAGGTCACGCCAAAATCTACGCTCCTGATGACATTGTGGAATCTTCCACGACAGCCAGTCTACCCTCCGCTGGAAATGCACTCTTCTTGCATCCATTGGTCGATCACCGTAAATCCGGCTTGCTGATTGGTCAGTTTCGACGAATCAGATCGCTCCCACGCGCACGATTATTCTTCGCGCCATTCTTCCTGGACCCTCTTTGACTGTATATAAACCGAAGCAACACGTGTCACCTAGAGATTCCAAAGAGAGCAGAGCCGAGCAATCCAGATTCGAGCAGAGCAGACCCGAGCAAACCACACCGACAACCAATTTCGACCGCTCAACACAATTACCAAAATGTAACCTTCAAGGAACTCCCGTCTTTGACTAACGCAGTCAGACGTTAAAGAACTTTCGAACATAAAACAACTTTGCTTACCCAAAGTGAACAGAACATTCACTACTCAATAAGAAAAGAACTTTATGACACTTACGCAAGTACAATCTACAATCTACTTCTAATATGAGCTTAGATACAAATATACCAAGTTAAGGGTACGCAACTTTTCTTGACTTAAACCAATACAACACTACTTCTAACATTGAACATCCGGCAACATAAGAAAACACTATTGTAAATACCTTTCAGTTGTATATAAATGTTTGTATTATTTCAATTTATTCTTGCTTTGTTTGTTCCATATTTTTGTACTTTAATATTGTTGAGGATGAATGTAAAGAACACATCGATCTAACAACCTAAACCTTCTGATATAACATAACACATACTACCCATCCTCCACAACATCCTGAGACGACACATTCCCAGAGGCAGGAAAGCAGACCTACTATCCAAATGCCAAAAATGTGAGGAGAGTCCAAATGTAATCAGCTTGAACCACAAAGAGACCATCGCCTAAGAAAAAATCCCGAGCAGAAAGCTGAGGCAGAAAAGATGATCTCAATCGAAAACCTTCCAGACGCTGAATTAAGAAGATAAGAAAAGAGACTATGATCGCATGTGTTCGATGAACACATATTTCAGATAAGTCAATATCTCCAAAATGAACCCTAACGTTATTCTGAGTCACAAACACACAATAATATTACGTTCTCGCAGACACCTTTTCACATGTGCAAAAATTAGATATTTGATGTTGTACCCTTATTTCTGTGTGAAGCTTTGCATTCGTTGCTAATTGTCGTATCCCAACTGAACATATTATGTTATTGTTATATCTTTGTTGTCGTCGTCACTTTCATGTTATTGTTAATTAAATATTTTACGGTTTACAATGTCGTTTTGTTCATTCATGGTCCACGGTCGGCCGAATGTGTCATTCCAAGAACCCGGGAAAGCCTAGTTCAATCAGATCCTAATCGAGCTGGACTTCGCCCACTTTCTTTTATTTTCAATTCATCTGTCGATGATTCAATGATGCAAGGGGGAATAACCCTACCAGTTATTCAGTAATCCTATAACGGAATGTTATTTGAGAATAAAGAGATAATGAATCATTGTGCAGAATATATAGATCTCAGCCTGGTATTGACTGTGTCCCCCCTCACAACGTTAAACCCAGGTGGGTCTGTGATAACAGGAACAGGCGTATGAACTGGGCGAGAGAATTCGAGAGCAAAGATTACGAATTTTGGCAGTCTGTAATTTGGTCAGATGAAAGTAAATTCTGTCAGTATTCTAATTCGAGATTGGTTTATGTTTGGAGAAATCAGAATGAGACTTAGAACACTTAATGTCTGCAAGCAAACGTGAAACATGGGGGGAATGGAGTAATGGAGTGGGGCGCTGTCTGGTTTGGAGGGAAAACTGAGCTGATTCTTGTTGACGAGCGGTTAAATTGTCCAAAATACTGTCAAATAGTATAGAAAGGACTACTCCCACTATTTGAAACCAATCAGATTGACAAGAATGTCTACCTTTTTCAAGAAGATGGAGCGCCATGTCATACGAGCAAAGTAGCAAAGGCCTGGAAGTAAATCGCAAGGAATCAAGTCATTGCCATGGGTAGCCTAAAATCCTGACATGAATCCAATAGAGCACCTTTGGGAGCACCTTGACTGAAGATTTCGAGAGCGTGCAACTAAAATCACGTCAGTGACATCCCTTAGAGAAACATTGCTAAAGGAGTGGCAAAATATGGTTCAGACGTAGAAAATGGAGGACCTACTCCATACTAGTTTCAAATACTGTTTGTTTATGTTGAATAGGGATTACGTAATTAAATTTTGAAATTGGATATAGTTTATTTCTCCTGGCTAAAAACTTTTCTTAGGCCACTGTATAATGCATCAATTTCAATTGAATTTTCATTGTTTTCGAATATTTGTAAATACCAAATTTTCTTTAATATAACTTCTTAGAAACTATTGTTTTCGAACGAAAAACAAATCGATTTTCAATAATTTTAGGTATTTTCATGTGTTTGCAAAGAGTAATTTAATTTTTAAATTAACATTGTTTCGGTCATGATGGTGGTTACCGTAAAATTCTGTCTCCAGCTCGTACATTATCTATGTATTCATAATTTTGTTTAAAACAAACTTTATTTAAATGCAACTTTCTTTATGATTTCAAAACTTTTTAAAGTCTGTTGTTTTCGTTCGAAAACATCGATTTTCATTTATGTTAGGGGTGTTTTGAAATATATTCAAACACCAAATTACATTTTTTTTAAATAACTGTGTAATCGAATCAAAAATAATTAAAATAGGCGTAATATTCGTTAATTTGAAGTTTATTTTCAATGTTTTCATAAGTTTGTAAAAACCATTTTTTTATATATAACTATTTTTTACCCAATAGCACCCACTCCAGCTTAAAGAAGATAAATAGGAATTGGAGCCGATTTGAGAATTTAAAAGCTCATCAAAGAGACAACTTTGGCAGTCGGTCGGCACAACAGCCAGGGTTCACACGCTCGTCAGGAACACCATCTCCACACCCAAAGACAACTGGCCTCTTATCTCCAAGACAACTCGCCAAAGCCCGTCGTCGCAATAATCACAGCTCACCCTCCCTCTACTACCGTAAGCCACTGCGGACGGCTTTACTAACCTCTTTCTTTCAATGAAAGACTTTATAGAATCGTCCATATTTTCTACTCACCCCCGTAAATAAAACACTCTTCCATCTGAATCAGTTTTAACCAACCAACACCTCACATTGCAATCTCGACTTTTTATTGGTCGAGACAACACCAAAATGTGTATCGATTGTCAGAAATCTACTCACCGCCAAGCTCACTGGAGCCTACTTTGGTTTCCCAAAACAAATAAAAGGACAAATTTCAGTCTAATTCACCAGTCAGTCACTTAGCTTCAGAGAGATGCCACACGAATCCACGCGTGTCACTATTTTGACTTAAGAAACTTTTCGCGCGTCAGCTGCTGACTCAACCACCAACATCATTCTCTCCCTAAATCCATTACAACTTTCTTAAAAAGTGTTCATTCACACTACTAAATAGTAATTTCAACAAAAGACAAACAAAAGACAGTCCAAGGTAAACAACTCTGGAAGAATAAGAAAACACATCCTACTTTATACTCGCATATTTACTACCTAAATTACCTTTTTGATAAATTTTCCTTTCTTATTCTATTTGAACATTTCTTCAACAATTGAACATTCTTGAACTGTAATTCATTAAGATACTTAATTTACACTTCCTCAACTTTCATATAACCAAAACACAAGCTTTTTCAAATTGTAATAATTGTATATAAATGTTCGATGTTTTCTAAGTGAATTCACGACTACCGTTGTTTCTTGTTCAATTTTGCCTTGAGATTTATTCAACTTGTATGTCTATGCTTAATATTGTTGTGATTAATATGAAAAACATGCTTTCACACTTATCATCTTAAACAAAAAACCTTCAGATTACAAATTGATTTCATAGCAATCCCAACAACTTTAACACCACTTCAACATTCGTTGTATTTTTTGTTAATACAATTATTTATTTCTTAAACCTTTGTCGTTTCTTGTTTCTGCCACCATACACTTAATATAACAACTTCATGTAAGATGTCAAAACCTGTTTAAATAAATAGTTTACGTTCGAAAACATATCGATTTTCTATAATTTTAGGGGATATGAAAAACATGGGGCTTGGCGTAAAATAGATTCTCCTGCTAGTACATTTTATTTTTATGTATTCATAATTTTGTGAAAACCATTTTTTAATATAACTTTGTGTATGCTGTCGAAACTTGTTAAAATGAATTCTTTTCGATTGAAAACAAATCGATTTTCATTAATTTTAGCTGTTTGCGAATGTTTTCAAACACCATTTTTTTTTCATATCACGTTTTTATACTATACTTCTACTATGTAGAAATAGATGCTAATTCTATTAGCATGTTTTCATAAGTTTTAAAAAAAAATTTTTTTTAATATCATTTGTGTAAGTTGTGGGGACCTGTTAAAATCAGTTGTTTTCGATCGAAAACGCATCGATTTTCAATAATTTTAGGGGTTTTCAAATATCAAGTTTCTTTTATTATAATGTTCTTTAAGGTATTGTTGGGATTACTATGAGTTTGAATTTGTTATCAGAAGGTTTCAATATTAAGATGGTTAGTTTACGGGCATGTTCACCATATTAATCCACAACAATATAGAATATAGGCATTCAAAACGAATCAATCACAAGGCAATTGAATAAGAAACAACGGTAATTAAGGTTTCAATAAAACAACAGACATTTATGTACAATTAATATACAATTAGAAAACTTGTGGTTTGATAATGCAAGAATTGACCATGTATAAATTGGGTGTCATATTGATTTACAATTCAAAATTGTTCATATGTTATTAAAGAACTGGTCAAATAGAGTAAAAATGGGAAATATTACTTATACAAAAATTTGTGTAGTTTTTGTGCGTGAATAAAGTAGAGTATAAATGTCTTAATTTTCTAGGGTTGTTTACCTTGGATTGTTCTGTATTTATCTTTTGTTAAATACAATTTCTATTTTAGTAGTTTGTAAGAACACATTTCTTAGAAAGTTGTAAGTGAATTTTGAGAGAATAATGTTGGTGTTTGAGTCAGCAGTTGACGCGCGAAAAGTTTCTTAAGTCAAAATAGGGACACGCGTGGATTCGTGTGGCATCTCTCTGAAGCTAAGTGACTGACTGGTGAATTGGGTCAAAATGATCCTTTTTATTTGTTTTTGGAATCCAAAGTAGGCTCCAGGGAATTGGGTGCGAAAATTAGGTTTTCGACAATCGTTACACATTTTGATGTTGTCTCAACCAATAAAAAGTCGAGATTTACAATGTGAGGCGTTGGTTGGTTAAAACTGATTCTGATGGAAGAGTGTATTTTATCTCGGGGGTGAGTAGAAAATATGGACGATTCTATCAGTATCAATATTAGCTGAAATTAGTAATTAGCATAATTGGCGTCTCTTTCTACCGAATTATCGATATTTTCATAAGTTTGTAAAACCAAATATTTTAATAAATATAACTTTGTGTAGGCTGTCATAATTTGTAAACTCTTTTTTTTTCAATCGAAAACAAATCGATTTTCAGTAAATTTTATGGGTTTTCAAAGTCCTAATGACTTTTTAATATAACGTTGTTTAAGTTATCCAATACTAACTAAAATCCAGGTAAATAGCGTTTATTTCTACTACATTAGAGATGTTTTGACACCTTACACAAAGATATATTTTTAAAAAATTTGGTTTTCACAAAATTACGAAAACATTGAAAAATGTCGTTATTTCTTTCATTCCAGCTACTTTTTAAATACATTAATCATCGTTATAAATGTATTTTGGTGTTTGAACAGTTTCGAAATTCTGTATAATTATTGAAAATTGTTTCGTTTTCGACTGAAAGCAATCGATTTTAACATGTTTCGACATCTTATAGAAAATTATATTTTTTTAAAAAATGGGTTTTTACAAACTTATGAGAATATGGAAACAAACTGTGTGGAATAGGCTCCTTTTCTTTGGATTTCTGCTAATCCGAAAACTACTAAAATTATTCAAAATCGATTTGTTTTCGATTGAAAACATTTAAATTTTAACAAGTTTCGAGAGGTTACACAAAGATATGTTATAAAAAATTTGATTTTAACAAACTTATGAAAACGTAAACTGTATTTGAAATAGCCGCCTTTTTTCATGAATTTCAGCTGGTTTTTGATACCTTAAACTTAAACATCATTATATTAAAAATGAATTCGGTTTTTGAAACCTTTCGACAATTCCGGCCGTTACTGAGAATTTTTTTGGATAGAAAAAAATTGATTTTAAAAAGTTTCAAAATCTTACCCAAAGTCATAAAAAATTGAATTTTTACAAACTCATAAAAATATGGAAAATGTAGTTGAAAACAAAGAAAATGTATTTTTCCTGTATTTCAGTTCGCATTTGATACCTTAAACGACGTTATATTAAAAAATAATTTGGTGTTTGAAAACTTTCGAAAACAACTAAAATTTGCACGCTTAGATTTCATACTGAAGCTCTCCTTCACCTGGAATAACGGCAAGGAATTCTTCTTTTCTACCTGCTTTCTTTTTTACTTCATATTCCAATTTCCCTTTCAAAAGCATATAAAACTAAAGTCGAATATCATACCGCTTTTTTTTAACCTTATTTGAAATGATTAAAAAAAAGTTTAAAGAGAAAATTAGGAAATATTTTTTATTTTTATATTTTTTGTAAATAGTGTATTAAATAATGTTTTGTGTAAATAGTTTTTAAAAGATTATTGTGTTTATTCATTTGTTATTAATGTGTTGCTTGTTTAACGGCATATCAATTCCTTATGCTGAAATTTAATTTTCCCGATAACTTTGAAGCAATTTAACAATTAATAACGTTACTATATATATTTACTAGCAGGGACTACACGGTGTTGCCGGAGTGTCAAATATGTTGAACATACCCAACATTTCCACTTCTTTACCCTGTTACCATCTCTCAGGACGTGGTGCAGAGGTTGGATTTTAGAAGCAAAAAGATTTGGTAGGTTTTTTGGTTGTTAAACATACCAAACCGTTTTTCCTGGAGGAGGAGTAGAAACCATCAGTTTAGTATCCTGGACTCACTTTTAAATTGTATATGGGATTACAGCAAAGCCCTTGGATACACATTGTTTGATATTTTGCCTCCTGGTGCTAAACTGTAGGGAGATTCTGCCGATCCTACCCTAGAACATCCTACATAAAACTGCCCTGGCTAAAGCAAAGTGAACTTAGGGTGAGACCAACAACCGCCAATGATTGTCCTTGGGACTTATTAAGAGTCATGCCGAAACACGCTCTACCTGGCAATTGAAGACATTTAAATTCAATTGTAAAATCTGATGGAACAAGGGGTATTCTAAGAATGAAAGTCAGTTTTCTTTTGCCCTACCAGTTATTATGATAGCAAAATACAAAACACAGTAACACTACAAGCCGCAAATAAATCTATTATTTCGACATGGTGAAAGGATCACCATGCTAAAGGCCCCGGAGAGTATTCAAATGGACTTTCATAACAGCTGAGGTAAAAACACTCATCATCTGTGCAGATTTTTAAACCAAGTTTAAACTCTCTGTTAATATGTCCAGGTACATCTTGTTAATTGATGAGGAAACTAGACTGAAAACACCAGGAATTCGCACGCCTCTTTCTACTACTTGGATAAGTACAGCCGTATTAAATAATGAATTTACAGCCAATTCCAAGATTTAACACAACTATTAATACACTCAACTGGTGGCAAACACAATAAAATACCACCTAGCGACCACTAGTCATCGTACATACGTCACAGCTCGCGGGTTAGGGCCAGACAAGTTAAAATTCGCCAAACGAGAATTTCGGCATTTATTGGAGCAAGGAATCGTTCGACCTTCTAAAGATTTTGGACTTCCCCTATACATTGGTCCCTAAGGATGAATCAAAGGCAGGGATTTTAGACGGTTAAATGCAGTGACCTCAACCGACCGTTAACCCATGCCCTTCCTGAGTGATTTTACTACATCGCTACATGGTTGCACTATTTTTCCAAACTCGACAGTCCGTGCATATTACCAAATATTAGTCTCTGATGAGAATATTCACAAGACTGCGGTAATTACTCCCTTTGGACTGTTTGAGTTCTCTAAAATGCTGTTTGAGTTACGCAATGCCGCTCAAACATTCCAGAGATTCATAGACGAAGTTTTAAGAAGGCTACTCTTCGTCTTCGCCTACATGGACGACTTATTAATAGTTAGCAAAGACAAAGACGATTATAACCAACATCTACGACAAGTGTTTAGTAGACTTACACAGAATGGACTAAGGATCAACCTCGCAAATGAAAAGGATAATTATAAAGTCAAGAATCAATCAGATCGAAACATACTTTGTTTTGAATAGACTTGATACTTCAGACTGGAAGACAAATTTAATAAAATCACATAGACATGTTTTATTTAACACACGCACGAGGCGGACGCTTTATTTACATTAGGGACTGTGCAAGAAGAGATAAGAGGAGATAACAAAAACTAAGAGCAGATAATTCTTGGCAGACTGACAATCATTGATAATTCAACACTCCTCCTCAATTGCTGTCAGACTACTGTATCAGTTCTCTAACACTTAACAGTTCTTTGAGTTTCACAAATTGTGTGCTCACAAGTCCTTTTGTCAGCACATCAGCTATCATGTCTTTGCTCTGACAGTACTCTAGTTTAATAGTCTTTATTTCCACCTGCTCTCGAATGTAGTGAAACTTAATGTCAACATGTTTGGCTCGTCCATGATATTGTGGATTTTTTGCCATACATATTGCTGATTGATTGTCCTCGTATATCAGTGTCGGTTCAACTGAAACTCCCATTAAATCACCTTGGAGACGCTGCATCCATACTGCCTCCTGTGCCGCACTTGCCAATGTCATGTATTCTGCTTCAGCTGTTGATAATGCAACACAGGTTTGCTTCTTACTTCTCCAGCTGACAGCTGCCCCACTTAATTTGAACAAGTACCCGGAGGTTGATCTGCGATCATCTAAATCACCAGCCCAGTCTGCATCTGAGTACCCCAGGAGATTGGTTGCTTTCTCCTTGTCATATAATAAATCATACCCTCGTGTACCGTTTAGGTAACGCAAAATATGTTTTACAGACTTCCAATGTTCCATTGTAGGCTGGGAGCAGAATCTTGCAACATTTCCGACAGCATAGGCAATGTCAGGTCGTGTCCTTGTTGGCAGATACAGTAGGCTTCCAACTGCTGATTGATACAACTCTTGGTTGACCAGCTTACTTTCTTTAGTTGCTTTGGTTAATCTTGCTCCAACATCAATTGGAGTTGACGTGGGGTTTGAATTTTCCATTTGGAATCTTTTCAGAACTTCTGCTGTATATGCTGGTTGTCCAAGCCATATTTTCCCTGATTCGGGATAAGCAATCTTAACACCCAAGAACTGATGTAGTTTCCCCAAGTCCTTGACGTTAAAAACTTTCGATATTGTTTTAACAAATTCTTGGATACGTGTCAGAGACTTGCTCGCCAGAATGATATCGTCAACATAAACAGCAGCTATAAAGATTTCTCCTCCTGAAGATTGTATGTAGATGCAAGGATCATTCTCTAACTGCTTGAAGTGCATCTTTTTCAGCTGGCAATCCAGTGATTCATTCCAACATCTTGGCGATTGTTTCAGACCATACATGCATCGCTTCAGTTTACAGACAAGATGTTCCTTGTTTTTAACTTTAAATCCTTCTGGTTGCTTCATGTAAATTTCTTCCTTCAGCTCATCATTTAAGAATGCAGTGGTTATGTCTAATTGATGTAGCCTCAGGTCAAGCTGTGCTGCTAACGCAATAACAGTTCGCACCGATTCAAATCTGACAACTCTGCAGAAGGTCTCGTCATAGTCAATTCTGTGTTTCTGAAGAAAACCTTGAGCTACCAGTCAAGCTTTATGGTGTTCCATGTCTCCGTCAGCATCACACTTTCGTTTAAACACCCACTTGCTACCAATAGCTTTTCGTCCACTGGGCAATTCCGTAAGGTCCTATACTTTATTAGTATGTAAGGAAGAAACTTCACTTTCCATTGCTTTCATCCATTCATTTTTCTCAGGACTGGAAAGTGCTTCTTTCATTGTCAATGGGTCATTTAAATTATGAGCCATGTAGGCCCATTCACCATACTGATCTGGAGATTTCTTAATTCTTGGTGAGCTTCGGGGTCCTGTCACCTCCTGCGAGTTGTCATCATCATCATAGCTGTCTTTATATTCAATTACTACTGGAGATCGTTTTACAACTTCCTTTCTCCCCTGTTCAGCTATTGAATCTGATTCGTTGAAGATGACATCTCTGCTATGGAATACTCTTGATTTTATTGTATCATAGAGTCTATACCCCTTAACACCAATACGATATCCGAGGAATATACTTTTCTTTGCTTTGGAATCCATTTTAAATCTTTCATCCTTTGGTATGTGGACAAAAGCATCACATCCAAAAATGCTTAAATGGTTCACGTTAGGTTTGTAGCCCTTCCATACTTCATATGGCGTCATACCTTGTACTGCATTTGTTGGGCTCCGGTTTCGAACATATGAATCAGTGGATAAAGCCTCTGTCCAAACTTTCTTATGCAGCTTCGAATCCGACAACATTGGTCGCACTGTTTCCACCAATGTTCGGTTCATTCTTTCAGCTACTCCATTTTGCTCTGGAGTTTTAGGAACAGTATATTCATGTCGTATACCCTCCTTTAAATAATCCTCAAATTCTCTTGAAGTGTACTCCCCACCATTATCAGTACGTAGAGTCTTAACATTATGTCCAGTGGATTTCTCCACCATGGTTTTCCATTCCATGAACCTTTTGAACACATCCCTCTTGTGCTTGAGCACGTATATCCACACAAATCTTGATTTATCGTCAATAAATGTGACAAAATATTCAGCTCCACCAAGCGATTTCGCCTCTATCCTTCCACAAACATCGCTATGTACAATTCTGAGAAGTTGGGTGGCTCGCCTTCCACCAGATTTTGGAAACGAGGAACGATGATGCTTTCCATCCAAGCATGGCTCACAAAAGTTGATATCCTTGGTTACATCATAGTCAAGGCCAGTTACAAGTTGGTCCCTTACTAGTTTCTGTAAATTCTTTGTTCCAAGGTGGCCAAAACGTCTATGCCAAATCTCCTCTTTTGTGTTACTACCTAAGCAGGTAGTTGCTGCATGGGCTGCTTCATGTACTTCACTGCAGTTTAAATAGTATATGTTCCCAATTTTTTAACCTGTAGCCACCACTTTCTGCTTGTCAACCAAAAGTTGACAACTTGATTCAGTAAATATGCATGTCTTTCCAGATTTAGTAGCTCTAGACACACTTAATAAGTTATAAGATAATTTGGGAACATATAGAGTCTCATACAACCTGCATCTTTGGTGTTTCCCCTCTGGTACAATCACTTTCAGTTCTATTGTTCCTATTCCTAATACCTCAACTGAGAATCCGTCACCAAGGGTTATTTCCTCTGCTACATCCAATTTTATGAAATTAATGAATTTCTTCACATCATAACACATGTGACATGTTGCTCCAGAGTCCACAGTCCAGTTGCTCTTTTTACCATTAGACAACAACGTATGATGTGCAAAAAGTCCAACAACGTAATCGTTAGAATCAATTGAGTCATCCTGCATTTTCTTAGTGAAGAAAGCTTTCTTTTTCGGATGGTTCCACTTGACACTCCCTTTTGTATCTTCACCAAACAATCGACAGTCACGCTTAATGTGTCCATTTTTTCCACAGTGATAACACTTGGGTCCCCTTTAGTTGACGTGATGTTTTGACGTCATGGCTTTCAATTCGGCATCATTAATTCCCCTTTCTTTAACCTTGGTTTCTTCGTACAGCAATCGTTCAATCACTAACACGCATTTGGGAACATCCTGACTTGCTTCGAGTGCTGTCATCAACATGTTATAAGAAACTGGGAGAGTAGCTAGGAGATGTACAACTCTATCCTCCTCATCAATTGAATCGCCGATGATTGCTAACTCATGAAATATTTCCATCATCGTTTTGATGTGTTCGTGAACAGGGTCACCATCTTTTAATTTAAGGGAATATAATTTTCTCCTCAACGCCAATTTGTTAGCCCACGTTTTCTTTTTAAATTGATCAGCCAATTTCTTCCACACAACTGCAGGATCATCAGAGTCTCCAATTAGATACAACAGTGACGGTTCCGCTAAAGAGCACAATCGTCACTAAGGCACAATCCCTCCTCGATAAATATTTCGCGTGTGTTGTCGCATGTCCTTTTTTCATTGTTTCGTTCACAATGCTCCACAAGCCATCTTTAAGTAATGCCATTTTGCATTGTACTTTCCAAGTGGCATAATTTGTACCATTCAGTGGCACGAAGTTACTAAGTTTTGTTTCCATCGCTATTACACGTATCGCAGCCGCTTTCGGCTGCTCACCAAAGCGGGAGAGAACAGGGCATTTTTCAACCTTGACCTTTCCATCATGATCCCTACACGCTTGTAATTTCGTTTGGAGATGAACTAATTACGTTTTTAGTTCGCCGTTATTACGAACCTACTCGTAATACGCTTCTAAGCGTTTTTACACCGTAAGTTTCGGATAGAAATCTCCACTCATTTTTTTAGAGAGATTTTTGACATTTTAGTAATGCCATTTTCTGTCGTAAGGCACTCTGAACATAACACAGCGACTCCTCGCCGAATCCGGGTCGGTAGTGACCGGTCGGCGCTGATACGGTCGGTGCACAGGCTCCTGGCCTTGAGGCCAGGAGACCGCCCCCGGGCTGTGTATTAAGTTACGCTCCCATGTTTTTTCGTCTGCCAACTGGACGCTAGTTGGAACACACTCTCTCTATATATATATACTTCTGGATAATTATATATTAAATATAAAGGATAATTATAAAGTCAAGAATCAATCAGATCGAAACATACCTTGTTTTGAATCGACTTGATACTTCAGACTGGAAGACAAATTTAATAAAATCACATAGACATGTTTTATTTAACACACGCACGAGGCGAACGCTTTATTTACATTAGGGACTGTGCAAGAAGAGACAAGAGGAGATAACAAAAACTAAGGGCAGATAACTCTTGGCAGGCTGACAGTCATTGATAATTCAACAGCAAAGTGTCTCATCGGAGTTAACAAACTTAATTTTCTTGGACACACGATTTCAAAAGAAGGCGTTACTTCTATTCAAGAAAAAAATAGACGCCATCACCAACCTACCCACACCAACTTCAGTCAAGCAATTAAGGAGATTTGTCCGCCTCCTCAATTTTTACAGGAACCACATACCTAAATGTTCACACATTCTCGCTCCACTTACAATTTTACTCAAAGGAAAAAACAAGAACATCTCTCTAAATGCAGAACAACTTCAAGCTATAGAGATTTCCAAACACACTATAATCAATTTCACCAAACTACAATGTTTACGGACTGATGACACTATCACGAAGACCCTTAGACTTAGTATTACGGCCCTTCCTCTAACCGGATCATTAGCGGAGATAGAGGAGGGTCGTAACCTGGGTTATTATTATAAAATGTGTATACAATTATTATAACAAATTTCTTTCGCCAAGGGTCTCTTTCTGATTGATCAGATACGGTCGAGCGGGTTGGAATTGCTTAAGGAACACACACAGCTGATGACAAAAACAGAAACACAGACGTAGAGTTAACAATTAAATAAATTTATTATTCTAACATACAATGGGAAAACAATATGAAAGATACGGCGAAAACAAAATCAATAAGTCAAAAAGAAATATTGCAGGATGTAATAATGGGAGGAGGAATTTATCCTCTCAAAAAGGTAACTAGACAATTAAGAAAATCTTAGTTCAGACCTGCATGTAAATATACATGAAAAAAAGCATTGAGCAAATTATAAACAAGAGAAACAATGACTTTTCTGATTGTTATCAAAGTTCGTTTTCTTTTTATCTTCTTTACCTTAATGTCTCTTATGTTGTTTCTTCTATTATTTTTTCTCTCTTTTTTATATTTCTTTTAGTCTAGATCTCTTTTCTCTTTCTTTCTCTTTTCCTTTCTTTTGATGTCTTTTCGTGTTTTTTTTTCTCGTTTCTGGTCTAGGTGCTTGAGCGAAGAATCAATTGAAGCTGTCGTTTCATAACTCGGGATAAAATGAATCTTTTCTTCTGTTGTCGAGACGACTTCTCTCGTGAAAAAGTTTACTTTTTCATTTTGGTTAACTTTGTTAAAGCTTTTTGAGCTACGAAATCATATTGGATTTCTCTCCCTTTCGCATATTTAAATCAGTAGCTGACTGGCGCTTTCCTGTCAACAGTCCATTACGTGTAACTACCAAAGGAAGGATATTTCGCTTACGCGAATCTATAGCGGATTACTACTTTTATTGTGAACGCATCCGCTTTGGGTACTGAATTTTTACTGTTCGTTTTTTCGCACTTTGGTTTCATCACGTGGTCCTTGATTCCCAAATATGGACCTTTTTCCTATGTGGGCGAGAAGAGGTCACTGACCTTTTCTATATTCTGCAGGATTTCAGAGAGTTCAAGGTCGTTTCCCTGTCTGGGTTTCATCCGGTTAAAATTACATTGTCAACACGTGATCAAAATGTTTACTGTGAGCAAATTTTGTTAAATAGAACTGAGTGAGAAAGTTTCTTGAATTATGTCCTGAAGAGCTGAAAATGTGTTCGGCAAACTTGTAGCTTCAGGAAAAACCTTTTTCTTTAAGTAATTTCTTGCTGGTGGTGAATTGGGAAAAACTGTTGTTGGGATAGTCCATACACTATTGACACCCCAAAATTTTAAATGAACCATTCCGTATCATGTGTTGGCGAATCGGGTACGTCGAGGCTAAGTCTACCAATCAGGTCGGTCGGTGCATATTCCCGCCAAGGCGCGAACTTTGCAACAGGAAGGAACGCGGTTCTCTTTAGAAATTCAGTAGTTTGCGCGAACCTTTGAATCGACACAAACGCACGTTTCGTCGATCAGGGAAAATATGTCTTCAAGTCAACTCGCCACAGCTACCTTTTGAAACTCAGCGAATCTGAATTCTAGAACAAGAAAAACTCCTTTTTTCTATAGAAGCAAACTCGTCGAAATGAACGTCTGAGATTAATATAATACAAGAGTTGATTTTCCCATTCAACTACTAGAAAAAAATATTATCTCACTCAACATAAAGGTACGCTACTTTGTACGACTTATTATAATTTTTCCTTTCCCGCACACACACATTACACCTTGAATCAATCGTTAAATTGTCGTTTGGCAACAATTTAATTTTCTGTACAAACAATTAATCTCGACCGAAAAACAGTTTCAATCGACCTGAATGTGTCGCCTCCGTATTCTGGGGTGAATTATGGTGTTTCTGACGCTGCTGGCCACGGTCCGAATGGTGATTGGACGACGCGACAGGAGGAAGGCTTGCGAGGCAATCGTCTTTCTCATCAGGATCTGATCCAATTCTTTGAGCATCAGCTCAAGATGAAGATTAGAACTGATAGAAAACGCTTGCATTCGACAGTCTTCAGCGAAAGGTGGGTGAAAGAGGCGAGCTTGGCTCGTTTGAATGGGGCTTGATTTTCTCTTTTAGGTCAACCTATATCACATCGGGGCGGTCTCCTGTTGAGCCCTCCCATGGTTAGGTTAGACAAGCTTTGTGTACCTAGTTAATGTGAGTAAGTGTTGTTCCCGGCCACATCTTTGGTTATGATCCAGGTTGAGATTCCCAACCTCCCCAGTTTGTTTTGGCCCCTTTTTATCTCGTCTGAGTCAGCTTTATATTTTCCCATGCCCGTATGATTTTTTATCTTTTTCCCACTTCCTTAGCGAGAGAGCTTCTTGATTTTGTCCCATGAGCAGAATACAGCAACCTCACTGTTTTTGAGGGTTGGACGGGCCATACTAACATTAGTTAGATTTAATTTGATTTGTGTTAATATTTCAGTTTGTTACTGGGTTCATCTCCCTCCTCTATCATTTTTTCATCACAGATTTTTATATATATTTTACTATCATTAAATTTTTATGACATGGGACGCGTTTTGTAGGTCCCCCTAGTGAGGATGTGGTATTATGGTGTATGGAGGATTGATTGGTGATTTCTTGTGGTGAATGGGTAAATTGTAATGAGTGAATGAGTCGTAAATCGGATTAGCTAGGTATAAGATAGTTAGTGTGGACCAGTCTTAACCCCTCCCCTTTTTTCGGCCTTGTGCCACAATTATGTAATTTTTACATAATAAATATCTAGAAGTTGATGTTTTCTGAAAATATGTATGAAGTTGGATAAGCTCTGTGATCCGCTTTTTGCACAAAAATCGACATTGATAAAAAAAATGGTAGCGGGGTGCTAAAGGTTCGCTCAGTTATAGTTAAAAGAGAGGATGGTTTGACTTAAACTCACTGTTTGGGCCATCTTCGTCCTTTGCAATTATACTTAATACATAACTTTAATCCGGTCCATCTGGTATCTGAAAATGAACCTATTTCCTGCCCTAAGGGGCAATGATTCATTCAGAAAATCTAAGAGGTTCGCTAAGATGAAAAATAAAAAAATCTGATCCTAAAGATCATTATATTGGTATATAATTACATATTCTTATAATATTATAGTATAATTACATATATGCGAATTAATGCAAAAATGGACTGACTTGTTTAAGCCAGAATTAATGGTTATAAAATAAGTAAAAGGAAAATATATTTAATGTTCAAATATTGTGCTACTAGCACAGAAAAAAATTAAATGTTGTTCTAACTCTGTAAAAAAAATATGCCTTTCAAATTTAACAATTGTAAAATACTTTCACATTCAAGTTTTGTTAGTAATGTGAAAATAAAATTTTGTGTAAATGACAAAAATAAAGAAATGCAAGTGGTTTTTTGTACAAAACATTTCAAACATTGTGAAAAGAAATCCTTGTAATTATAATATTGTATATTTGCTGTAAATAAAATATTGTACAATTGTATTCTGTACTTATTTTCAAACGAGTATTCTTTCTGAATTGTTCAAAGGTTCATTAGAATTTTGCTGGGTCTGTTATTTAGTATAAAATTTATATACAAAAATGATGGTTTCTTGCATCTTTGAGGGGAAATATAAGAAATTTAAGCTGCTTGAGCGTGTATCGTCTGCGTTTCTCACAGAAAACAGACGCTGAGTTGAACTCTAGTTTATACTTTTGAATTTCAAAAATATTTTTCGTGCATTTCGATTCGTGTGAAAATAGCTGCGTTTGTTTTTCATTCGGAACCAATCAATGGTTTCTCTCCAAATTCCGAGAAGTGAAATCTGGATTCTATCTAGTTGAAAAAAACATCTATAATATCTTTATTTAAATCTTTGAAACAAAAAATCAATAAACTTATAGTACAATAATTAAAATAATTAATAATAACAAAACAAAAGTCATTGAAACAAAGCAAGTTCAGTCGACCAATGATGACAATTCCAGAACAACGTAACTATGAACAATTTTTTCTATCCTCTGCCAGCCGCTATGATGGAGAAAGCATTACCTCGAAATGTCGCCAATGAGACACGCTGCAAGAGCCACTCCGTTTCGCGAGGCTCGTTCCTTAATCGAGACGCAATCGCACTAATCCTCCGAAGGAACACCATCGAACGAGGGCCAATAACCCCTGAAGTCTCCACTGCCACAGGAGTAAAAAAAAAATCTATCAGCAAGAGAAGAATATTTAGCTATTTTTTTTATCTCTGCATCTCGGGCGACGAACCCCGGCTCAACCGCGGACCTGATCAAATTACCGGCCGAAAATGTATCTGCACAGGTCGCATCCCAAATCAACGACTTACCCATTTTAAAAGGGAAGATGGTAATGCCATCCGACCGCTTTCCATCACCACGGTCGAGGCCTACGGGTTCGATTTGGGAAGGGAACCCAGCTGCATCCAAACCTCTTTTGATGATGATGTTAATTGCTGCATGCCGTGGAAAGCGGCCGGCACTACGACGACAGGAGAGAGGATGCAAACCAAACTCATCGATGGAGGCTCCACATCTGCATCTGTGACGCTCACATAATTTGAGTCCAAGACGGATCGCGACTCCGACCCGAGTGCACTCATCATCTAAAAGTGTACCGGTAGATGAAGAGGGCACTGCGTTGAGCCAGGCGCCTCTACTCGGTTGTGAAGCAGATAGTAGACAGGCGAGGCGATGCTGATCCAGAGAGAGCCTCAAATTAGTAAAATTGGCCTCGCATTTTATTTTATCCCAGATTTTTTGTTTTGATGTGTCTAGTGGGATAGAAAGTAATTCTTGGGTCCAGACGCTGCAAGCTTGTTCAAAAGAACTACCCGAGAAACACTGAGACGATCCACTGAGTATCGCATCAATTAATTCGCGACTGGACGAAAGTGAAGAAAGATATGCTGGAAGGGCCAAATCTACCGCTGATCGAAGGCCCAGGCCTCCGAAACTCAAAGGGAGCTTTGCCTGCTTCCAGCCAGTGTCGTCGAAATCGACGTTGCAAATTAGCTCCGCGCATCCCTTAATTGTGATATCTATCTCATTTAAGAAATCCTGTTCCAGGTAGCAAGGGGCACTTCGGAGAGTGTAGAGAAAACTCGGTAGCGAAAAACTGTTCTTCAAGAGGAAGAGGGCAGGATGTGCATCAATTAGTTGCAATTTCTCAGTCATTCTTGTTAGAATGACATGTTTAGTATCCAAACACTCTCGAATGGCCATTGGAAAGACTGGAGAACCAAGAATGTGTAATTCCTCCTTAGGTGTTATTTTTATATCCTCAAGGATGAGTCTGATATCCCGGATAGCACTCTCGAAATCATCTGCACTATAATTCAAGTTTATTATCTCTGACTTGGACGAGTTAATCTCAAGTCCAAGCAGCGATAAAGCAGGAATAACTCGTCGGAGGTCAGCAGCTACGGTCTCGACAGATCCTCCCCGCATTGCATCGTCAAGATACCATATATTGAAAGGAGAAGCGATGGAACGAGCTACCCCGTCAATAGCCGTCGCAAAAAGTAGCGGGCCAAGTGGATCACATTGCTGGATTCCAGTAGCAGAAGAGATAATATTATCGGAGGCGATCAACAAACTTGGATGACTATACGAAATATGAGCCAATTTAAATATGGAAGGAGTCCGTTGATGGCAAACTTCCAGGGCATGATCCCTTCTGATGCTATTGAAAGCGTTTTTCATATCCAATTTTAATAAGATACTGGGGGAAAAAGGTGATGTATTCTCGAAAAATGATCTTGTGGCATGAACCGCGACTTTACATCCGCCCTGTATGACTACCCCGAGCTGGACAGGTAGCAATTCATGCCCTATCTCCTTCATAACAACTCTACAAGCAATTTTTGAAATGTTACCAACAGCGATAGGGCGCATACCACCATCTTTTTTTTTGTAAAACCGTTAAGTTGGCTGAAAATATTAAGTCGCGAGCACGTTGGGGTATCTCAGCTCGGAGAAGGGTATTAATAAGAGCTGTTATGGATGTTTTCAAATGTTCACCAGCTTCTGCAGTGTGGGCAGAAATTAAGTCCTTGATGTGACCAGGTCGAAGGCCGTCCACACCTCCACTGCTGCTTCCCGAGAAAGACTTCAGAGCGGCAACCATCGCTTCCTTTGAGATTTCAATATTTGAAACATTGTTTTCCATCTGAACAAATCTGACATCTGATGGTGGCGCAGGGTGTTTCCGACGGAGCGCTGTGAGAACTTCTGGTGTAGTAGCTAGTATAGTATCGGATGAGGCCAATACTCTAATTGCAGCTGAGACATCACCCTCGATCAACTTAGCATTGACGAGGGCACGGAGTCTCTTAGAATCGTCGACTGTAGATGAAGGATGAAATCTATTAGGATTAGAAAGAGAAAATTCGGCGGCATTTATTTTAGACGAATTGAATAAAGAAATGTTATTTTTCATAATAGATGAGACAGATGACGTAGGGTCCTTATTGTAAGGAATGCCGAGCACAAGTGTTACGAAAGAGAAAAGGTGATCCCAGTCAAGCGAGCTGTTCAAGTTAAGTGCCTGGTCTATGGCAGTAGCCAAGGCATCGGCTGCCGGGATTCTGACAGATTTAGGGATTTTTAAAGGCACCTTCCCGAATTGCCTAAGGAGTGCAGTTGCCCTCAAAACTTTACTGGCATCTCTTTGGGTCGGTTCATTATGTTGATGGATCACACTATCTTGTAGAGCTGAGAGAGACAGACAATGTGAACAACTCCAAACAACCAGAGACGCTGAAGCATTTCTAGTCAATCCCACGCAAGATAAATGAAAAGACCGTTGACAATTTGAACAAATTCTTATTCTTTTACGCTTATTAATGCTGCCACAAGAAAAGCAACGATCACATTCCAGCAAAGAAGAAGGAAGAGACATTTTTCTTTCCTCCTTATTCCTAAAATTAATATAAAACGTTTCTCTGTTAATTCTTGTAATCTCCGTTTGACATTAATTTCATTTTTTCCTTTGAAATCAAATCTTCGAAAAAAAAATACTGTCTTGAATTACAAAAACCTTTATAATAATGTTTAAAGTTTTCAGCTAATAATACAATAATAATTATTCCATTTACTATTCAAATTCGTATTTAACTTAAATAATACTTAATCCGACATTTTTACATTCTTAAAAATCCGTTGAAATCAGCAGAGCTTTGAAAAACACGTATTCTCTCTTCGAATTCCAAGCGTTAAAAAAAGTTGAATAAAAGGAGAACCAGGAATTGAATTCGAGAAGTCAACAACGAGCTGTGGGCTGGGTAAATTTTGACCAATGGACCGATTTACGCGCTCGGGTTCCCCAAGTTAAATAACTGACATTGGTTCGCCTCCTTACTCAGTGAAGATGCTTTGGTAAATACCGAAGACGCTACTCGGTCGTGGTCCAGAAACTATGAGCCCCACGTTAAATAACTGACCTTGTGTCGCATTCCGTTTTGGTGTGGAGTATGATCAAACAGTAGTATCTGTTTCGCAGCCATAACCAGCTATGATCAGCTAAGAGAAGCTTTGTGTCCAATCCCACTTAAGCGGCGGCTGGGTAAATTTTGACCCGAGTGTACACACTGTTTCCTCACGTTAAATAACTGACCTTGTGCCGCATCCTGACTCAGTGTGTGGTCTTTGGTAAATAGCCAACTGTCCTTTCCAAGACAAATCTAAGTCTTCTCTCGGTTACATGATATGCGGTAGCAAACTGACCTTTTCACGGCAAACTTTTCTCGTTACATTATATGCAATGATCAACTCTCCTTTTTAAGACACAAAGTATTTTACGGCGATTCAGGCTTCACTCTCCTGCATTCTATCATTCCGTGGATCACAGTGGTTTCAGCCGCCTAATCTGGGATACGACCGCTAGCTAATACCAATTCAACACACCGACTGCCTATCGACCTTCAGCACTAACCAAGCTGCCCTGGTTTCATGATCGGAGGAGCACCAGCAGTTGGCGCATCCAAGACCAAAAATTAACTCCCAGTACAATCACCCAGTGTGCTTAAAACATCTGCATCCTATTAATAATAGATTTTGGCATATATTTTTATCCTGATAACAAGAAACATACAAGACTATATATATATACAGACTCAAATATACATTTACACACTATTTTCAAACCGAGAGCCAGTAAAGAAAAACATCGATAAACTTCTCTTCCTAACCTACCACGCATAATGGGCACTAAACTTATGACAATTTACATAGCTACAAAAATAAAATCTGTGATTAGACCAATGAAAGTGCAAAATCACAAATTTCAAACACTACCACATATGATGTTTTCCGACTCGGCAGATGGAGTTTTTTTTTCAAGATGTGGGACCCAAAACAAACGTTATTAGCCTTTCAATTACTGCTACATTGGTCCATCAGTAGGCAACAATATACGACCTCTCTTTTGTAAATAAACTTAACATTAATCATACATATCCTCGTTCTGTTGTCCATTTTGTTTCACCTTGTCAGATTTCTTTAATTCGAAAAGCGTTAGCGGGCCTTTTGTGACCTCATAATCTACGATACGATCTTTAGTAAAAATGTTTCAAAATTAAAATATACTTCTCTGAAACTTTATTTGAGGAATATTACCTGATTTAAAGTATAATTTATCTTATTTCTCTGAATTTATACTTAAAAAATGAAAAGGTAAAAATTATTTTGTTTAACCAACTAAATTTAATAATAGCATGGATCAGCATGGTGAATTACTAGTGAGATAATTCCTTTTGGGAATATGACAGATTTCTTATATGCTTGTTGCGGACCCGATAGCGGTGCAGATCTGGCTTACGAAAATAAGGCCTTGTGCCAGACACTACACACTACTACCGAATCCACAAACAAAGTAAAAAAAAAAGAAAATATAAAGACGTGTTCTTTCCACCGTACAAACGTACGGTAAAAAGAAGTAGACAGGCAAAACAACGAAAGGTTAAGAACAAACATAAATTTTATTATAGTTTAACAAGTAATTTGTCTTCAGTGAAGACCTTCAGTAAATGTACTGGAAATGTAGTAGTAATGTAATTAAATTGTCTTCAGTGGAGACCTTCAGTAAGTCACTGGAAATATGGTAGTTGATAAAAAGGTAGATAAAGTTCCGCGCCAAAATTTAAATTCAAGATGGCCAAGGCGGGAAAAGTTCCTCAGGAAGAAAGTCAGTTGTAATGCGTAATAAACATACGGCAAGGAAAAAAATACTCACTGCGAGAGTTTATAATTGTGAGTGTATGTAATTCTTTTTTAGGTAACAGGTTCTGAAAGTACAGAGTTCGAAGAATGTGAAAAATGCTTTGTTCTTCAAATTGGAAGGTTTCGAAATTTCCCTGTGTCCTGGAAGTAGGCGAAAAATCGGGACGAAAAATCTGTCATCGCAAAGTGACGACCGTGTCGTATGTGTTAAGGTACAGCGACGAGCCATGAGGTCTAGGCAATGTTTGCGAAAAATATCCCTGTCGGTATATATGGGTTACCGGCGAGAGACAAGGTGAGCCTGCCGGCCGGGTTAAACGACCCGAGGCGACTAATTTTTGAAAAGCCAATTTGCCGTGACGTCAGAGCAAAAGCGCGCGAAAAATAATATCAGCAGTAGCTTGTCATCTTCCTCATCTTCGGCTTAGAACAACGGTTTACTACTATCACCGGCCGAAAGTGAGAGGAAGGGGTGAAAACTCGCGCGTGCGTCAAAATGTAAGGTGGAGATAACGAGATATCCCACATGCTAACTAAATGGTGGTTTCAAAACTAGTAAAATATTAACTGAGGGTAATGTTAAATACAATGATTTTTCATTATTCTTAAAAAAAAAAAAGAAATATTGCTATAAACTAAATTTTTGTTTATGGCATATTATCTTGAGGGGAGAATATAAAAAATGATTTGTAACTAATATAAAATGATTAAAAAATAAATAAAAGACTAGGTTTGTGTTTTACGCTTACTTTTAAGAGATGATAAATGTATCACATCAAGAGAATAAGATAAAATGTATCACATCAAATTTCTTTTAATACAAATAAATTTGATGTGATACATTTATCTGTTAAAGTTTGTAAATAAAGAAAAGACTAAAAAAAACAACTGCCAAAAATAATTCAGTAAAGACAAACCGTGATTTCTTTTTCAAAATTGAAAAATATGTACGCCTTGTACTTTCCTTCCATAAGAACGGTGGCTTCTACCCATGTAAATTTAAAAGTTGAGATCTATCTGATCCTCTTTCAGGGATATATAAGAAGACAGGTCAGCAGATAATTTTAGAGGGGGACTTTTCATTGGTTGAGACAACACAAAATGTGTACCAATTGTCAAAAAACTTACTTTCCCGCTCAACACTCTGGGGCCGATTTTAGACTCAAGAATAAATAAATAGGATCACTCGATCCAGTTCAAGCAGTCAGCCACACAACCATAATCTGTTTTTGGTGGACTCTTTCTGGCCGTTTCTGACTGGTGTTATTATTTATTTGCATTTTAAAATACAAAATGTGCCACAAGGGCTACAATGGGGAGGGGGGAAAGACTGGTCTTCTCTAGTCCTACCTGAAAACTATCTAGTCTCATTCGTTGACCCATTCGTACTTACAATTTTCCTTTCACCATAACAACACATTTACTTTCACAACACAATCACCAAAATAACACATTTTCTCGATGAAAAGCCCTAACATGAATTTTTATTTACAAAATCATCGAGGGATGGGGAAAAAATCATAAACCCAATGTTTATATACAATGTAAAATATGTATGTACAAGAAACTAAACAAAACAATATTAGTAGTAGGACCCTTCTAAAAATGTGGCAGA
This sequence comes from Acanthosepion esculentum, assembly GCA_964036315.1. Classification (NCBI taxonomy): domain Eukaryota; kingdom Metazoa; phylum Mollusca; class Cephalopoda; order Sepiida; family Sepiidae; genus Acanthosepion; species Acanthosepion esculentum. The sequence goes on from OZ038501.1 coordinate 41,429,083, forward strand.
AATCTCTATTAACTGGGATGAACAAATCCAGAGAACAGAGACATCTGTCACCTAAAACGTGGGGAGGGGTGGAGACAAGAAACTAAAAAGGAGTTAAAAAAATCAGGACTTATGTACTTGCATGCTCTAGCTACGTTGAAAGGAAAATATTTAGCCCTAAGGAGGCCAAAACTGAACATGAAAATGTCCTATCTTACCTTAAAAGGCTGGGATGACTAATGTTTCGGTTCGAGGCCCCCAATCCTCTTGCTTAAGTTGCGTCCAACAACCACTCTAGGTAAGCACCTCTCACTCGCATCAAGCGCGAAATTTTCACCCACCTTCTGCCGAAATTCCACGAGGAGAGACGCGCCCTCTCCGCCCTGATCTTAACCATAAGCTGATGCCTAAAGAATGAGACCAGTTGCAAAGAGGAAAATTTCTCACCTGCGTGGAACTCCTTCTGTCTAGTCGTCCGCACCACCATTCGCATATTGCCGAGCAGACACAAGAGCACATAGTGCTGATCCCTGGACATTGACGGTACCACATTGGAACAAACGGAACTGGCTTCCAGGACAAAAACTTTCCGTCCAAGACGCGAACCATGTAGCCTTCAATCAGCCTGCACAGAGGTTGCACAACGTCGCAGTGGAAGAAGGCATGTTCAATTGACTCCTCCCAGTCACCACAGCGAACACATTCGGCTGAAATCGCCAAACCCGCTGCGCAGAGCTTTTTGCCGACCCAGAGAGCCCCTCGCAACACCAGCCAGGTTAGTGATGCCTCGTCGTTGTTGAGACATTTCAACTCGGGCGCCCAAGGCGAGACGGAGCGAAACTCCTTGTTCGTAAGGCCCAGCTTGCTCGGAAGCTTGTCCTTGGCAATCCCCCTCACTGCCACCCGATACAAAGCCTTCCGAGACATATCCCGTGTGTCGGAGAGGCGATCGTTAACCTTTAACAGGCAACACAGCGCGTCTCTACATTCCTTATAAAAGAGGCATTCACCTTCAGGTGAGCGGTGCGCCTCCGCCTCGTCGAAATGCACACTTTGAAGGTACTGGTGTTTGCCGCCCGACTGTTTTTTGGACTTTACGCTTTTATTTATTTATTTTTATTTTTTTTTTTTTGGATTACATTTTTGGTTGAGTTTGATTTTATTACCGTCCTTTTTGTGTTTTTTACGACTGTTTTGAAAAAGATTTTGATTTTTTCTTTTTACCCTCTTCATTTTTATTTTTACGCCTTTAATTTTGCTCTTTTACTTTTTATTTCAGTTTTCTTTTTGATTTTCATTTTCTTTAATTTCTCTTTTAAATATATTTTCGTTTTTATTTTTTAACCCCTGCCAGTGTTTCACTTTATTTTATTTTTTTACGACTGACTTTAATTTATTCTTTACGTGTTATTTCTTTATTTGTTTCTTTCCTTTTAACATCCTTTAAGTTTTCCGTGTTTTGTTTTTAAAATTTTTCTGTGCCATATTTGTTCTAATCTTTGTATTGTCTAATTTGTCTATTTATTTTCTTTTGTTTATTTGTTTATCCGGTTGACTCGCTTTCGTAGCGTCAGCTATTTTGTTTTGTGACTAGCTCAGTCTATTGTTGTAAGTTTCGTATTTTCTTTGTATAACGTTTTCCTTTTTCTTTGTCTAGCATTTTCGTTTTTGTGTTTTCTTTTATTAATTTATTGTTTCGCCTCTAGGCGAACTTTGTTCCGTTATTTTTCGTGAACCTTGTTTTATTTGTTCTCTTCCGTCATTTGATTTTTTGTGTATATTTATTTATTTATTTGTTTTTGCAATTTTTACTTGCTGTTTTCGCTTTCGGGCGAGCTTTGTGTTTGTTTTTGTTTTTGTTTTTTTGTCTGTCACCTGCTTTTATTTTTAGTTTCACCTATAAGGCAGAATTTATTAACTATTTCCCACTTTTCACCCCTCCCTTTCCTTTAAAATGGAAAAGAAGGGAAAAAAGTACCTTCTTTCTTAGTTGTAAAAAAGAAGCCCAGAATGGCTTTTTTCAGGAGATCAGTGAGGAAGCATCTTTTTAACCCGAAAAAAGACCCGACTGATAAGGATGACATTGAGGAGTACCCAGTCTTATCTAGTATTCCAAGAAACGAAGAAATTGTAGATGCTTTAAAAAAAGCTTCTAAATCTACGAAGGCCGAAAAGAGCCATAACGTAGAATCTAGTAAAGACAACTCAAGTGATAATGCAGAGGCCGGGGAATCGCCCTCTTGTTGGAAATCCCCTCCTAAATGTATTATCGATATTGCGGAGTTCTTGGAGCGTGCCAAGAGTTACGCACACCTTGTGGTAGAAGGTGGGCTCTTGGAGGATCCAATTGAATTTAAGAAAATCGACAAAAGAATAGTGTCCGACTTCGTCGTCGACAAGCGTTCGCGCAAAATTTGTCGCTCGACGGAAGACACAGTGGTGAAAACACTGGAGTCCCTGGGGTTTAAGCCTCTTCGAATCGTTAAGGGCAAGGGTTTTTTCATGTGGGACGTGCTGTCACCCACCACAGAGGACTGCGTAAAAGCAACAAGCAGAGAACTAACCACAAAGGATTTAATTCTCCGAAAAGAGTACGAGAGCAGGCGAAGGACCAGCTTGGCAGTATATGAGGTCCCTCCTCAGGTTATCGGGGAGCCCCTGGATGCTTTCTTGACCCAGTACGGTGAGATTCTGGGTGCTTCCTGTGATAGCCTGACTGAGGGATGGAGCGTCGATATCATGCTAGATCGCAAGGCCTTCGTCTCTATCCCCAACTGTCATTGATGTTGGTGGCCTGAAGCTGCCAGTGATCGTGACCGGTCGTAAACCAGTCTGTTGGAAGTGCAGAGAGACTGGTCACCTCTCCTCTTCCTGTCCAGAGAAGAAGGCCTCTGGAAGTCAGGCCCCAGTCGACCAAACGCCCTCTCTGACCGAGTCTTTAAAAACCGCCTCGCCTGTAATGGGTATGCCAGCTACCGGGACCGGAGTGGTCAAACCCCCGGATGGGCCATCTCCAAAGCCCCCATTCACCGAAGAGCCTTATTCCACTGCTAGTGCAGTTGAGAAGAAGGGAAAGGGAGAATAGCAGGTTGCCGACAGGGCCAGAGGAAAGCGTCAGACAACGGGTCCTCAGTCCCCTGAAGCCCCTAGGACTAAAGGCACATACAGTCCCACTCCCTCTGACAACAGTAAGGGCGACGCCCCGGCCTCATTATCGAATATTCAGGAACTACAAAAAAATACGACCCAGGGTATGAGAAATCCGAAAAAATTAAAGGCCTCAAGCAAAAGCTAGACCAACAAAAAAAAAAAAATCCTCTCCATCCAAGAATACTCTTCCTCCCAAATCCACTGCACAGTCTCCTCAGCCCTCTACATCCCGTCAGCAAAAGTCCTCCTCTTCAATGAAGGCCACTCCCTCCACATCCTCCGACACTCCACTTTCTCCCTATCCCTCAACTCCTCTTTGTAGAGAGAAGTCATTACCTGCTTCTCTTCCATTTCTTTTTCCCAATCCCCAATCCCTCTCAGTAGAGACAATCATATACACCCCGCCACACCCCCAGTCCTTCTCCCATTAAATCCCCCTCCATTAAACAAAAAGCACAGAAGCACCACGCGTGATTCAACCGCAAGCAAAAAAAAAAAACAAAAACACATTTACAATCCCGGTTTAGACGTCTGCAAAATATCACCAATTCAAGCTGAGAAAGCCAGAGATTATGGTAACAGGATTAAAAATTTAAAATACCTGTTATCTATCAAGCAATTTGGTGACAAGGACATTGCAGATCCGCATAATTTCCCAAATGCACAAAGAGTGCTAACAGTTATAAGAACTGAGACAGGGGCAAAACAAGTTTGGTCAATGATTGCTTCTTTCAAAATTACCCCGCCCATTGCTATCGTCCAGAACGAGAAATTGAGAAAAATGAAGCAATATTGTACTGGGAGGGTCCCGGTTTTTGTTCACCCATCTCTCTATAGAGCATTAAAAACATTTCTCTGGGATATCGGTGGAATCTCCCAAGACGGTACCATCAAGACTGAGATGGGCCATGGGTCTATGGGGAGGCTGTCGGTATCCTTACCCCAACCATGTTCAATTCAGGAAAGCAACCCTAATCGGTCTTCACTATGGCTCTCTGGTTAGCAAGTGTAAATGTCCGAGGCCTGAGGTCGGAGTCTCACAGGGCGAGGCTCTCTCGCGACCTTCAGCGCCTCGGGGTGAATGTTTGTTGTGTGCAAGAGACCCGGTTTTCTTCTCATGGCCGTGGGGACGTGCTGTCTAAGGGGTTCTCCCTTTATTCAGCATGTTTTGATGGTCGTTCGAGGGGTGTCTCTTGGCTAGTGAGCAAGTCTTTGAAGGCTGCATGTACTCTTGTCTTCGCAGATCCGGCGGGCTGGATGTTACCATAAAGGATAAGGCTCTGCGTCTCATTGGGGTTTATGCGCCCAATAACCATTCTGAGCGGCCTGCTTTGTTTCGGCAGATCGATCCGTTCTTGACGACATCTCGTTGGGTAGTATTAGCGGGGGATTGGAATGCCGTCCTTGACCCCGATATAGATCGTATAGGGCAAAATCAGGGTACTAACAACCGGGATGTGAAACCATTTCGGGACTTTATCGACGGATTTGATCTTATCGATAAGTACCGGAATGAGCACCCTCGGGAGGTAACATGGACTTGGACAAATAGTCGCAACTCGGCTCCTGAGACGCTTGCTAGCTACCTCGACCGAGTCTTAGGAGAGTCGATGTAGGGCTCTTAGGGTGTCAAAATTTCCATTATATAGTTTATTCGGATCATAGGCTTGTCCGGGTCCGTGTAAACTTAGATAAGCCTAAGGTTAGGTTGGCTGGTTACTGGAAATTAAACTGTTCATTATTTGGTGAGCAGAATTTCCGGGACTAGCTGCTACTAATGATACAGAGGGAATTGACGGGAGCAGTTTTAGGGAATGCCTGGTGGGATAAATTAAAATCCAAAATTAGAACGTTTGCTTTTAGTCGTCGACTCAATCTAGATAGATTAGCGGCGCAAACGGCTTGAGACCAAAAAGTTGATCGGGCAGTAAAATCGCGTGATAGTGGGGAAATAGCCTTAGCTAAGACGAGTTGTCTTCCTTGCTTATCAAGAAGGATCAAGCTCTGGTAGTTAGGTCTAGGTTAAAAAGAATGTCCTCTGAGGCGACTAATAATTGAATTGCGTGCAGAGGAAAATCGGAGCACGTCTCGGCGACATATCGCGTGCGTCACATTGCCGGATAAGCGGACCGTGACTACAAAAGCGGGCATATGCGAGGCCTTTCCTGATTACTTTCAGGAACTTTTCACCAGGGAGCCCGGTCTGAGCCCTGCTCAGTTTCACGCCTATTTAGCTGACTTTCCCTGCCACGAGGCAGCTGAAGCGGTTGGGTGTTGAGGGTCCCATCACAGAGTCGGAAATCTGGGAAGCGCTAAAACAGGTTGGCCTGGATAAATCTTCGGGAATAGATGGTCTTCCCTACGAAGTTTACTTGAGGCAGTCGCCCGTTTTTGTTCCTTTGCTGGAACTGATTTTCAACAACTGGATGAAGCAGGGGTCTATACCCCACCGCTTCACCAGGGGTATGATCAAGTTGCTGCGTAAGGACAAGAACGCTGGGAATGATTTAGATAACTTTCGCCCTTTAACCATATTAAACACAGAGTTTAAAAATTTTGCGAAGATCTTAGCCAACCGTTTGCTGCTTGTCCTGTTTAGTCTGATTGGCTCCGAACAGACTTGTGCTGTGAAGGGCAGGACTATTCAGGACAACCTTCATATGGTACGCTTGATCTTAGAACAAGTCGACAGTGAAGCCGCGCTGATCAATTTAGATCAGTCCAAGGCCTTCGATAGGGTTAACCATTGTTTTCTGGAGGCTGTCCTTTCGGCGGCCGGTTTCGGACCCGAATTTCGCTCCTGGATCCGACTTTTGTATGCAACTCCCGGTGCGCTGGTGGAAGTGAATGGGGTAAGATCGGAGCCTTTCGTATTGTCTCGCTCCATTCGTCAAGGTTGTCCGCTTTCGCCTTTGCTTTACGTTCTTGCGTAGGAACCTTTCCTTCGCAAGTTAAAGGTGAATCCGGTCCTGCGTGGAATTTCGCTGCCTGGGGCTACCACCTCAGCCAGGTATTCTGCCTATGCTGATGACGTTTCGGTTCTTGTCACGAGCAGAGCCGAGATTGATGAAGTCAGCAAAGAGATCAGTGGTTATGAGATGGTGACAGGGGCCAAGATCAACCGCGATAAGTACGTTGACTTGCAGTTGGGTGCGTGGAAGGGAGTTTCTCTTCCCGGACCTTTCCTCTGGACGGATGGGCCGGTCAAGATACTCGGCGTCTGGTTCGGTTCTGATCTCCAGTTGGAAATGAATTGGTCGGAGGTACAAGGGAAGGCCGAGATCGTGGTTAATCTGTGGTCTCGGAGGAAGCTTGAAGGGGAGGGCGGAAGTATGTGTTTCACACATCTACCCGATTCTCCTTTACCGACTCTCTTTACCGACTCTCTTTACTTCCACTTCCGTATACCACACTAATGTCATTAGTAAGGCTCTTGTTCTCTTTCTTGTGGAGAGACAAGGCCGCTATGGTATCTCGGGTGATCCGTTGCCTTCATCCATCTGAAGGCGGTTTGTGTATGCCTAGCATTGAGATTCGTCAATATATGCTTCGCATCGCCTTCCTAGGCCGAATGTGTCACGAATCGGATGAGGAGAGCGCCTTCTCGAAGGAAGACGTCCGTAGAAACTTACCATCCCTGAGAAATGTGCACTCGAACGAGGAGGAGACCCGCCGTTTACCCCGAGCCGAATGCTCCTTCTATCGTGAATGTCGTATTTCTCTGAAACGCCTCTTATGGGCGTCGGATGGCCTCTCCAACGCACAGACATTGTCTCGTAGGGCATTGTATCAACTATTAGTCAGGGGGGTCCGATCGGGATGATCTGATTGACGAGTACGGTCTTACAAAGCAGGAGGCTCGCTCAATATGGCCTAGGGCGTCTCGGTTGAAATGCCTCAATAACGATGAAGCATCACTCACCTGGCTGGTGATTCGTGGGGCCCGCTGGGTCGCCAAAAGACTTTGTTCGGTGGGCTTGGAGAAATCTACAAACTGCCGGCGCTGTATTGGGGAAGTCGAGACCATTGGTCACGCCTTCTTTCATTGCAGGGTGGTAGCGCCGTTGTGCAGGTTTTTTGAAGGCCTCATGGTCCGCATGCTGCAGGGAAAGTTCTTTGTCCTTGAGGCCAGTTCTGTTTGTAGCAATGTGGTGCCGCAGATAACGAAGGCTGAACAATATGTGTTCTTTTGCTTACTAAGTGTTATGAGAGACGTGATTTGGACGACGCGTCAGAAGGAATTCTATGATGGCGAGTAGTTCACCTCTTCCGAACTGATCTTGTTCTTTAAGCATTAGCTTAAAATCAAGATTAGGACGGAAAGGCGGCGGCTCACCTCATCATAATTTGGCAAAAAGTGGGTGAATCTTGCGCGCTTGTGTCGAGTAAAAGGGGCTGACCTGGAGTGGCATTTTGATGCCGGTTAGGTATTAGGATGTTGTTTTCCTGGGTTGAACTTGGGCAACCCATCCCTGGATTTAGGCGAGAGTAGGTTTTTTGTATTTGATTTTCTAGTTTTACTTTTTTTTCTGTAAACTTAGTTAGGGTGTGTTTGCTCATTTGCCCCTTTTATTTCTGTCCCCTTTTCCTTTAGTTTAACTCCCATTCCCCTCCCTCGTTAGGTGGTCAGTGATATCAGTTCTCTGGTGGATGCGGGGTGCCTTTCGTTTCGCGTCTGTGTTTTTCGTATTTATTGTTGTGTCAGAATGAGTGCGTGTCTGTGTGAGTGGTTGGGATGGATGAATGTTTTCTATATTTTTATAGTCCCGCATCGATTTCGTCCAGTTAACTGATATTTCTGTCACATTTAAGTTTAAGGTTTGTGGGGGGGGGGGGTATTACTAACAAGATTTTGTTTAGTTTCTTGTAAATATTTTATAACCATATTGTATATAATCATTGGGGATTTTTTTAAATTGCTGTTTTTATTCCCCTCCCCTCACAGACAACAATCTGTACATATGGGATCGATTTAGGATTTTCATTGAGACAATGAGGTATTTGGGCGGATGTAGTAAGAAAGGTAAGTATGAATGTGTTGTTTTGGTGATAGGAATATTGTTTTATTTTGTTTTGTTTTTTGTATGATTGGGTCAGTGGTTGTGGCTAGCTAAGTTTTAAAAATTAAAACAAATGATGACCGTCCTTTTTTCGACCCCCTTTTTTTCGGCCTTGTGCCACATTTTCTGTATTTTTACAGGAATAAATATTGTCAGCCACACAGAGAGACGAATCCACGCGTGTCATTACACTGACCTAAAGAACCTTTCGCGCGTCAACTTGCTGACTCAGTAATCATCATTTCTCTCTCAAACTCTATCTATAAATTTCTAAGAAAAGTGATACACTACCAAAATAGAAATTGTAATCAGCAACCAGATAAATTCAAACCAGTCAAAGGTGAACAACTCCTGAAGACTTTAAGACATTTATTTCCTATTTTAATCACGCACACAAACTAACATTTATTTCTACATAAGTGACATTTTTCATTCTACACAATTTAATCTGTTTGAATACATGAACAATCTTGAACTGTGAATTATTAAGACATCAAATCAATACATGGTCATACTTTGCATTATTCAATCACAAGTTCATGTGTATAAATTGTATAAAATTTTATTGAAACCTAAAATACCGTTGTTTCTTATTGAATTACCTGGCAATTGATTCGTTTTGAATGCTCACCTTTTTATATTTGTTGTGGGTTAATATTGTTGAACACACCCATTATCTAGCCTTCTTACCATTTTTTAACCTTAACTCATAACAATCCCCAACAAGATTATGAAAATTTTGACAAGGTGTAGAAATTTTCGACAAGACCAGAAGGCAAGAAAATTTTGACCTGAAGGCATAAGGTTTTATGTCTATGTAATAAGTACGTTCCTTTCAAATTCCTTTTCATTTGATCATTATTTTAAAATAAATAAATTAAATGAATGATTTAAATAAAAAATAATTATAATAGCATTAGTTTCGCTGGAGACATAATTTTTAAACAATTTTATGGGATTTCTATATCATTCCTTCACTAGTGGACGAAAGGGCGTTTTTTGTCATTATCATTGATGATCTATAATATTTCTCAATTTGTGAAATAAAAATATATTAATATTTTTGAGTCTTCAAAAAAGGAATAAGTATGGATTAAAGAATCACGGAATACCAATTCTTTTTTTTATATTCTTTTGTACCATAGAATAAATGTTATTGCTTATTCGTTTATTCCTTTATTTTCTCACTTCTGCGCAGTTCTTTCATGGCGCGTGTGTCTTTTTACTTCCTGTTTGGAATACCTCCTTCTTACATTTTTTTAACAATCAAGATGTTATAACAGCCTCAACATGAACGGTAAGTATTCATTTTAAACATGTTTTACTCCGAAAGCCAGGTTAAATTAAACTTGAAATAAATTTAAAAAATTACAGATACATGCAAAGTCTGTTACTAATGTTTATGTTACTCGATCCGTGTTTTTAGTTTCGAGATTTTGAATGTGTACTTGACACTTTTTTTTACTTTAGTTTAAAAAGTAAATATTCTTCATAAACTTGAACTAGTAAATAATCTCAATTAAGAGTTTAATATTTTATTTCAGATTAAATCCATATAAGTGTTGATTATAATTTTGCTAAGTTCTTTTCTTTTTTTATCTGCTCGTGTTGACATAGTGTGTGGTTATTCCGCAGAACTTTTTAGTTAGACTACCAAACCAATGTTTTTAAAATTTTAATGAATGACTAAAAATCCGTTTTAAAATATTTTTCCATTATAGTTTAACTACTTTAATAACATCCTTTTAAGGACCTTATTATAAGAAATACAATTAAACATGCCTTTCCGCTTCAATTCTTAAAATCAGGAAGATTATTTTTAATTTTAATTTTCAAGTTATTCAAATATTTTATTTTCCCTATTTTTATCAGTTAAAGTTCAGTGTTAAAACATTAGACTTTTTTAAAAAAATCTCATTACTTTTAAAAATAAACATCTTGTTTATGCTGTATTTTTATTGGAGAAGGGCCAGTGCTTGGTTTCCAGATTATTTAATTTATTTATTGAAATTCAATTTTACTTGAACTCTTTTACTTTTCGATTTTCATTCTCTCCATTCCAGCCTATCCCTTATTTACAACAAAATTAACTCCATTCTTTCATATTTTTTAAAAACTATCGTTGGAATAAAAATAAGCATGAAAAAAGAAAATTTCAAACAAGTGGAAAATGTCGATTATAAAGTAAACTTAAGCAATTAATAATTAAAAATAAAAACTGTAAAATATATAAACATAAAATAAAATTAAAAACTATAAAAATCAGCTTGCAATATAAATAATACTTTTTTGTTTACAGTATTTTGCTTTTACTTTTTTTTAATTAAAAAATGGAAAAAAGAAACAAAAAAAATTATTTTTACATTTTGTTTTTTTAAATATTGGTTGTAAACAATTGTTCCTGATTGAATAAAGGAATTGGAAGTTGAAATGACTAAGTTTTGTTTTGTGTGTTTAAGTACTCGAAAATATTGTCATCATGAAGCGACCAATTTCTGCATAAAATTAAAAAAAAAGGTATTGGTAATGATCGTCATCCACACACACACACACACACACACACACACATCTACGTGGTGGAACATTTTGATTAAAACTAGAATTCTTTTCCTTCGGAACCAGTACTTAAAGTAAAATATCCACGACCTTCTCATGTTTTAAAAGAAAAAAAACTCCCTCTCTAGTTTAAAAAAATGTAAAATACATTTTTATCTGTTTTCTGTTTTGAAGACCAGACATACTTTAAAAAAATATATTGTTAATACCTATCTAACCTAACTAATGGGGGAGAAAAACATCCCATAAGTGAAAGTCAAAGAAAGTGTAGATCATTTTTGACATATTTTTTTTGGCATAAGTGTTGCAATTGTTTTGTTTTTTTTGTTGACACCATTTTAAAACAGTTTTCTCTTTAAATTATTGTAAACCACAATTTTCAATACAATAACAATAAATAAATATTTCAAAGTTAATATTTTCTCTTCGATAAAGTTTATATACACTACACAGAAAACACGTTAACACTTAAACGAATATGCAAACATGCAGTGATGATGATAGTGATTTTGGGTCTCTGGAAAATTAAATAGGTCCCAAGTCCCAACTACACTATTTTAAAAAAAAAATAAATTGTAGAGTTAAACAGCTAGGCTCCAGACTAATTTTTGTTACCATCGTTCCGAAAAACAATTTTAAATTTAAGCCTCTCGAATCACTTAATTGACAGAAGAAAAGGTTTATTTATTTTACATTACAATTACATTATTCATTTAAAAAATGTAAAAGAAAACAAAAGCAGTTTTTATTTACACTTAATGATCACACTTCAGTTTTTAAAAAAAATGTTTTTTTGTTTTTTTAAATTGATAAGACATTGTTGGGTTTTTTGGGGTTTTTTAATGACAGTTATTTTTTTATTTTTTTTTTTAAATTGGATTTGTTGACTTTAACGAATCGGGTTAAGCAAACTTTCCTCTAAAAATTTAACTACTCTCCCTTAGAATATGGGACTAAAAATTAATTAATCAGTGATGCGTCCAACTTTCACATCTATACGATACACCATTTAATGAAAATATACTTTCTGTAATAACATGCATAGTACCAAAATAAATTATCAAATAGCACTAAGTGTATAGCATATATAAACAAAACATTGTACAAATTCAAATGAAAACAAAATGGTGACTATTAGCACCTAAGTTAGCACCACAATAATAAGAGTACTGAGAATGTTTAGTTCATGTGTTAAAACACGAATAAAACATTTTCATCACCTTGACAGAATCTAGTCACCAGTCTGAAAATAATCAAAGATAACTTTAATTGATGAGAAACTTAGTCAATCCCTGAAACATTTAGCACAACAATGAAACATAACCAAAATAGCAGAAAGTATGTTGACAAAGATCAAATGATACATGTATGTTTGTGGTGTATTATGAGCAGATTAATTGCATCTGTTAATGATTACTTGTACTCCATAGTGTACAGCTTTCTCTGCTTGACTTTTTCCATTTGGCTAGTACCTCTTCAAAAGAGGACTGTGACTGTTTCAGTTGTAGCTTAACCATAAGAATCTGTTCTTGTTCCAGTGAGGATGTGGTTCTGAGCAGAGAAACTTTGTTCATAGCCAAAGGTAAGTTACCAGTTGAGCAAGAATGGTGAAGTTGGGGAAATCTTTTTGGTGATAGTTTATCACCAATATCCAAAGTTTCCAGATGCTGTCTCTGGAATAGTGCTGTGATTTGAAAACTTTCTTTAGCAGGTCACACTCTGGTCAAAACTGATCATCTCCATCCTCAATCCATTTGTGGGTTTTCTCATGTCCATAATGGGTAATTCAGTTTTTCAAATTCTCATTTCTCCTTCAGCTCTTCCTCACTCATGAAACAAATGGGAGGGAGACTCAACACACCAAATGCATACAATTTAAATGTGTTTGGAAACCTGGAGTGTATGTTACTTATCAATTTGTTGATAAATTTGATGCTCAGTTGTTTCAAATTGAATGTGGCATTTGTGATCTAATATTCACTCTTGTACACATGTTGTCCTGGATATCACTAGCTAATACTATCAGTTTCTATGTAAAATATGTAATGGCGGCAAACCAGCATGCATCTATTTATTTATTTACCATCAAATCGTGATACATATAGCCTCTTCACTTCTCTTACCTCTTCATTTACACAAATGAAAAGCACCCAAAATGCCTTCATGCAAATATATCATGATTTAAAGTATGAAAATAAATTAGTATTGATTTTACAATATCAATAGATATGTTTTACTTCTCTACATTAAAAAGGAGAAATTTCTTCCATAAAATTTACTTGAAATACAAAATTAATAATTAATACTAAAGACAGTAGAAGGTTTATTGTTCCACTGGTGTTCATAGTTAAAACATTGTATAAAAATTAAGAGTAATAAGGTGTAGTCTTTTTCAAAATAATAAGTATATTTTTTTTATTGTACATACTTGTTTCTTCCTCACATTTATTTCAAAATATGTAATGGCAGTAAACTAACATGCATCTATTTATTTACCATCAAGTTATGTGACAACTTTCCAGCTATACTGATTGTGTTTTACAATAACCTAGCCTATTTACCTAACAAATCATTGCCAAACATCCAAGATATTTGTTTATAAAAAAGTTCTAATATAGTGTAATGAATTGTATAAATATATGTTGTGTTATATATATTTAAATTTATTTAATAATATTGCTCTAAAGTATTATGAATGTTCATTATTTATCACACACATAATATTTGGAATATAATATGAAAGTAGATTGATATAAGAATGTGTATTGAAAAAAAATACTTAATTTCCTATTAAAAATACCCTAAAAAAAACAGAAAAATGGCCCTAGCTGAAAAACCCCCTTGTCAAATTTTAATGAAATTTGGTACTGCATTCGACAGGGGTTTCAAGCTACAATATTGCTTCTAAATTGGTTGGGGCATTATGTATTGTTTAAGCTGTATCTCGAGTACAAACATACATGATTAGAGTTTTAGTATTATATAATTATACTGTTTAGTTATTGCATGTTATGTTTCCACTGAGTCTGCACTACTCAACTCAGGAATTGAACTCACAATTACTGTCACAAAATTCACAAATGAATACTTTAATTCACTAAACTATTGTCCTGTGGGATAATCTTGAGTGTAAAACTTGAACACTTAAACCTAATCTGCCCATTGTTGACATTGCTGCTGTTTGTCACACTTAACTGCATTCACTGAGACTTTTCTTTTCTTCCTGCTGCTGCTGTTGAAACCTTGATGTCATTTCTTTATTAATGGCTTCCATATTGTATTTATGTGCTCAGCTAACCAAAGAGGCCCTTATCACCTAGAATATGTGCTGATTCCTTCAGACATCCGATTATCCAATGTTGCCTGCCTAGCATTTTTACTTGATTGAATAGGGGTTGGTGACTACACTTTTCTCTCCATACATGATCAGCCATACCTTTCATTTTCTCACCCCTAATTACAGCTTTTTGATGTTTCTCTAGCTTTATTTTGTAAACTGAATTAAAAATCTCACATGGTCCAGTGATATTTGTATAACTTCCTGATATGGCCAAAGTATAAAGGTGTCATTTACATATATTTAGTGGTGCTGTTTGTAAAGTAATTTCCTTAAAGAATTTCATGAATATGCTTGCCATTACTAGTGGCAACAGCAAATCAAAAGCAAGCTTTCCTCCCGCTAGTATATGTCTGACCTTAATTGGAAGAATGTTGTCTGTACACAGAATGTTAGCATTTTCATCTATTAGAATGCTAGTACATTTTTCAAGATAGGGGTCTGATTCCAATCAAACTAATGATAGAACCTCATCTGTTGGAACTCTGTTCATTCAAGTTTACTATCCAATTGCTATGGCAGAAGTTTCTTGGATTGATTCTACAAGTGTTCTTAGTTTTTAACATGACAATGACTTCCCTGTTAATGGGTTGACTATATCTACCAGGAATTTGCTCAGTGGGTAGCATACCCAGTGCCTACAACTAACTATAAATCTCAACAGAAAACCAACTTTGTGAATCTTGGAGATCTGGCACATATGTGTCAGCTTGATAAATGTTATCAAATGTCTATACTTATTTAGTGCGAAGTCTTTATTCTTATTTAGGATATGTGACAGCTCCCTCTTTATTTTAGAGTTGGATCCTTTTTCACCTTGTTATAGTTACCATCCCCAACTAAGCTTGCCAATTTCTCAGAGTATTCCAACTTATCCATCATCACTGTAGTGTTGCTTTTGTCAACTGAGGCTGTGTGTGCATATACAGTGGACTTTGTAGCATGTGTTTTTATGCAGTCAGCCTGTAGTGTCTTGTTGGCCAAGTTTTCTTCCTTTATGTTTGATTTGGGCATCTTGACTTTTTCTAATTCTTGTTTCACTTTTCATTTTAGCTCATCTGTTTGGGCCTTAGGGATCTTCAAAGCATCTTCATGATAATAACAATAAAAAGGAAACTAGTCCAAATGTAAATAAGGATAACTCCTCATCCCTGAAATTCAGACATAAATTATCAAAACAGTTAAATTCCAATTTGAGATTTCATAGTTATAATTTTTCTTCATAAATCTGTTTATAAAATGGTGAACAAATAAAAATTTGTATAAATTTTGTAACAGAAAAGAGTAACTAATATTATTCTTTGGTTTCAGCCAGTAAAGGAAAAGTTATTTTGGAAAGAAAATTTTTCACTGCACTCTGACTTTACCTGATATAAAATTCACAGACCTTACTCCTTCTCTTCACAACTTTTAGTGAATCAGATTAACTAATAGTTATTATTATTATTATTAATAATCATGAAATCATTAGAAAATTATCTTTGGTTGCTTGATGTGATTGCTGTAGATTTATCAATTATCAAAAATCCATTATTATTGTTTTGACACAAATAACATTGTGATATTTTTCTTATCTCATCAATAAAATGTCAGATAATTTATTATTAGATTTTAAAAGTTACTCAGCAACGCCTGAATTAAAAAATTGAGGCATTATTATTAATATTTTATGCCAGTCTGCTTTTTAATATACCTGATTATTCAATTCCCTAATTACTGATTATGTTGATTTCTATGTTATCACAGTCAGTCAGTTATGTGCCATGCATGATACACGCATAGGCAATCATATATCTTTTGATACATGACTAATGAGGCAGATTTTTTCCCACAGTAGGTTGCCATTTCTTTCTGTGGTAGACCAGTTGCCATCCAAGGCTATAGAACTTGGTCTGTCCTGCTATTTACCCATAGCTGGAGGGAGAAGAAGAGGATTCATACCTTTCCCAAGGGTATTAGCACATAAGTGAATATAATAGAATTCTTACTGGAATATAATAGAATTCAAACTCTCCGATTCCTCAATCCAAGCCGCTATCCATTACTCCACCGTGTCTCATGTTATTACACAGGTACATAGTCTTATTTAAATAACGAAGTATGTTGCTTTGTGTCAGATTTGACTTGCTATTACAAGTATTATATTTCTGTTCTTTACAGATGTTAAATTGTATCATATTAAACAAAGCCTCTAAGTGCATATCTTCTTGTTTTCATGCCAATCTATTCATAATAATGGAAAGGTTTATGAGCCTGTATGTTTTTGATGTTAGTTTTAATTCAGTAACAGCTGGCAATTGTAATTTTTCAAAGTTCATGAACATTCTCATGATTTGGAGAAAAGATTGTAATTCCTCAGTCAAAGAATCATGTGACAATTAAATTCAAGATGCCTTTATCAATTGTCTAATTTGAAAAAGTAATGGTGACTTGAAAACAAAACCTTTGTTTTATAGACAAGCTCATACTTTAAATATGGCTTGAAAAACATTCTTTTTTACATACAACATTCTTAGTGTTGCTGATGATCCAGCATCAAGTCCTCCTCCTCCTCTTAATTTGTCAACACAGATTGTATTGATTATCTCGTCACTATTACTGCAGCAGGTCAAAACTGTGTGTGATTGTTTTTGTGGTCTCTGCAAATCTCTTTTGTTCAATTACTCAGTGTAAGTAACTATGGAAAGAAAGGATATGCTAAAATTTTTCATTCTACTAGACCCACTTCTGCTACTTAGCAAACCCTTCTAACTGAATTTCAAAGACTAATGAAAGCTAAAGTCATTGGAGTGACTAACAGTGTTTCCAGTTTCTGATGTATCATCAATAATATAATAGCTGAAGAAAAGTTAGAAGGTACCTTTACTTATATAAACATTTTGACTAACTGGTTAAGATCTTCCAGGGCTTTATCCTTGGGCCTCTGTTGTTCCTAATTTTCATCAACAAGCTTCCCAATGTCATTAGGTCTCAACTCTATCTATGCTGATGACACAACTATTTACTCTAGCCTTAATGGTAAGTCTGATCAGGTCAAATTGGAATCTGATCTAAAAAAAAATGGCCTATAATATTGTTAACTGGGGAAAGAAATGGCTTGTTGATGTTAATGCCTCCAAAATGAAACTGCTCACTTTTTATGATCTTAAAGAACTGTTTTTGCCTTCCATCAGCATAACTGATGCTAACCTCCGAGAGAGTGATTCATTGTGCCTTCTTGGGCTAATGTTTTCTGCTGACATGACAGAAAGATTATATTTAATCAGTTACTAGAAAAGTTAGTTCACTGTGTCATGCTAGACAATTTATCTTACTAGAATCTATCTTATGCATCTATAAATCTACCATTTTTTCATCCATTGAATATTGCTGCTATTATCTGATTTAGGTGCTTCTGCTAAGTATTTAGAAATTCTTCATAAAATTCAAAGAATCTGCAATATCATTAGTTCTGACCTGGCATCACAGCTTCAGTCACTTTCCCAATGCTGTAATGTAGCTTCTCTGTGCCTTTTGTATATATATTTTCATGATAGTTGTTCTTATGAGCTTTTCAGTAACTCGACTTTACAAATTTAAGTACTAAATTGGCAGCTAATTTTACAGCTGAAATTGCTAGATGTAATCATAAGTTATATGTTAACACTTTCTTCTCTAAGTCTAACACTTTTTGTTTGTGGAACTCTCTTCCAGTTCCTTGCCTTCCAGTCAACTTTGATCTTCAAAAATTTAAATGAAACGTCACTTGTTATCTTCTGTCTTCTTAATTCCTGTTCTTTCATTGTCCTCTCGCTTTAATAATGTTTTTCTTTTTCTCATATACTTTCACATTCCATAATCCCTTGCATCTTAGTTTCATTATTGCCATGCTTGGGGTGAAAGGATTAAAAAAACACAGAGCAGAGTATAAAATTAATCTCAGCATGTGAATACTATCAATAAGTATAATCTTACATTCAACAGTGACAGATGTAGTTTTGGTCTCACCACCATTTATTCGGTTATAATGGTTCAATGACACCAGCCACTGAATAACTGAGATCTCTTTTAGAACTATCAATACCTCAAAATATTCAATCACTTTGACATGCTATGGATCTGCATTTATTGTCATTGAAATGACACTTTTTGTATTTTTGTCAGTTCATGTTTGATAAAAGCAAATTGATAATTTTATATCCTTGATGTGTCTCCCATATCAAGAAGATAAAAAAGTCTCTTCATTAAATTGTAAAATGTTTAGATAATGCAGCAGTGAGAAAATGTTGATAAGCACAAGTAGCAAAACATTTCTCTTAATAGACATTCATCTGGAAAATCAAATACAACAGAATAGTTGAAAGCTATCCTTTTATGGGCCAGACAGACGAATGGGGCAAAGTTTAAGTGGATACTGATGAAAATCACCCTCATGTCAACAAGGCATAGTGGTAGGATGATGTTTTGGCATAGGTTTATAGTTTATGAAGTAGTGCGCCGATGACTAGTTCCAGATGATGTTAAGATGACAGCTCAAACATGCATTGATTATTTTTGTTTTATTTTTTTAAGGCATACATGAATCCATGGTTAAAGGAGTTGGAGGCTTTTAGAAAGACAATGATATTTAACATGAAAATTATATATCTAAATAAAATACATCTGAAAGATGCTCAGATTGTTTATCTAACTTTAACCCAACTGAAAATATGTGGAACATTTTGAAAAAAGTGGTTTACATTGGCAGATGGCCATTGGAATATTATTCTGGATGTTGTGCAGTCTTTTCATATGAAGAAATTCAACAGCTTATATGTCAATGGATGAATAACTTTTAAAACAAGTTTCAGAACATGCAGCATGCATTTCACATTAATGTTATTATTACAATGACACTTTTCAATTTTTTGTTAAAAATGTTTGTCTTTGTAAACTTTGTTCATTCTGTAAATAAAATTTTAATTAATTTACAACATAATGTTTCATGGATTTTCAGTAATGTGGCCAATAGTGTGAAAATTGGAAAATTCATTAACTACAGACATGATAGCTACATTAGGGGATCATGCTCCAGCTTTATCAACAATGCAAAAGTGGGCAACTGAATTTAAGAGGGAAAGGGAAAGTCTTGAAGATGACCCATGGTCTGGACATCCTGCAACTACCACCAACAAATAAAACATTGATCATGTTCACCACATGGTGATGGATGACAGCATATCCTGTAAGAGAGTTGAGAATATTCTGCACAATGAACTTGCCATTATGAAGATTTCTGCTCAGTGGGTGCCAGGTCTTCTGAGACCTAATCAAAAGTGCACCAGGCTTATCACATCACAGGAAAATCTGACATTGTTTGAGTCAGATCCAGCTGGTTTCCTTGAGCATTTTGTAATACAGGATGAGTGTTGGGTTCATCACTTCAAACCAGAAACAATTCATAGAGTATAAACATCACTCCTCAACTGTTCTAATGAAGACTATGGTTATTTCATCTGTAGGGAAGGTGATGGCCTCAGATTTTTGAGATGCAAAAGGCATTGTACTTATTGACTATCTTCAAAAAGGCCACACCATCAATGGAGAGTACTATGTCAATTTTCTCATGCAGTTACAAAAGGTTATTATGACCAAATGCCCAGGCAAACTGACAAAAGAAGTCTTGTTTCATCAAGACAAATGCTCTAGTATACAAGTCCTTGGATTCAATTGCTGCTGTAGCTTTGAACTGATTGATCACCCTTCCTATTCTCCTGATTTGGCCCCTTCTGTTCCACCAACATGAAAACCCTTGGCTGGTAACCAGTATTGCAGTGATGATGATCTCATATAGGCTGTTTATGACTTTTTGGACCAACAGGATAAAAGCTTCTTCCCCAGTGGTATCCAAGCACTGCAACAACAATGGAAGGTGTGTTGACAAATAAACCTTATTTAGTCACATTCCATCAGAGTACCTTGGTCAGTTAATGAACATTTAAGTTGATCCTCATACATTACAGTTTGTTTTGCATCAGAAAAGTCAGGAACCTGATATTTCAGCTCTGAAGCTAACCCATTATTGTTCAGAGGTTGAACCTACAGAGCAATATATTCTTCAGCTTTCAAAAGGGTCATTCCAATCAAATTCAACAGGGGTTCAAAACTGATTTCTTCAAATATTTTTTCAAATTTACACCATTTGTTTTTATGTGAAAGGTACCTTCTGAAATCTTCAACTTCATACTTATTCTCATTTTATTGTTGCTGAAAGTTTTACAGCTTGTATGCAAATTTTCAATTATTGATTTTGTTCCATTTTCAGGGGCTCACCATTTCAGATAACTATTGTTGGTAGTTTTGGCAAAGTATAAAGGGGAATTTTATTGCATAAATTTTAATTCTTCCAGCAAAAGTTACTCCCAATTTTTTTTCATAACAAACTGATCATAAAAACTCTAACTATATATATATTGTATGTTAAACTTCAAAATAGTATGGAAATATCTATGAAAAGTCAGTTTGCCAATGTGTATGGAAAGTGTAGAGTTATCTCTCAATATCTGGCTCTAGGTCCCACATTCTGCTTTTACTGAATCAAGTAGTTTCTATATCTACATCTGTTGACTGAGGAAAATATGTAAGTCTGTTGTTAAATACTTTTCACAAGCACAATGATATTTATGGAAGCTATTTTTGTCAGTCTCGATATGAAAAGTATGATACCAATATAAATGATTTCTAGTACTAATAATGAATTTTTTAAAAAAATGCTTATTTTTTTTCATAACATGATAACTTTTGTTGCTAGTGGTTTACATTAGTTAAAAGAGTCACAAGTTCATTAAATAAAAGGCACTTGTTACTACTTTTTTGCTTGGAAGTTAGGTAATTTTCTTTTTTCTTCTTAGGGGTCAGGTAATTTAACTTTTTCCTCTATATAAATGATCAAATTATTTTTTATTTTCAGAAGCAGACAAATTTGGTGGCTGGGAGAAAGTTAGAAACTTAGGAAATGGAGGATTTGGTATTGTTGATCTATGGAAAAAGGGTGTATGTATACAAATTCTGGTTCTCTTTATTTTGATTAACATCTATATTTGTCTATAAATATTTATATGTATAAGAATAAAGCAATGAATCTGTAGTTAAATTAGCTAAATTTTGATCTGAAATTTTTGTTGTAAATATTTGCTTTATCGAGAAGCAATGAATTTATTGTTAAGAAAATAAATATTTGTCACTTAAAATAAAATATTTTTCTGATCATTAAGCTATAGATTTATTGATGTTTCTAAGTAAATATAGAGAGATACTCAAACTGTTTTCTAAGATTTTTATTTTTATAAAGAAGTCTTAATTTAATTTATTGGATACTTGTTTTATTAATTCAACTTTCAAAATTGGCTGATGATACCACTGCTTTAATGATGTATTTGATGTTGTGAAAACTCTAATGAATTGGGTAACAAAAAATGCTTGGTTTGTTAAATAAAAATAAGCCTATCTTCTTTATATTAACTTCATTGAACAATATGTTTACTATTTAGTTCCACTCATACCATCTTTCAAGCAATTTCATAATTCCATCTTCCCAGTTTTCATCTTTTCTTTTTGAGCCAAGAATAGTATTTGATGTCTTTTTGCAATTTTTAGAGAATTAATTTTCATGAAGACATTTTTATAAAGGCCAAAATAGTATTATAAAGATGCAGTATCTGTTTGTTGCAGGTAGTAGTTTGGCCTGCAAACATATATTGAAGACAAACAAAATGAAGACTTGAGTAAAAATAAATATTGCCAAGTTTATTTTTGTTAAAGTAAATATATAAACAAAAATAATGAGCAGTTGTCCTGAGAAGGACAGTTTCATGGTTGCTAGAGAGTGTTGTCCTAAAAAGGACAGTTTATTTATTACATATTGTTGGCAAGGACATTTGGAGCAGCTGGAGATGGCTAGAGCAGCGAGAGTGACAGCCAATAGCAAGATGAAGATGATGATGGTTGGCTAGCTCGATCTTCTACTGATGGCTGGGATCCATGGACAGGTGATTGCTGCTGGGACAGATGCTACACCTTGATCCTAGTGATTTGGGACACAGAACACCTGTTTTGGTTGCTTTTGAGGCTTCTTTATATGCTGAACCAGTCTTAGAACAATGCTGGTTAAGCTTTTTCTTCCAGTTCTTTTTTAAAAAAGTGCGAGTGATGACAGGATATGACATGTTGATTAACAGTGTCCTGCAAAGCACATTCTGCATTTGTGTAAGACACTGCTAGAAAGCAATACAAGAACTTGCAAATGATCTACTGCTCTGGACACCTAACCATGGCACAAGATGGGTTGGTTGCCCATCAACCACCTACATTGATCAGCTATCTGATGACACAAAATGCTACCGTAATGACCTTTCAACCTTGATGCAGGACTGTCACCTCACATCAACACTCCAGAGACTGGCTCAAAACCTTTCCTATCGTTAGTGTCAACTATATCTTTGATATTATCACTTTTGATATTGTGATAGCTCTGCACACTGGTTCTGATGTGTTTGATGAGTACACCTTCAGTTGTGGGACTGTTGTCAACAACAATGGTCTTCATCTTCTATTTTCTCCTCTGTTAAAACCCATAGATGCTTCTCTAACCATGCCAATATCAATAAGACCATCTGATAAACAGTAAATACCATGTATGAAACTCATATTTGTGGATACCTCACTTCTGTCCCATCTACTAATGTCAGTCATAACTCTACTCAGCTGCCAACAGTGATGGGCTTGTTAAGCATGTTAAACTGCACCAGTTTCACAGACTGCTGTATCTATACTGCTGACCTCAAGATTTATGGAGATAAAGCTGATGATCTTATTCTCAGGATCAACTGTTGTATAGTTCATGTCATTTTCAACACTCACATGATTGCTTTGCATCACCAGCAACTGCCCTTTGATATCATCCAAAGCAATACTGCTGTCATTGATACAAGTGAAAAGCATGTTAGCTCAGCTGAGTTGGTCAGTGGTATCATGGACTCATCAAGTAATTTATTTAAATTGAATTGTAATGATTTCAGGTATTCTCTTTTTCATTTTTCATTAAGAAAGGACTGGCACAACTTCTATGAATTGTTGACCAATCATTTGTTAAGAGATTATAGATAATTGAAAGAAAGTAATTGTAAGAATGTAATTGTATACCTGTCTATATTTTTTTCACATTAATATTGTTATACCGTACCTATGGACTATAATGGGTATGTCACAGTCCTTATAAATACAGTGGAATATACTGTCTGGGGCGATTCACTGGGATTCACTTCTAGCTCATTACTGGCAGTTAATTACTTACTTTGCACTACTGGTGAATCTTGTATGTTATTTCTGTTATAAATATTATCGTTCCATTTCCAGCCATCGTTTTGGTTATTCTTATTCAGTAACCTTTTCCTAGGTTTCAACATTTTAGCGACAAGAATTAGCCAAAATACAACATTTTAGTGATGAGTATTTACCCAAATCAAGTAACTGTCACTACTACAACATTTTAGCGACGAAGATTTGGCCAAATCAAGTCACTAGTATGACATTTTGGTGTCTCGTATTTGGCTCGAACTCAAGGAAACGTTCACCAGCACAACATTTGGCAAAGAAAGATATTGCCAAAATCTCATGTTAACAATTCACCAAGGCTTCATTGGCGAAAAAAAGTTTTTCTAACAACTATGTGGATTTGTACCAAGTTGTGTGAAATACAACAGTCAGTAAAACACAAGATTTTATTCCACCAACAAAAACATAACGGAAGGTACGGGAAATTCAAGTTTACAAAGTTCATGTGTCCTGTCGAGAGTGTTTCTCGCTATAAAGGTGTTACATAAGAATACTTAAAGTGTTTTGACAAACAGTTGTGTAAAAAAAAAAAAATGTGAAAAGTGCTGCATATAAAATTCAGAATGGAGGAACAATATTATTAGAAATATTCAAGTGGAAAGACGAACAGCAAAAATGGTACAAAAACTCAAAAAAACTCGTTGAAACTTCTAGAACAGCAGAAAATGTTCACAAGTAATGAGAACAGATATTCAGAAGATTCTATCATAAATGTGATTGCTGAATTTCACTATATGCCAGAAGAGGAGGTAACTTTTTTGTCATATTTCTGTAGATACGAAGACTTGTACAAGACAGACTGTGCAAACTGGTCTGATTACAAAGAAGTCAGACTTTTGTTAAGGAAACTAGGTGCTGTCAAATGCACTAAGTTCACAAATTATATATTACCAAAGAAAACTAGTGATCTAACATTTAAAGAAACACTTACTTTGCTTTTGGAAGTTTTCAGCCCGAAGACATCTTTGTTCCATTAAAGATAGAAATGTATGAATGGAAGTAAATGTATGAAAGGAAGATGGTGATTTCACAATGTTCATGAGCATTGTGAACAAAAATTATGAGAAGTTCAAACTAGCAGAATTAAGCCCTAACAATTTTAAATGCCTGATATTTGATCAAGGTTTGGTGTCAACAAAAGATGCTGAAATCCGGAGAAGGATTTTAAATAAACTGGAAAATGAACCCAATCTAACTTTGCAAAACCTAGCAGAAGATTGTCAGAAATTTATAAATGTTTGTCAATATGCCAAAGATATTAAAATAAGCAGTGTGTTACACATTAAAAAAGTCCATCAGAAACATAAAGTGGAGAAGGAAAAAACATTACTCCTAACCCTTGTTGTGCATGTGGAGAATTATCTTGGTATAAGGACTGTCCTTAGAAAAAGAAAGAATGTTTTCGGTGTGGGGAAAAAATGACATTAAAAAAACCACTGTAAGACAAAATTTAAAAAATGAGTGAAGAATTACATTAAAATTACTAATATGGATAAATCTGCTTGTCAAAATAGAAGAAAATTTATGCAGGTAAAAATCCTGAACAAAAATATCAAATTGCAACTGGATAGTGGATTAAGTATAATAATTATACATGGAGAAAATTGGGTAAACCGAAATTAATGGTTGCCAAAAAAAAATTGCTCGTAGTGTTACAGAAAATA
The DNA here is from genome assembly GCA_964036315.1 of Acanthosepion esculentum. NCBI lineage: Eukaryota > Metazoa > Mollusca > Cephalopoda > Sepiida > Sepiidae > Acanthosepion > Acanthosepion esculentum. The sequence goes on from OZ038501.1 coordinate 41,454,180, forward strand.
AAATTTGAAAGGGAATTTATGACTGGATGGAGCAGTTAAATTTATTGAACAGTCCAATCAATTGTTCTGCCAAAAAGTTAAAGGTTTTACCAATGAAGCAGAAAGTTTAAAAGAAGAATTAAAAACTAAATTCCTAGAGGTATTTTCTGGTGGGTTAGGTGCAAGACAATGAAAGCTAAATTCAAGCTAAAAGAAAATGTACAACCAGCTTTCAAAAAGAAAAGGAATGTACCATTTGTATTGTTAAAACAAATTGATGATGAACTTCATAGACTCGAAAAAATGGGTGTTTCATTGAAGGTGGAATATAGCAATTGGGCTTCATCAACTGTATATATAAAGAAAATGTTGAAAGAGATACGTGTCTGTGCAGATTTTTCCATGGGCTTAAACAATGCCCTCAAAAATTATCATTGCCCACTCCCAAGGCTGGAAAGAGTTTTTGGGAAACTTAGCAGGAGGTTGGATATTTTCCAAAATTGACTTAAGTGACATGCATCTTCAGATTCAAGTGGATGCGAATGTTCAAGATTACTGACCATAAATACACATCGAGGGATGTATAAATTTAATCACTTGCCTTTTGGTATAAAGGTTGCTCCAGCTATTTTTCAGTAAATAATGGACATGATGCTGAGTGGACTTGACTTTGCAGTAACTTATCTTGACAATATTTTGCTAAAAAGTGAAAACCCAGAAGAACACAAGAAAAATGTTTTCAAAGTTTTCAGGATTATGGATTCAAGCTGACAGATGAAAAGTATGAATTCTTTATGGACAAAATTAAATATTTAGATCAAATAATTGACAAGAGACCAGATCCAGCATAAGCTAGTGCTATAAAAGACATTCCTGCTCCTAAAAATGTCAGTTCCCTACAAAGTTTCCTGGAGTTAGCAAGTTATTCTAATGTATTTGTGCAAAATATGCATTGTTTGTGAGCTCCGTGAAATGAATTATTGAAAAAAGACTCTAAATGAGTTTGGACGACGGAGTGCCAGGAAGCATTTGAGAAAATTAAAGAAATGCTAATATCAGACTTGTTTTTGACATATTACAATCTAAAAAAAAGAAATAATCATAGCAAGCGACACTAGTGTGTATGGTATAGGAACCTGCATTATGCATAAACTTGAAGACTGCTTGGTTAAACCTATTGCACACGCATCTAGGATGATTCTTCCAGAAGAAAAAATTACACCATGATAGAAAGGGAATGTTTGCTCTGAAAAACTTTCATAGATTCATCCACAGGCGGTTTACTTTACAAACAGATCACAGACCATTTTATGGGTCCAAAAAAAGGACTACTGACTTATACAGCTAATAGGTTACAACAATGGGAAACCATTCTACTAAATTACAACTTTAGAATGGAATTCTTGTCATCGAGTAAATTAAGTCATGTGGACGGATTGTCTAGACTTATTCCAAGAAATAGTGAACCTTTGGAAGACCCGCTCATTGCTTCTCTACAATTGGAAGTAGAGATAAAAAAAATATACTATGCAATACTGTGCAGGAATTACCTGTGGTACTGGAAGAAATAAAAAGTAAAGTGTTGGATAACAAGTTTATTATTGAAATGAAGAAAAAAAACTAAAAGGCAGAAGTAAAACAGAATCCAAGGTATATTCAATGTGCGATGCATTCTCATGTACAGTGAAAGAATAGTGGTACCTTTGGCACTACAAAAGAGAATCCTGACTTTGACTTTGCTGGTCCACTTAATGGATCATATTATTTGATTGTTGTAGACAGGTACACAGTTTTTTCCAAGTGGCCAGAGATATTCAGATGTAAGAAACCAACCACGCAAGTAGTAATTCAGTTTCTACATAAACTGTTCATGAGGTTCGGAGTACCAGATTCTACTGTTTCAGATAACAGCACTTAATTTACATCAAAAGAATTCAAGGAATTTTGCAAAATGTTTGTGGCAGAACACATAAAAATTGCCCCTTACCATCCTAGAAGTAACGGCCAGGCAGAGCGTTTTGTGGATACCTTCAAAAGGGCTCTAAAAAAAAAAGCCGATGGTAGAAACATAGATGCAGCATTACAGAAATTTTTCTATAGGCTTACACCAAATAGAAATGTGCCTTTGGTCATGACTCCAGCAGAAATTATGTTTGCGCAGAAAATACGATCAGTTTTTGACAAGCTGATACCCAGTAAGAAAAAACATGATCATATGGTACAAAAAGCTGGAAAGAAATTTTACAAAATTGGTCAAAAAGTTTTTTTTACCAGATGTATCAAATAAAACATACTGGGAAGTTGGAACTATCATCCAAAGAATTGGAATGATGGTGTATCTAGTCAAAGGACTAGAAATGGTGTGCAAAAGGCACTATAATCAAATAAAAAGTAGGCATTCAATTGAAGAGAACAATACTCCAGATGAGGTTGAACCTACAGAGGTTCTTTTTGATACATTCGATGTCCCCATCCTTCAGAAAGCTCCTGAGATAGAAGAGTCCGAAAAAGACATATTAAGAGAAAAAGAAGGTATGCAGAAAGGATCAAAATCAACCCCAAAAGAAAAAATATTGACTCTGTACAGAATAAATCCAAAAATGGGGTGTTGTTATACTGTACCTATGGACTATATCCCTTTCCTTATAAATATTGTGGAATATACTGTATGTTTGATGCACTGGGATTCACTTCTAGCTCACCACTAGCAGTTGATTAATTCACACTGCTGACAAATCTTGTAAGTTATTTCTGTTGTAAATATTATTATTCCAACCTTCATTTCGGTCATTTTTATTCAGTAACCTTTTCCTAGGTTACACAACAAATATGTATGATGCAAACAGAGCACTTAAACTTTAAACATTGTTAGCAGTTTATATTGTTTATTAAAGAAAATATTTGAGTATCATAATTAAAAAATATAAGTATGTTTTTAATAAATGATTTAAAAGAGAACACATGAAGATTATCTCAAATCCTTACGAAATTAGATTTCTTTATTTTTAATATCCAGGACGAAGAAATAGCCTTGAAGCAGATTCGTGCAAGTGGAGATATTAACCAGACAGTAATGGAAAGATGGAAGAAGGAGATTGAAATCATGAAAAGGCTTAGACATATAAATGTCATCACAGCTAAAGAGATTCCAGTACCTCTGAAAATTCTGAGTCAAAACTTACCAATTTTGGCCATGGAATATTGTTCAAAAGGAGATCTCAGGAAGGTGTGTGCAGTTAATGACAAATATTATTGAAAATGTGGTAATATTTTTTTATTCTTAAAGAATGAAATGAAAATTTTATCCAATAAGATTTTACTATATGTAGAATTGTTAGCTATGGATTTATTTATCTGTGGTTGGTCCTATCAGTAAAACTTCTGTATTAAACTAAAACTACTCTGCAAAAGAATTAAAATATAAGCAAAATAATGACAAGCATAAGATTTTGATAATCATAGTATTTTGAAAATATTAAAAAAATTAATCAACTTGAGTATACTCAAAGCCATCAAACTTAATAAAAAGAAAGTTTCATTCATCAACTACTGAAATAGGAAGTGTCTTTCTTGTTGAGGGATGAGGTTTCATCTCCTCATCAAATGGGCTTACAATGTTTAAGGTAAAATAGATTTCACCATCATTATATCTTGGAACCTATCTATCAATGATGAGAATGTCCTTCTCTATCGTGTGTGAAGCTATATACACATATATGTATAAAGGAAAAAAGACAATAGGAAAACTGTATGTGGTTTTAGCTGATATGTTTCGTCCATTGCAGTTTTTTTCAAGGCAAAAAATGAAATAAATTTATTTGAACAAAGTATCTGTAAACAAAAAAACAAAATGTTGTTACTAGAAGAATTTAGAAATAATATTCATTCAGTAAAATGAAAAATTATGTCATTTTATGTTTGAAGAGAATTATTGTTTGGATTGTTGTGAAAACAGATTTCACCATTTTCTTTTGATTTCTTGATATATTTGTTGTGTATGTTGGCTTAGGTGAGTAGTGATTCAGGACACGTGAGATTGGATAAAACTGGTACATAGATTAATATATATATGTAAGCGTGTGTAAGATACAGAATCCAGACAAAGTTTGAAGAATATGACAACTGGAAAACTGTTTCATTGAGATTAAATTGTGTTTCACCCTTGAAAATGAAAGAAAAGGAAAACCTGTACACACAGTATTTTTGCAGGCACAAAATTTAAAAATTTGCCAAACACTCTTCCCTCATAAATACTACAAATTTTAAACAATATTATTTTTATGGGTTTTTTAATATTTGGTTAAATGGTATTAAAAATGAGTGTTTTTCTGAAATATACTCAAATTCTCTAAAACAAAGTCAAGACTTGTATTGTTCTAGAAACTCTGGGTGGGCAGTAGTGCTAATGAAAAGAAGATCACAAAAGTTATATTTTATAAAAATTCATTAAATACATTTTAATTTAGATTTTCATTTTAAATTTTTTATTATACATAATTTGATATATAGTGTGCAAGAGAATCATATCAATATTTAAAATAGAATTTTCTTGGAACAGTTGCGCATATAACAGCCATAATGCTTTTAATCAGTAATGCTTTTATGAATTCTTGACCTTTAAGCTCTTTTTTCTTGATTTTCAATGCATTTCTAAAATAAAATTATTGGCATTACATTTACATTGAACATTTGTGTCAGTAACAAATTAATTTCTGACCATTGATAATTTTTTTTTATTTCCTGGTTTTCAATGGATTAAGTGCTGAAATTTTCTGGAAGAAATTTTACATAAAAAAATTGTAAAATTTAGTGTTTTTTTTATTTTTGAATGGGATTGTGCTGGCAGAAATATTTTGTTAATGAAGAAAGGACTAAAGCTAGAGTAGTAGAATGTCAGTAAAGTTAGTAAATAGGAATAACAAAATATATATGTATACCAGGTTCAACTGAAGCTAGTACCAAAATACGACTGGTTGTGTTACTATGTTATTAGAATAAAGGAAAGTTTTGGCCTATTCATTTAATAAATCTTAATCACATTTCATAGAGACAGCATAATATAATTTGAAAGCAAGTACAATAAGATTCATAGAAGAGTTGATTATTTTCTTTTTATTGTTGGTCATGATCCCCACTAATTATTGTGGTTAAATTGGGCATTCATTTGTTAGATTGGGTAACTCAAGAATTGTTTTATTTATACAATTAATATTTTACTTACTTTTTTAAGGTAATATCAAAAACATGTAATGGACTGAAAGAAATTGAAGTTCTACACTTTTCAAAAGATGTTAGCTCTGCTGTCGAATATCTTCACTCTCAAAGGATTGTTCACAGAGATCTGAAGCCTGAAAACATAGTCTTACAGGAAATGGATGGTAAAGTAAGTGTACATCATTTCTGTGTCTATTGTATTCAATTTCACTTATTTTTGCCAATTTATTGTTATTTATTGCTTGAACCTTGACTCTTTTTCAGTCTTCTCTTTGTTCACTAGATTTTTTTTGTTTTAATGCTATTGACCCACATTCACATTTATTTTTGTATTCATACTGGTCTAGGAAGCATCAAAAAGACATTTTTGTTTGTTATATACATTTCAGTGCAAATGATTTTTTTCATTCTAAATCCCTATTCATTCTGTGGTTTTCAAGATATTTGCTATTCTATAGTAAATTAACTTGATAACTGGCAAATATTAGCATTTGGGTAGAAGTACACTTAAACAAGCTTGGATGAACTGATTCATGATGGAATGGAAGATAACTTTTTTCCCTATTTCTTCTTAAAACATCTGATTGCTAATGCAAAGATTGTGAATATGACTGTGAAATGAAGTTGTAGATAAAATTCTTCTGACAACCAATTAATTCTTTTAACTGCCTGACCTTTAATTGATGTCAGTAAATTATTCAGTTATCTTTTCTACTCATCACTGAATATTTTCTTCTTTTCTTTACTATTTTCAATACTTCATCATGAAAGCTCTTTTATATTTCCTTCAAACTAAACTTCTTTTACTATTTTAATTTACTCAAGTAAGAAAAGCTATTTCTTTTGTGTTTGGTATTTTTTTCTCTGCCAAAACCACCCAGAGATATGAATTGGTAAAAAGAGAGAGAATCCAGTACAATCGTTGGATAAAACAGATACTACAAGCTCATATCTCTCAGAGGCTTGAGGATTTCTTCAACAGAATTACCAATAAAGAAGACCAGAAAAGGATCCAAAATGAACTGCATAAATGCTTCAGATATGAATTCGATGTAGTCAAAGCCCGCCAAGTACAAAAATTAAACAGATTGAAAGATCAGAAGGTGATGCGCAGGGTCCATCATCCACCAGTGAAAGCAGTAATGAACATCGGCCAATATCAGCTGAGTGGCTCTGAGGAATCGGTATTAAATAAGGTTCTCAACTTCGCCACAACTATCCGGCGAGTGCCATACTTAGGCATCATTGCCAGGGTTGAGGAAATGGCCTTGAACTTCCCTCAGGCTCAGGCAGATGAACTGAGACAGACCTTGGAGAGAGCCAAGCCGCCCAGGTCAAACATCACGAAACTGGAGAGGCTGGCAATCGGATCCCTAGAGAGGAACAAAAACATCATCATACTACTGGCTGACAAAGGCAATGCAACTGTAGTGATGGACAAATCATATTATACAAGAAAGCTGGAAGAGCTCATTAGCAATGGTAGCTACAGCAAAGTAAAAAAGGATCCTACAATGAAAACGGAATGCAAACTGTTGCAGATACTAATCAAGAACAAGGATCACTTTGCACCTAAGACGTGTAGGTAGTTATTGCAGTGTTACACCAAGCTACCTCACATATACGGTCTCCCTAAGATTCACAAAGACGGTATTCTGATCAGGCCAATTGTTAGTTGCCAAGGCTCTGTATGCCACCCTCTGAATTGCTTCCTTGTAGATATAATTGACTCATTAATTGGAAAGTATCCTTCATATGTCCGAAACTCCGCCCACTTCGTGAAAGTAATCAAAGATGCTCCCACCTTATCCAACCAGGTGGTGAGCTTGGACATGGTGAGTTTGCATGTTTTCCTCAAAAAAGATAATATATTGTTAAATTTAAAACTATTCTTTAAGTATTAACCCCAAAATGGTAAACTATTTTCACTGCACTTCAAGTGAGAAGTTTGGAATGAACATTTCAATGGTCCACTCTTTCATCTGATTGGAGTGACAGAGATGCATTGGCCAGATTACCTTTCTCAATCTAGTAGTGAGAGAAAATAAAATAAAACTGTCAACTTAAAGCAACAACAAACGTCTGCAACAGATTTCTTCTGTCTCTCGACCACAATACTTGTAGCCAAATCACTGTTCAAACGATAGTCTGTCGTAACAGTCCAAGAAGAAAAGTAGAAACGACAAAATTGGGTTACACGTCCAACCTTCACTTCTCACTAGCAAAATGTAAGTGTTCCTATCCTGAGCTGAGAAAATATTCTGCTTTTATCAGCGAAAAAACAACGGCTTCTGTTCACCAAGAGATTTTTTCTGATTGGTCACCCCATTCAGAGGAGGGAAGAAAATTAGCATAGATTCTAGTCATTGAAGTAGATTTTTGCTAACTACTTTTTGGTAATTTTTCTTCGGCAGATCACACACAAAACGCAAACTTTTTTCCGAGGTAACTGATTATCTCTTTCACTACACTCTTTTATTGCGTCTTCATACTATTAAGTCTACCATAAAGTGCTTTCAAATTTTCTAAGGAGACCAAGTTGGAATATTCTATATGCAAAAGCTGGACATGTGTAATGAAGGTGTTGCCAAGAGAGGGCATTTTTCACCTGCTATGAAAGGAACTCGCATAACAAAGTACATTGTTTGTAGCCATAAGTAGAGTTGTTTTGTGTGATTTGAACCTGAGCCTTGAATCAACCAGTTGAGGTTGATTTATCAGAATGAAAAAACAATTTATATCAACACTAGCATTTTGGAGAAAGGCATTCTTAATGACGTTTTTCAAAGGACAGTGGTCGAGAAGAAACTGAGACAAGAGACTGAGTTTCTTTCTGTTTTGAAATTTTACTTCATGCTATTTCAGCAGTGGTGCTTATTTAATTTCTCAAAAATGGCAAAGGTAAAACTCAGCAGCAACATAATAAAGCACTTCCATGGTGATGGACATGTGGTTGCATGGCTCAAGAAAGTGCAGCTGGTGGCAAGACTTTTATCTTTGAAGGAAGACACACTACAACTCTATTTGGAGATGGGTGAGGATCAGCAGACAAACATTGACTTGATTGAAGCCTGGTTGAAGGAGGTTTTTTCGGACAGGACATAAAGCTTAAACTGGTTAGGTGGGCAGGAGAGCATGTTGATGTTTACACCAACAAAATTCAACAACTTGCAGGAATGGCAGGGTTCACATAGCGCGGTCTTGATATGGTGATAAAGTTGGCATTTGTAACGGGGTTCCCCCAATGATATTTCAACTGAGTTGCGACAAGCACTGGCCATCAAAATGTTGACTATGGATGATTTGCTGACAAGGGATATGGCTGAAGATACAGTTGCAGCCACACAGATACATCAAAGTGAGGTTGGAGTTCTGCTTGAGGTGAATCCCTAAACAGGGATCACCTGTTAGAGTTGCAGAGGCCAGGGCCACATGTCCAGAGACTGCAATAAGACTGCCTGGTGGGACAAATACCTAGAGATCACGACAAGAGATGCAATGCTTCATGTGCAATAAGATCAGCCAGTTTGTGTCAGATTGCCAAAGAAATGACTTGGGAGGGGGGAGACATCAGACTCCTCCCCAAGCAATTAAAAAAACTAAGTGCATCCTCTCATCTGCCCTAGTCGTCCCAAGACACTGATGAGTAAATCGGTATGTCACCAGTGGAGATGCCAGAACATTGAAGTGTTAACCACAGATAAAATGATTATGAGGTGCCATGGAACCAGCCAAGTGAGACACATGTGCCCTTTGCACCTGAAGGGAGTGCACCTGACCGAATCAGGTGAAGTTCATTTCCTCTCAGAGAACATACCCAGGTGTGCTGCAATCAAGAACGATGAACCAGATTTCTGCACTGTATTTGACCAGCAGAAGGAGTGGACCACCTCATGTAAAGGGGCAGGTGGTCAAATGCCAGAGCAACTAAAAAATCAAGTCTTGGATTACCCTATGTCCAGGCATATTTGGATTGAATATGAAAAGGAGCTTGAGTTATAGCTGGAAAATGGTTGGCTGGTGTCATACCTCGAAAAGGAACTAGGTCCAGCTAAGGCCTTAATTCCATTAATGGCAGTAGCCCAAGCAAACAAGAACAAAGTGCAACCCATCATCAATGGCTTTGTTGACACGTTTACGAAAAACACTGATGTATGTACACAGAAGTTGCAGGAATGGATCTGATGTTGCCATATTGAACCTGAGGAGGGCATATTTTCACGTACACATACACAAATCACTGTAGCCCTCTCAAACAGTAATGTTACAGGGGCAGAGGTATTGCCTCACATGAATTGTGTTTGGTTTGAATGTTGCACTGATGATAATGTAATCCATTATAAGCTTAGTGATATTCTAGGATAGAGCAATACATACATTCACAACAACTTCGACAACAAATGTCTAGTGTCCACTGATCAAGTGAAGGAACACCTGGCAAAATTTGGACTGGCTTGCAAAACTCCTGCATGGCTTAAAGATGGGACATGTGTGCTCAGGCTGGGTGTTCAAAACGATGGTGGCAAACTCTGCTAGGCACAAGGAGGAGACTCTCCAGAGTCCCCATTTGTTATGATGTGGCAGACAATCTTACAGTGTGTGAAAAACTCATTGGTCAGTTTCCTGTTTGTGGTTGGCTCCACATGATGACAGCATATATGAAACATCATACCAACAACTGGATGGGATCATGAAACGAATGATGCCCTCCACCCCTTCAAGAGCATGCTAGTAGAGACATTGGCTAGGGTAGCAGAACGATCCCGTGAGAGGCAATTGGTGTGTAAATGGATGATAATTCACGGTTTGGGTGGACGTTAGCTCTCTGCTACTGGGGTAGCACTGGAAGCCGACAGATCAATCATTGAAGATGCATGCTGGTTGTGCCTAGGGTTGTGAATTATTCACTAGACACAACCAGCATGCATCTTCAATGGGGTATACATGTTCGATTTCGGTGTGCCTATAAACTGGTAGGAAACAGTATAGTTGAGAGGAGCGACTAGGAATGATGTTTCATACCAGAGGTGATCTACTGGTATAATGTCATGCCAAAGGACAGCATCTCAACCTCTACAATGCTGGTCAACGTTATACACAACTGCAATATCCGATCTGTCTATATTTCTGAGATGAGGTGTTATGTACACTATTTACATTATTTGGACTATTGTCCTCATCTTTGTTGCCATATTTATTACAACGTTTTGGCTGTTGTACACTCTGGCCTTCTTCAGGTGGTTGGAATGTTGAACTGAACCCTTTATTTTGCTCACTGGGGTAGACTGTTCTAGTTCCATGTGCCATGTCTAATGGATGTCAGTTATCAGTTATCTCCTGTATATTTCCCTATCCAAGTTCTCCACCCCCTTTATCAGGTATTGAACTCGCACTCCTTGGGTTCTGTCACTGGATCTAACTAACGCCTTTATCCACTGTGCCATGTGAGGACACCTAGCATAGTGGAAAAAGGCATTAGATAGAAATTTGTAAAGAATACGTCATTAATGAATTTGTTTTAGGGGTTGAATTTCAGGAAACTGAATTTTTTAAAGCAATTAAATCAAGTCTCAGCAGTGTTTCATTATCAATGAAATAAGATAGTAAGAATATAAAAAAACAAATGCTAAATCTAACATGAAAACTATTAAAGACATACCTAAAATAGTAAGAACTTTCTGGTAGCCTAATATATCTTTTTCAAATAAAGTAATTTTAGTTATCATTTTTATAAAAAACTAAGATTTTGAATTTGAACAAAACACTTTATTTCATTAGGACCTAGGTTGATTACTCTGTACATTAATCTTTTTCATTAAACCACTTTGTCTTTCACCTTTTCATTACACTACTTTAATTGAATTGAAATACTTTTTTTCACACATTCAGAGGATGATGAAAATGTCTACTTAGTCTTTTCTGATATTGTAAGCTGCGCCATCATAATAGTGATACAATATTTTCAACTCCATAATGAATATTTTTAATTACATGATTGTACTACAAATGAGAATTATGCAACAGAAATTTCAACATTTTCTGTTTGGCCCAATTTAAAATTATGTAATATTTATGTTTAACAATCAGTTGAGTTGAACATATAAGTTTTTTTTTTCTATTTTTCAGATCATCTATAAACTGATTGATCTTGGCTATGCTAAAGATCTTGATCAGGACAGCATTTGCAACTCATTTGTTGGAACTTTACAATATTTGGTACGATCTTTTTGGGATTTTCTGAAATCAATTTATTCATAGTAGATAGAATGCAATCAAAATGCAATTACCTATAAATTATCAATGAAATGTTCTCACTAAGGCTGACTACTCTCTGATTCCAGTTTATGGCTTTTTACCAACTCAAAGTTATGTATATATTCTTTTCTAACAAATTTACTTGACATATTTAAGTTAAAAAATCACAAATGTAGACATGAAGAAATATTTATTTTTCAAAAATATAATTTTAAAATAACATGAACCAATAGTTTACATAGTTACCAGCAATACTATCAGGAATGTATTTATATTTGATAAAACAAGATTCAAATTATCTGTTTATAAAATAGTGAATTCTTAGCAATTACATAACCACTAGTTGCCACAAAGTATCAATTGTCTCAATTAGTAACATATAGAGACAACAATTCATAATCAAAATAACTAGCTGACACTCTCAATTGTGGTATAACTTTATCAAGAAAAAGAGGAAAAAGCATGCACAATTATAAAACAAGTATTTTCTTAAATGTATGTAGTATTTTGACCAAATTTATGAACCAAATGTTTTATATATAATGTGCATGTGTGTAAATATATGATGTCTTGGAATATGTATTTTTTTCAGGCTCCAGAACTATACCAACAGCAAAACTATACGCACACTGTGGATTATTGGTCACTAGGGACGGTTATTTTTGAGATCATCACTGGTTTCCGTCCATTTTTACCAAACATGCCTCCAGTTAAGTGGTAAGTATTTGATTTTATTCAGATGCTAGATTTGCAAGGCTATAAATTAATAATTCTTCAATTAAAATTGATAATTTTATGTTGCAGTATATATGAAGAAAACAGAGTTACATGCACAAAATATCAGCCATTCTAACATTAAGGAATTTTGACTTTAAATCAGAATAGGACAATCAGGCATGGCCGATTGGGTGCCAGGTTATTTAATGCCAGACTTTTGGACAATAAGGAAAAAAATGTTGATTCAAAGGTAGAAAAATATATTCCAAAACTATTGAGTTATTTCCCTTGCATTTCGGACATGCAAATCTTTTCTAAATACTGTAATATAGCTTTTAGTTCATTTGGTAATTGCGAGCAAGTCTTCTCAATCGATAGCATCCATATTTTCAAATCTAAGAAGAGTTTTATGTATTCTTCTATCTGCATCTCTATACGTTTTTAGTTTCTGTTGTGGTTCATGCCCAGTTAATAACCCTTCATAATATGAATCTCTACCTTTCTGTACTATATGCAAACCATCTATTAATTTCTATATAGATGTTGCATGCTAAATTTGTATTTAATTGACAGTGGATTACCTTCGCATCTTCCTCGTTTAATGTTCTCTGATGAAGGTCCCAAATCTCAGGGAGAAGTAGCGGAGCTTGTCTTCCATTTCTTTGTTGGTTTTGATACCTGTTGAGTAAATCTTGGAGTTCTTTGGGCAGTTCAATTGCTAGAGCATATAGATATTCATCAATATTCTGCAAAGGCAATGATCATTTTAGCTTTTAACACAAAAACTGGATCAGTGTTATACAAACAAGTGAATCCTAATCTAGCTAGATGTTTTTGCATATTTTGAGCTCAATTAACAAAAACATCCTTTTATTTGAACATTAGGGAATATATCCTTCATAACACTGTGCAGTTTGTTCAAAATTGCAAGTGATTTAAGTGGGTTTCAAATTGAGTTTCATTTCTTTCAATAACTGGAACATTCTCACATATAGTGTGTTGCTTGTTGGGCAAAAGAGTGCCAGAATTACATAAGAGAGGCTGGGAGTAATATTGGATATGTCATTGGCAAACCACATATCAGAGCCAACTCTATCTTTTGAAGATATCCAGTCAGGACCTGGTTTGCTATCACACAGTAAAACATTTTCTTCTAATTCTGGTTGAGAGATATGTATTCTGGAGCATTATGGCACAAATTATCGTTGCAAATCAGTTGGCACTTACACTTCTTGCATATTATTTTTCTCAAAGCAGACATATTAGGAATGGTGACTAGACTAGCTTGAGATGTCTGTCAAACATTCATTAACAACTACAGTCAGTGACTCAAGAGTCTCCTCTGCTCTTTTTTTATTTTAGTTTTCACAAGTGCAACCTCTAGTTGTGCAGCAGAAGCTTCATGTCAATGGTTGTTCAGCATTCTCACCACATTTCCAACTTTAGAATGGAGATGTGCTTTGCATCAATTTTTTTTTTTTTTTTTTTTGCTCACACCCCCAAAATTGGCTTCTTTCGTTAAGAATTTGTTTTCATGTCCGCATTTTGAAAAATATACACAGGAGTAACTGAACCCTGGAAACAAAGAAACTATGCACACAAAACATCCTTTACAAATAGTAAATACATGGACAGCACAGTGCTTTCTAAACATATCTGGAAGATTCAAAACAAAAACCAAATCACACCAAAACTATGGGAAATAAGGAAAATAGCACCAGCCTACAACAATAAATCCAAAAAGTGTAAACTCTGTCTGGAGTAGAAAATAACTATAATTACCTTTCCAGACCAACTATTAAATTAATGATCAAAACTGATCAAAATGCAGACCAGAAAACAAATTTTTACTACATTACTTGCAAATCAAAAACTGAAAATGAGCAAGAATAAACAAAAATAAATTATAAAATAATCCAAACCAATAAGTAAATAATAAGCAAATAACACACACACTAGCACAGGTAAAAGTAATAATAACAACCAAGAATAAATAATCAAAAGTTAACAAATAGTCAAAAAACTGCATCCAGACCAACAATTATTTTCCCACAATAGCCCCTAGTGTGGCAGGGGCAATATCACCCCAAAATAATAATAATGATAATAAAGGAGAATATGCTGGAAAACAGGGAAAAGTAATAATAACAACCAAGAATAAATAATCAAAAGTTAACAAATAGTCAAAAAACTGCATCCAGACCAACAATTATTTTCCCACAATAGCCACTAGTGTGGCAGGGGCAATATCACCCCAAAATAATAATAATGATAATAAAGGAGAATATGCTGGAAAACAGGGAAAAAAGACGTTTTCGAAAGAACCAAGATGTTAAAAATGCTGTAAAGACTTTGAAATGTAAATGTTACAGAAAGTTAATTTAGAACACGAAATACAATCTTTTTTTTTCTTAAGTGTACAAAAGATATTAGATTATTAATAGAAGATAGAATTAAGAATGTCTTGATCTAAAGGTTAATTTTATCAATAAAACAGGTCAGCATGAATCTATGTAAAGTTTACCAAAATTGCTCAGAGCTTTTAATAGATAAACTTAGAACAATGGCAATACGGCCATAGTACTGAAAGATGAAATGAGTGTGAAGTTTTTTTTGTTTTTTTAAAGAAGTGTGTCGGGAAATGGGCTGTCCCATATGTCAGAACATTCACTCTAGAAAAACAAATGTCACCAGTTCTCTATATAAAGAGCAGAGTTGGGTTCAGAGCAGAGCAGAGCTGGGTTAGAGACAGTGAGGAAGTGACGTCAGAGATTGGAATAAAACACTGACTGACATGTCCTGTTGATGTAAGTACCGCTGCTCCTGCTACCACTAATATTACTACTACTATTACTACTACTGAGGGGGGAAACATTGCTGGTTGTAGTAGTTGCACTAAGAACAGACCAAAAAGGGTTAAAATGAAGCCACCTCTCTACTTTAATGAAATTACACAAAGTATCTTCTTTTGTTTTGTTGATCATCATTTATATACAAGAGACATTCAAC
This sequence comes from Acanthosepion esculentum, assembly GCA_964036315.1. Taxonomy (NCBI): domain Eukaryota; kingdom Metazoa; phylum Mollusca; class Cephalopoda; order Sepiida; family Sepiidae; genus Acanthosepion; species Acanthosepion esculentum. The sequence goes on from OZ038501.1 coordinate 41,469,354, forward strand.
TTTTTCCACAAGAATTGTATTATTATATGTATTGTTGATGTTATATATATAAAAAAATTTTTGTCCCTCTAAAATTGGATCGACTTGACCATATTTATTTGCTGTTAACCCAATTCTCACCCAACAAGCTTGCAGAATTCTACAACCTGATAACTACTCGCCAGGATCAAAATGGCTGGTGAATGGAATCGAATCGATATTTGAAACTTAGGTCTAACCTGTAATACTGGACCATACAGGACTAATGGCCGGTCTTGTGGATGACATCGGCCCAGTGGGGTTAGGATACGGTGTCACATGGATACCTTGACCAGAGATCACATTACAACTGACACTGTGTGAGAGGATTGGCATTACACTAGAAAAATTTGAAACATAACTGTTACCTCCCACAAAAATAACGTTAGAATAATACAACAGACTACCCACAGTGCATCACTGACTATAAATAATCAAGCAAAAAAAACAATGTATATTGCCTGATGATTACATTTAGCATGAAACAGATTATCACCTCTGTGTGTTGACTTCAATGTCCACTTTTATGTTTACATAGGCTCTATCTCTGATATTGAGCAGTTTAACCCATAAATATAGCATACCTTAAAATTATATTTTACACATATATCATATCAAAGAAAGCCAGGAGACACTACTTGAGCAGCTATCAAAATATGCTAAGAGGTGACAATACACCGTAGTCATTTGCAATAAGATGGGTTTCCTGTATGCAACAGATATTCACACTGAGCCGTTGGAGATCATGAGAAAGACTGGCTCTTTTAGACATGGACCTCAATCCTTGGCCATGATCAAAGCTTACTGTCATATTTCCGATGACCTGTCTCATAGATCGTTGACTCATTTCATTTTTAATGAAGCCATCCTGGGACACCACTCCTGGTGTCTCTAGGAAATGTTAGTTTAACAGCTCTAAAGGGAAGAATGCATAAGACACAGCTGTTCCTATAGCCCCTCTAAACTTAAATAAAGTCAATTCCGGTTTGCTATGGTAAAAATTTCTATCTCAAGTAAAAATCATCACAAAAATGGCAAAAGTCATTTAGTCACAGCTTATTTTCTCTGAAAAAATGGATTTTCATACTTTTATAGGGGTAAAATGTTGAAAAATAACTGTTTTGTCATCTGAACCTATTTTCTGAAAGCAAACAATATGTTCTTTCATTTAAAAGTAAAATTGACTAGTGTAAATGACTCAAACAATTTTTTCCAGTGGGTAAAATGTGAAAAAATAGTGAAAAGTTTTCATTTTTTCTAGTTCTAAGCAAAAAATTTCCAAAATAATGGAAAATTAACCTTTTTTTTTTTTTTTTTTAATCAGAAAGTCTAAATCATAAACTATTTCAGGCATAAAATTGAGAGTTTGAAGGAAAACAACATTCCTATGGAGTCAGATTGTGACAAAGTCCGTTGGTAATTTTCCAAGGGTTAAAAAAATTGACACTCGGCCATGGAAATCTTTAGTAAAAGGTGAAATATTTATCCACAATTCCTGACCACTGGAAACCAGGAGTTTATAGCAGCGATAAGGAAAATTAAACCAAGTTGACTTTGACATATCTGGGTCAAAGGCCAGCCAGCCAGCCAGCCAGCGATAAATGTTGAACAAGCTGTCATCAGCTTATAAATCCTACCACTTACAAGATAAGAGCAAAGAGTGAAAAAAAGAGGAAATATTGGTAAAAAGGGCTTGATATAGGTTGTTTTTTTTTCTTTTTTCAAACACATGTTTGAACAATGGCTTGATGTTTTTTATTTTGTTTTTTAACACCTCATGACCCGGGTGATGACAACAACACTTAGCAGACAACATTGTTTTTTTTTGCCGCATGTCTTTCATATTTCCCATCATTGGGTCATATAGTGGTTCCTTTTATTCAATGATGTTCACACCAACTTAAAAAGAAAGGATTGAAGTTTGGAAAAAAATTGTTTTGAAGTGAAAAAATATTTTTTCATAAAAAAAAAGGTGATTTTTCTCAGAAAATTGGCCATAATATTTTAATGCTAACCTCCGAGTGACATTTTTCACAGCCAAATTGAAGATTAATTACCAGTGAATAATTCCATGTGCAAACAATAGTTGTCTGGATCCTATAACATGGGCCGAAAACATCTAGAAGTTAACTGATTAATCAAAAACTTGTTGCACATAATTGTTTTCCATGGTCAGTTTCCATTATTTCATCTTGATGATGTCATTTTTGGACAGCCAAGTCATGAAGGATTCAGGAAAACATTTTGACACAGGTTTGCTTTGAGAACTTTGCATTCTATGAGGGGTTTAAAATGTTACTGACAAATGGGATTTTTCAAGCACTATGTTGGATTTTCCTATAGGACAAAAACAAGCATTTTAAACAGCTGTGAAGAATAGGCACCCATCAATACCAGTGATGATTCTATAGCTGAATTAGCCTCCCCCATCATTGACCAAATTTGTGTGTCCAGACCTACTTCAACAACAATTGAGAACCTTTGTGTCGTCCCCCACCCTTTTCCCTTCTAGCTTTCTAAAGAACTCTGAGCTTTCTAATGTGGCTGTTGTCATTTTTTCTTTTCAGGTATCTCCAGTTTCATATGTTCGGTATCTTCCCTGATATAAAATTTTCATTTGTAGTTTATTGTTTTTTAGGAGGGAGTTCCTCTTCCAAACTTCCCAAAGAGAAGCTCTGGTCTCTTGATTGCTACTGCTGCTGATGGTGGTGGTTATTCCAACAGAGGTGGAGGAGTGGGGGACATGAGCATGAGAGGGTGTTCTTGAGAGTGAAGATATTGGAGTGGGAGAAGAACATTGGGGCAGATTTACTGATTTTGTTTAGAGTTTTACTTTTTTTGCAGAGATGTTGTAATAAACGAAAAAGTATTATAATTACTTTTGGGGGAAGACATCTTGCTGGAGGAGGCAGCTCCTCTTTGACAATATGAGTCGCAAGTTTTTCTTAAATGCGTATTGGGTATTGTTTCTTTAATTTTTCTGCATATGTTCTTGTATCTCTCTCCTTGTCAAAATGAGGGCCTGCCCCTTTTTTCAATCACATGCCATTCTCCATTGATTTTTCCATCCATTGTTTTTTTTTTGGTGCTTGTGAGGAAAATATTTGTACTGCTTCTTTTGTTGAAAATGTTTTTCTTGATAAGGACTTTTTGGTTACTTGTTGAAGTTTATTTTGCTGGACAGGCTGTGGAGAGATGTCCAGTCTCTCTGCAGTGCCAACAAACTGGCTTTCTCCCAGAAACAATGACTGCTACTTTCCTTCCATTTATGTTTACCTAATTTGGAATAGCATTAAATTTTTCAGAATTAAGCAATAAATAGTACTTCCATTCTCTCAGCATCTTGTCAGGATTTATTTTGACCAACTCCTCATACTGCATCATTAATGAGCCCACTTGCTGTCCTGAAATAAAACTAGGCACATTTCAAAGACAGTCATTTTTGTCCTGCACTGTCCTTGATACTTCACTTTTATGATGCTCTCTTTGTTTGGTAGGCTCCTTATCAGTGCCATGCAATCTTTGGTGTTGGCATCAAAATATCCCACATAGAAAATCTATGATTGGTTTGTTTTGGTTTATTTTGTTTTACGGCATATCAACCTCAATGGGTTATTTAATACCAACAAAATTTATTATTGCTGGCAATATTTTGTTTTGTCAAAAATCTGTTTCTGGTAATATTTTCCCTTCAAAATTGTATTGCCAGTAATAATTTTTTCAGAAAAGTATTGCTGGTAATAGTTAACTATTTGCCCATAGCTGGGACCCTAACAGGTGCTACCACCCCGGGTCAGGGTGGACCTGGGAACACCAGCAATTAAGAGGTTGTTTCACGCTCCTCAAAACCTCCTAATCAGAGGCCTTGGTGCTGGACATAGTTTATCGTCTTACCCAGGACGTGGATGTAGTTTAATGTATTACCCAGTACAATTTTCCTTCATGATCTGCTGAATGTTGACACCCAAGTTTACTGTGTGATTTAAACAAAAATTGGGTGGTAATGTTACAAATTTGGACCCTGGGGCTGGTCAAATTCATATTTTCACAAAAGTAGAATCTCTCACTTTCTCTCTCAAACCAGCGGATATAGACGTGATGTCTGGAAATTAAAGTGTGTCATGGTTGCGTGCATGTCGATTCGTAGTTGACAATCCCCCTCCCTCCCCCGAAATGGTCTTGTTATTAATAGTAATAAGCTGGCAAACAGCTCCTTGGCAACAAACGGCCGTTATAAGGGCAGAATGCTGAATGCTCGTACAGTGCAAAATGGTGGGAAGTCCGAGACCACAAGGAGAAATTTATTGTAAGTTTAGTTGTCTGAAAATTCTAGTCAGAAAAAGATGTGCCTGTTATTTGGAGAATAATGTAAGCTAACACCCCAAGCCAATTCATGTGGGGAGCTTACAAAAACAGTCAGAAAGATATAAGAAACTTTGGCCCTTTTGTTTCTTAACTGATGGTGAAAACAGAATCTGAATGGAACAAACGTATCGAAGGAAGAAATCCTGAGAAGTTTGAATCAGATCACAAGGAAGGAAGAATATGGCTTGTTAAACCAGAATTGAATGTTCACGAAAAACTGAAAGGACAAAAATGAGTTTAATGATAAGCATAGAAGATATACGAAGAAAGGAGAAGGAAAAATTTGCCCCGGCCATGCATTGCTACACTTGAAATTGATGAACAGAAAACGTGAGAATATGAAAGACAATGAGGAAACCGACCTCAGTAACCTATTTCATCCTTGATGAGAAATACAAGTTATAAAGAATAACAAGATAATCGTGCAATGGGGGGGGGAGAAAGAAAGAAAGAAAAGGATTTTGATTGAAAGAACTTTGTGCCGAAAAGAATTAATCATCTGAGAAACAGTGATATCCTGAAAAGACAAAAAAAAAAAAAAAAAAAATGATAGAAAGGGATAAATTGTAAGTGTAAAAAAAAAAAAGAGGAAAAAAACTTTTTGGGGTTATTAATAAAAGGAGCTTATACTTTTAATCATGTGTTTTGTGGCATCTTCATTTTGGTCATTCGGAGGTTCTGTGTTGCATCTTCCTCTGTTCACTTGTGGTGGAGTGACATCCCATAAAATTGTCCAACCTGATATCAGCAATCCACTTATTAGTTTATTAAGGATAAGGAGGGACAGTTTGATAGATGGTGTAACTCAAACAATGTCAATGAGTATAACAAGTTAAAACAGTTAATATTGATGGAAGAATTCATAAACTGTGTCCCCGATGATTTAAAAGTATATTTGGGCAAGAGAAAATTGGAGACAGGTTATGAAATGTCAGCAGATGGATACGCTATCACTCATAAGAAAGACAGAAGATGTGACTTGGTAGTATTAACTCAAGGCAAAATCTGTACAGCAATGCATGAGGGGATAACCGGGCAATTAAAGGGGCTCACCCTTCATATAATGTGATGCCAGTGATACGGAAGGAAAACCAACCCATGGTTTGCTATCGTTGTTGAAGGGTATATCATTATTACTGGGAAATGATGTAGGGGGAAGACTTGTATACCCGAGAAGGGAAGATGGCATGATGAAGCTCAGAGTTCAAAGAAGGAACTGGAGAAAAGGGATTATGAGCCAAAAACGTCGGCGATGGTGACCCGGCAAAGATCCCACTGAGAGGAGAAAATGCAAGGGGCGGAACCGCGGCAAAAGCTGAATTTGTGACATAATAACCCTGAAGCAGAAAGCAAGGGAGGGAATGTCTCTGCGCTTCCACAAACCAAGAGGAGAATTGCAGAGCAAAAAGTAGATGCTGATCTCGAGCCTCTATACGCCTGAGTCAGAGCTAATAGTAATCAATATTATCTAAAGGACGGAATGTTGATGAGAAGGTGGAACAGAGGACACTGGGAAATGGAATGTTTGTGAACAGTTGGATCACATAAAGGGTAACACAAAGATATTTTGCACATTGTGTGAAATCTGTCAGTGGACGGGAAAACCCCTAGCTCCACTTCAGCCGATTCCAGCAGTCGAGGAACTCTTTAGTCGGATTATCATTGATTGCATGGAACTGTTACCCCGAACAAAGTCTGGAAAACAATATATGTTGACAATGATGTGCGCAGCCACAAGATTTCCAGAGGCCATCCCCTTAAGGGCCATATCATCCCAAAATATGGGGTGGGGGGGGCAAAGATTAATTTCTTCACTAAAGTAGGACTTCCTAAGAGCATACAGACGGACCAAGGATCCAATTTCATGTTGAAACTATTTCAACAAGTGGCTAGACAGTTGGAAATACGACACGTAAAATCCTGCGCATACTATCCACAATCGTGGGTGGGGGGGCTCTAGAACGTTTTCATGCCACCCTGAAGAATATGTTTAGGACATATTGCCTGGAACACAGAGCTGAATGTGATCAGGGATTGCCTTTTGTATTTTCTTTTTCTTTTCACCCAGCCCATAGAATGCACACAAACATTTTAAAGAAAATTTAATTGCACGCATCTTTCCAGACAAAAATGAGGTGAATTAGCCCCAAGTTGTTGAGATAGATATGAACATTTTGTTCTTTTATGCTCAGTCAGTTTTATTTCCGCTTAGTTGCTTTTTGGGGGATTATTAATAAAAGGAGCTTTTACTTTTAACCAAGTGTTTTGTGGTATCTTCATTTTGGTTGCTCGAAGGTTCTGTGTTGCATCTTCCCCTGTTCGCTTGTGGTGGAGTGACATCCTATAAAATTGTCCAACCTGATATCAGCAATCCACTCTGCGTTGTCCGGGCGGTGGGTATAAATACAGGGGTTGGACAAAATAATTGAAACATTTGTTAAATTCAAAGAAAATGTATTTAATATGAAGTTGGTCTTCCTTTAGCCTCACAGACAGCTTTAATACGTCTAGGAATGCAATCATACACCTTTCTGCCTTCACCCAGAGGAATTTTCAACCATTCTTTCATTAACACCTGCTCCAGCTCTTTAAGACACAACGTTGGAGGATAGCGGCTCCTAACTTGTCGCTCCAAAATGCACCACAAATGTTCAATAATATTGATATCTGGAGATTGGGGAGGCCACTCTATGTGTTCTAGCTCACTTTCATGCTCTTCATGCCAATTCTTAACCATTCGAGCGGTATGTATTTGGAGCATTATCGTCTTGGAAGATGCAGTCACCATCAGGGAATAAAGTCTTGGCCATTGGATGAACATGATCTCCCAAAATGTTCAGGTAATCTTTGCTGTTGATTCTACCATGCGGGGCAACTATTGGACTGAGACATTTCCATGATATGGCGGCCCAAACTATCACTGATCCACCTCCATGCTTCACTGTTGGAAGAAGGCAGTCAGGGTTGTAAGCTTCTTTGGGCTGCCTCCACACATAATCTCGCCCTAAAGTTGGGAAAAGAGAAAAACTGGACTTGTTTGAGAATATGACTTGCTTCCATTGGTCTGCAGACCAGGCATTGTGATCTCTGCACCACTTCAACCTCTTTTGAATGTTGAGAGTGGAGAGAAGAGGGTTTCCTCACGGCGACTTGTCCATGATATGCAGCCTTATGAAGCTCACAGCGAACAGTTTTAATAGAAACTGAACTATTCAGATAATTATTCAACTCAGCAGTCACTTTGGCCACATTTGTCCGATGTTTTTTTGCCACATTGCGTTTCAATGCACATCAGTCCCTGTCAGTAAGTTTGCAAGTCCAGCCCAAATTGCTACGGTTGCTAGAGGTTTTGCCCTGTTTCTCAAATTGCATCATAGTTCTTGATATGGTATCACTTGAAAAACCCAACAATTCAGCAACCTTAGCGATCGAGGCTCCTGCTATGCGAGCTCCAACAATTTGCCCTTTTTTGAACTCGGAGAGGTCATGCATTTAGCTTAAATTTTACTAAATTCTAAAAATAAATAAGACAAAGACAGTAAATTAGATAAATAAATGTATTTACAATACATATAAACTGCAATTACGAAATTTTAGTTAAAGTTCTTTATATAATAGGTCTTTGAAATATAGGAGTGGAATTTGCAATTGTTCCAATTATTTTGTCCAACCCCTGTATAAGGGTTGTGACTTAATACTTGTCACCATCGCCAGGAGTGAGCCCCAGTCGGAGAGGTTTCATGACAGTAAGAAAAAATAAATTTCCACTCGAATCTGTTCCTGCTGACAGCTAACGTGGAAACTGGAACAACACTTTGTTTCCTGCACACTGTATACAACAGTACTAATGCTCTTTCTTGGGAACACGGGAATAACCTTCACCAATCTCAAAAAAACAAAACTGTCCCGAGACAAAAAGTCAGCTCTTTTTATCCTTCCTCGGTCTTGGGCAAGACATCGAAATCTCTCGCTTGTGTTAGCCTCGTTCTCACCGATAATGCATGCGCTGTGTCACTTCAGTATTGACTTATTGGAGTTCACCTCACAGGTCTATGATATCTACAAGCACATGTACAGGCAATTCGCCTTCTCTTGCTTCGGCGAGGTATGTCTCATTTTTTTACATAGTCTTTGGATGATTTGACTATTTTATTTAATCAACTATGATGATAGACATAATTCTGTCTTCAGTGCCTTTGAGTTCAGGCATATTGATTATTATGTTGTCTGGAGTTACCAATTGAGTGTATCTTTTGTCACTTTAATGAATTCTTCCACATCGATGATGCACATAGGTGGCGATTTCCATGGAAGATGTTCTTATTTTGTCTTTGAGATCTTTGTTTGTGGACTAATTTCCTCCCTTTTCAAATCCGCAATTTTTGAGTGTACTGGTTATCTTATCCTTATCCTGTTCAATGTTGGTTTTGTCCAGGGTTGCAAATAGGGCTTTCTCAGGTCTGCGAATATCCTCCGTGTCCATTTGGACAGGGTAAGGAAGGTATAGCCTCAATGCAAGAAAATGCTAATAAAGAGGAATGGTCTTGCAAAATGGAATCAGAAAAAGTACTGGATCTTTCAGAACATTGTCTGTAAGAAAATTTCACATGCACTCAATCACACAATTGCTTATACAATAAACAAAAAAAGACAATCCAATCCTTAGGAATGACTGCTAAGACCATCCCTTCTCCAAATTTATAAAGAAATCCTTAAGTAGTCTCCCTTGAATCAGCTTAAAATATATCAGTGACACTACCAACTCACATCTGTACGATTCAAAATTTGTTGAGATCCTGGGACACTTCAGTGACATATGCTTTAGATTGCTTAAAGTAATAAATTCCTCAGGAAAGTTTGACTGTTTCATTCCCTAAGATAAATACAATTACATTAATTTGAATTTATATTTATTTCTATACTTGGGCAGTAGCTGGGTTCGAAATCCGGAAAATAACATTATTAGTCTGACACATTTACATTTACTTCACTATCATGCCAACTAGCACAGACAATATAAAATTAATTATATATTATCACAGCCAATCATAAAATATGTCTCTGCTTGTTAGGTAAAGTATTTGCACAAATAGTTTTAAATACTTTTTAAATTAAACTTATGTCCTTGTTTACTTAGTAAAAGGAATTTGTTGACATAACTGTTACTATTGTGCAATGTACTGTTTCTTATGTGGAAACTTAGGTGCATCCCTGGAACTCAGATAATTTGCTGCGTCCTTTTAGAAACCTAAAAGGATGCAGCAAATTATCTGTCAGGGACTTTGAACACACATCTAGCAGCATGTGTGTTTGTGTGTGTGTGTATGTATATATATATATATATATATATATATATATAATATAAATTTATTTTAGGATACTACACCAAAAACATGTCAAAATTGTTACACAACTGCAGTCATGTTTCGATGTGTATCAATGCATCTCATCAGGCAATTGTAAATTATTGGGAAGTAAATGATTTATTTAGATTTAAAAACAAAATACAACCTTTTTTTACAAAAAAAAGAAAAAAGGTGGGGTTTATGGATATATAAATTATACAAACTAGAAAATGCCATTACCTAAGAAATAAAAATGGGGTGGAGAGGTAATTTAGCAAAATGCTAAACAAGTTATATGCTTTGTGAGTTTCCTATATAAAAAAAAAAATTATAGTTGATAAATAAATAGCTTCTTTAAGAAACTAGTAAATAATTTAAATATATAGAATTATTTAGTAAATTAATATGCAACTGTTGAATAAAGATTCTTCATATAAGATGTTAATAACAATAACCAAACAATATAAAATGTCAAAAATACCAACCAAATACCAATACATTTGCACAAGACGTTACTAATACTACTGGGAGATTAATACAAAATTATATTAAATCCAAATGAATCTTACAAATAGATAAGCCATATATGTTGCAACACAGTACAACTAAAATATAAGAAAAAGCATAATCAAATTCCAATGTTTAACTAAATTGTAAGGTAAAAGGTAAATTATGTTTACAATTTACTGTTAATTCATTCCTTTGATTTAATAGAAATTTTTATTGAATCTGATGATTTTCAGTTTTTCCTGTAAGCACAGAAAACAGGGTTCATATCAAGATCTACATGTCCTTGCCGTTTTAAAAATTTTCCATTTCACCTTGTCTTATCATCTTTTAAACTCCAAAAATATTTAGAAAGTGATGTATTATTTCTGTAAGTACTATTAGTGAAGGACAAGGTATGTTGATACCATCTAGTCTTGAAAGAATTCTTAGTACTACCAATATAGAATTTTTCAACCATCAGATTCTTTATTGTAGAGATAGTACAAAGATAAACAAGAGATTTAGTTAAACATTTGTTCAGCAATGGGCATTGGTCAGAATTTCTCCAATTACACTGGCCAATATCTTTAATAATAATTTCCTTGGAACATGTATTATGATCCAGATTATTAAATTGGATTAAAATTTTATTATTGTGTTACTTTATAATCTTAAAATTATTGGTGCAGCTTTAAATTAGTTTTAATGTGTTTCTGTTAAAGACAGTTACTTTTAGAAAAATGTTTATCAGTCAATTGGAAGAACTTATGGCCTAACTTAATACTGACTAATTGATTAAATGGGGGTGTATACCAAATGATCTTCCTATTTCTTTTCTTTGGACCACTATCATCATATTTTCTAAACTTGATTTCAGCGTACTTATAACCACTATTCTTTAAAATTTTATTATAGACACCGCTATATTTATCAAACACATCTTTGTCCGATGAGTGCTTGCTAATCCTACGTTCTACAGACAAAGGTATATGTTGAATTACAGATGGAGGGTGGTTAGAATTGGAGTGAATATAAATTAGGTTCACATTATTTTTCATATAAGGTTGAAATATATCATTAACGAGATCTAACATAACATCAAGAAAATCTACTTGTTTAACATTAGTACTTATTTTAACCTTAAGATTCAAAATTTTAGTTCTCTATGGACCATTTTTCTTAATTTATCTACCTTAATTTTAGCGGAATTTTTAACTATCATAAGACCCTCATTTCTATATAATCCTTTACTATCAACATTGACATCTTCATAGGCAGTAAGGTTATATAAAATAAATAAACTCACCAGATAAGAAGACTCTGCAGAATCTCATGATCCCATTGAAATATCAAAGTAATCATCAGTGTTTTTAGCCCACTGTTCATTATTGTGGATGAGAACTGATCCCCTACAGTTCATTATTATATTTATCGCTTCACTGGAGATGTTAGAATATTCTTTAGAAAATTCCAAATCCAGGGTAAAGAGATCCTTGGCGATAGAAGGATAAAAATCCACAATATCAAACTGAATAAAAGAGCAGCTGCTTTTGTTACTAATACCTCTAAACCAATTAATGACTTCTATGGTACCAAATCCAATGTACAAGTCCAAGGCATTTTTATGTCTGTTTGTTGACCTGATCCAGGATAACTTTGCTAATCCTTCCAATTTCTGGTCCTTGTAGGAAGTTTGGTATGAAAATCGGGCTTATGATCTTTAGTAAGATTCTTTAGTACAGAATTTACTAACCCTATTACTGATTTTAAGTTTATCAGTAATATTTCTAGAAGTAGTGTTAATTTTATCAACACAATCAATATTGTTAATATCTATCTTATAATTCTTAGTTAAATTGTTTTTGATTAATGCATTGTATTCTTTGGGATTAAATTTGTAAAAATTAGTAGTTTTATCAGATTTAACAAATATTTGGTTGGATTTATTAATATCCTTAACTATACAATCTAAATGCCTCTGAAACTGATTCCTATTTTTATGAAAAGTGATGTCATTTATAATGTTTATAAACCTGTTTCAAAGCCGTGTAAGCATTCAGTGAGAGGTGCAGTTTTTAAACTCCTAAACCCATTAGGATCTGATATATTCAAAATATCTCAATCAAGAAGCAACAAGTGGGCTTTCCATCTCATTCTTTTAATCAAATCCTCAGTCTTTAAAACCAGCTTTTTGAAATATTCCAATTTGTTGGTAATGGGAATGTTTTTTAACGAAATTCTAAAATCGATCTTTTTCCTTGTTAAGTATTAGGGGAGTGAAATATAATAATATTGCTCTACTTTGCATTGAGCCCTTTTTTAAATTAAATGTTACAAACATAGGAATTGTATATTCATTCTCATCTTACCTGGATATATATATATATATATATATATATATATATATATATATCCATCCGAGTATAGGATTGGTGTGGACCGAATAAAATTCCAATAACCAAAAACACTATTCTTAAAAGAGTGCTCAATACTCAAAAATTATAACATAAACATGTTATAAAATCACTACAAAAATAGCCATTTTGTTTCAACGCTTCTGGTGTCTTCTCAAGTGATGGTGTTGAGACGACACCAGAGGTGTTGAAACAAAATGAATAATTTTGTAGTGATTTTATGTTTGTTATAATTTTTGAAATATATAACTATTGTGGCCAAATGGTTTTTAACAAAATGTGTCACAATATTGTTTTTTTTTTTTTTTGTCATTTAATAAAAAATATATAAATTTAAATAGAACTGTAGTTGTTTATTTAAATTGATTGTAGTTTTTTTATAATTCTTTCTAGGTTTGAAATTGTAAAGAACAAAAAAGATGAGGACATTGCTGTATTGCAAGAAAATGGCAAAAATGTATTCTCTAGTGAATTACCAGTTCATATCCATCTTTGCGAGTAAGTAACCTTGTATTTAAATTTCTTTCTTTTCCAAATGTCATTTTGAAATGATTTACTTTGTAGTGTATTGTATATTCTTGTTGGAGTATGTGACTTAATCTGAGATTGGTTTGTAAATAAATAACTTTAAAAATAGGAGTTACATTTATCATATGCATGTTTTCATTTTGTGTGTAATACAACTTCTATGTGCTGTTTCCCTTCAGCACATAGGCAATAATGGTTCTCCACAATTTTCTATCTGGTGTGGCTCTTAGCAGTTTGCTAAGGCCCCTGCCACCAAATTCATCAGGTAAATGACTTGATACCTTCCCCTATCTCTCTTGCCCTAAATATACCCTGTGAGGATTGAGGTTTCCAAGCTCTCTCTCCAAGAAATTTTGGCTCTTTCTTCTTGTAGAAGTGTTCTTTCTGTTGCCATTTTCTTTAAGACTTTCATTTTGTTTACTCACTCTGTCCATGGAATTTTCAGTATCCTTCTGTAGAACCACATTTTTGCTGCCTCTATTTTTTCCTTATCTGGAGGGAAATTGTCAGTATTCACCGTTATATTAAAGGATGGATATCACATAGCAATCCAGCACTCTTTTCTTTGTTTCTAATAAAATCTTTCTGTTTCACAGCACCTTGCTTAGCTTTTGAAATTCTTTTTCTAGTCCAATGCATGTTCAGATCTCGGTGTCACATTTTCCATCCTCTGTTAAAACAGTTATTTGAACTTCTGCACCTGCTTGATGTTGACATCTCCAATTTGTAACTCATATCTTGGGCTTTTCCTCTTGCTGATGACCATCCTTTCTGTGTTTTTAAAGTTGATTGCTAGTACTCTTTTCTTGCTTTCTATCCTGTCTCCGAAGGCCTGTAATTTCCTTTCCAAGTCAGCCATCAACACGGTGTCATATGCTTATCTTATATTGTTAAGATTACACCCACCAATAATAAATCCTGGTAGGTTCTCCTGTTTCCATTTGGATAGCGAAGCTGTAGAGGCTGAATAATTCTGGGGAGAAAATGCATTCTTGTCTCGTGCCCCTTACTATTTTTGTATAGCTACTCAATTTATTTATTATCTGTATGCAGGTGGTTTGCTCCTAGTATAATTTCTAGATTATTCGAACATCTTTTCCAAATAGATCTAGTTTTCTCAGCAGTTCCAATAGGCCCTTTTGCCATATCTTGCCAAATGCTTTTGACATAATGCTATGAAACATAAGTGCACATCCCTCTGCACCTGTATTGAACTCTGTAATATCATTCTGATCATAAATATCACATTACTTGTTCCAATGTCCTTGACAAATCCACACTGTTCCTGTCCTATTTCTAGTCTAATTCTGCACTGCATTTTATCCATCAGGATTCGCATCATTAGTTTAGTTATATGGCACATTAAACTTATTGTTTTATGGAGTTCACATTCATTTGCACCTGGTCTCTTAGGCAATGTTATGAAGATGAAATTAGTGAGGTCTTCAAGAATATGCCCACTGCTGTATAATTTGTTTATTACTTCTGTTATCTTGTTGATGCCAAAGTCATCTAAGGCATTTCTGTTATGATCTCATCAGGCCCTACTGCTTTATTCCTGTTCATCTTTTCCAGTGATCATCTTACTTCATCTGTTAGTATTTCTGGTACTTCCATATTTTCAGCATAGGTTTCTCTCTTACATCATAAAAAAATTCTTTGACATATTCATTCCCCCTTATTTTTTTTCTTTATCTATTATCAGTGATCATTCCTTTGATTTGTTTTGATTTTTTTTTTTTAAGAGCCTGTTGGTTGGCTCACCTTTCATCCTGTTAATTCTTTTATTCTTTTGTGCATACTTGCTGTGTTTGTGTTATTCATTCTCTCTATTTCTGGCACTTTTCCTTGATCCATTCCTCTTTAGCCTGTCTACATTTGTTTTTAATTTCTGTTTAATGTTCAGTATACTTCTCCATTCCTTAGCATTGTTGTTGATTTTTCATCATCTCTAGAATTTCTTCTATCATCCATTCATTCCTTTCTTGTGTAGTTTTCTTTGAGATGATCTTGTTTATCAGTGTCACAAGTGTTTCAGCATGTTCCACTTTGATTTTGTATTCTCATTCAGGTTGTATTCGTTTATAACTCTGTTTTCATATGTCTCCTTGCAATTGGAGTCCTTATTGAGTCTATCATATTGCAGTTTAGGTGCTACTTTGATGTAAGTTTAATCTGATGTTGCACACTACTGGAAGAGGGTTGCTCCTGCAGTCAGTACTTGGGTATGTTTTGCAGTATAGGACTGTTTCTGAATCTTTTGTTAATAGTTGCATAATCAATCTGGTTCTTTGTGCCTCCTCCTGGGCTTCCCCATGTCCACAGGCATCATGTTGGTGATTACTTGATTGATTGCTGTGCACCACTGAATCCATCTTTCACAGCTCTCATTTCTGGATCCCAGTCCACTGTATGACAACAATTAAAAAGTAACTGACAAAGAATAGTGGAATGTTAGGAAAGAGAACTAAAATGAATATTTAGAACATGAACAGAGGGGCATAGAAATCCTATAATTACCTTACTGTATGTTTTTTTTGGGGGGCGGGGGGGGGGTCAAAACCAACCCACAATGAACAATATTCTTATTTTTTATTTTATCTTTACTTAGTAATAATCACCATTTTAATTCCCTGTTATACAACTAGAGATGTTAAAAGGTGTTAGTTCTTGTCTAAGAGTGACTTGGACTGAACAATTAGCATTCAGCTTTCTTGGGTATTCTTCATACAATCATATAAATGGTTAGAATTTTAGTTGAATTTGAAAAAAAAATTTTCTTTTCGCACAGGCCTCTGAAGCAAGCCTTCCAGAAATGGTTGAAGACAATGCTGACATGGGATCCAACAATCCGTGGTTTTGACCATCAAGAAAAGGGCAAGAAAGAAAAGTGCTTTATTCATCTAGAAAAGATTCTGGAAATGAAGGTATTATTATCTCTATTGATACCCAGCATCAAATATGACTTGTGAGAATTTATTTAACTAGATTTTTGCTTGATGTTCCTATCATCTTGATGCAATTTTAAACTTTCATCTTTTCAGAAGCATAAATGCTACAAAACAATATTTTGAATGTTTGATTTGTTTACTTATTGCCTAAAGCCAAGTAGGTAAGTCTATAATTTAAAGCTTTGATAATGATGATAAATAATTGTGCCCTTAGAGATATTAAAATATCAGTTGTGCTTAATTGTTATTGACCTGCTCAGTGAAAATAAGCACTGGTTAAATATCAGAGTACAGCATTTTGCTGAAACCATTCTTTTCTAACACTTGAGACATGTCCTTTTTTTATAGCTTTGTAAATATGTAAATATTAATGAAAAAACTGTCCCTACGTTCTATGTACACATTCCTCTATATACATGTAAAACTGAATGGTTTGATTTAGCCAGGTCTTTTTTATAGATTCCCAAGTAAATTTGTGTTTGAAGTAGGTTAGTTTATTTTAGTTATTTTTCATGCATTTTTTATTTGTTACCCACTATGAAGCTTAAACTGAAAGAATAATATTTAGTGTACAAATTGCTTTTTCTTTTTATATATCTGTAGCGGGTCTTATTTTCTGTGAAAACAGAAAAATAGAATGACCTACTTGAAATGGAAATTGCGATTTTGAAATGGAATTTTTTTTCTTTAACAACTGCTGTTTTAATTTGTTACTATGTTTGTCTTTCCTAACACACTCATTGAAGGCATCAAAAGTAAAGTCAGTAATTTTTTAATACATTCTATTTACCTACTCTATCCTAACAGTTAACAGTATTAGGAACCAAGTTTTAAGTTGGCTTGATTTAAGAAAAGAAAAAAAAGTTGGTGGGGGGCAAAAATATCATTTTGTTTTATCTTTTTTTTTCTTTTTTTTTTTTTTTTTTTTCTTTCTTTCTATCATAGGTTGACAGAGGTGAGGTACAGTTTGTCATTTCAGAAAGCCAAATTTTATGAACTGAACTTTTTCAAAAATTTTCTTTTAATAATTTCAATAAAGTGATCTTACAATAATGTAGCTTTTGGTCTCTAGATGACTCTGTGGTGCTAATTTTCTCTAGGTTTAGTCAATTTCACTTAATTCTTATTTAGCATTGTAGAATTCTTTGCAAGGGTTGTCCCAGAAACTCATCAAGTTAGATTAAGGGCAGAAGTATGTGGTATGAAACCCCATCAAGCTGGAGCAAATTATCCAATGGGTGGATATTCCAGCGAGTAAAATTTTTCATTTTTCTTTTCTTTTTTTGTTTCAATAGCATTTATATATTTTTACTTTCTTACTAAGTATTATAATGAAGCAAAAATGGAAATTTATACTGAAAAC
The DNA here is from genome assembly GCA_964036315.1 of Acanthosepion esculentum. Lineage (NCBI taxonomy): Eukaryota > Metazoa > Mollusca > Cephalopoda > Sepiida > Sepiidae > Acanthosepion > Acanthosepion esculentum. The sequence goes on from OZ038501.1 coordinate 41,486,827, forward strand.
AGGTAAATAGACATAATTCTATACTTAAAATGGAAAAAAAATAAATTCCCTAAAGCCTGAAACAAAATTAAGGAAAATTTGAAACCGAAAATTGTTTCCTCTAAATCTGTAAAATTTAATTTAAAAATTACTTTAAAAATGTTTATAATTAATTAAGAGATTAATTATTGATTTGGCTACTTTAAAATTTTGTAACAGACTGAACTAAATAGTTTCGTTTAGATTAAATTCAAATAATCTTTCATTAAAAGGAAAAAAGCAAACCATTACATTTCACTGTTGAGAAAATAAAGCTAAAAACATGTTTATATCTTTATTTAATTTGCTTTTTTAAGTATGACAAAATTAATCAACAAGATTTAATGTTTATCAAGGACTGTATTTTAATTTTGTCAATATAAATAACTTCAATATAAATATTTGCCAAACTTTGTTCATATTCTCACATCAAAAAAGTAGTAAATTTAAAAACTATTGTTATTCTTGTTCTTAAATCGTGATTGACAAAAAATTGCATTCTCATGTTATATAATACTTTATGCTGTATTACAATTTGATATGTTTTCTCAATTTACTTTAAAGTACAGGTTACATAATATTTACTTAGATAATTATTATTTAAATCTAGTTAAATTAAAAGTTTTGAAAAGAAAATTTGATATGAACTTAATGGTATTTTAATTTCATAAAGCTTTTCAAATGCCCTTTTCCTTGAAGCAGACATATTATAATGCCTTTTTTGTATAAATTCATCCTAAATATGGGTTAGTGTCATTAAACCATGCACAATGTCGCTTAAGCCACACGTGCGAGATGGTCCCAAAAATTTTTGTCCTGTTCATATTAGAATCATAATCATCAGTGGATTCCAATTTGGAAAAATTCAAACGTGATTGTGGCACTTTTTAAAGTCTTATTTTTTTCTGTATAATCTTTTATTTTAATAAAGTCATTAAATTGAGTTTTAATATCTTCAGTATATCCGTATTTTCCCAGGCATTTACTATTGTTTATGCTTTGGCATTTCACACTCACGATTGTGTAGTCGTTTGGATTAACACTTCACAGACGTTTTGGGTCTAAAATATGCAGCTTACAATCTTTATCCTAACTTAAAAATTACACATATTTACTCAATGGGATTTGTTTTCGTCTAAGCTGGCAATGCTGACATCACTGCTCACTTTTGATCTGCGGAGAGAAGTTTTGGACCCCAACTACTGCAGTTTATCAGCACCAACCTGTATTTGAATGTAGGAAAATATTTTTTGCTAAAAAAATATTACAGTAATTTTAAACTTTTGATATAAATTCTTTGATTTGTTTTAAAATTTTAAAACCATTTACAGTGTCAGACTATGAGTTTTATTCTATATATAAACATTATTATTTACTATTCACAAAGACTAAAATGATGTATTTGTTGTCTATCAGAATTAATGGTCATAAATAGGACACCATTGCTTTTATTGAAAACTTAGTTTTAGGCGAACAATTACAATATCATTCAGTAAAATAGTTTTATCCTGAAATGTGATTTACTTTTAAAAATATAAATAATATAATTTCATATTACATAGCATATTACACAGTATTAAACTGTAAAGCTGCAAAGTAGTAATGGATAATAATAAGGGGCTTTGACACAAATAAACACAAAAATATTTTCTTTAGTAATCTGATTACCATAAAAATTACCAAGATTATAAAGACCCAATTACAATAATTGAAATAACACTTTTTATTGTACCAGACAACATGCATTCACCAAAATTTGACACCTTAAATGTCTGTATGTCTTTGTATGAGCATTTGACTTGAAAGGTTTTTAGATGTATATGAAAATGTACTTCATTTATCTAAGTACTTATCTTATTTCAGCAGTTTCTATTTTCAAAGATTTTGTACAATTGGTGAAAAACTTATGCTAATTTTTATTCATATTCATTGACATAAAATTGCATTATAAATTATTTCTTTATAAAATTCAGTAGAAATGATTTGTATAAGAAGATTCATAAAGTTATTTGTTTCTCTCTCTGCACCAGATCCTCTCTTTCTATTACGTGATGGAAAATACAATGCTACATTATCCATTGGCCCAAGATCAAACCTTTGAAGATGTACAAAACCTCATCTTTGCTAGAACAAAAATTCCCATAGAAGAACAAGAAATTTTCTTGGTTGATGGTAAAGAACCCAAGAAATATGAAATGGCTGAAAATATCTTGAGCCAAAATGTAAGATCTCCTTATTTTTTTTATTTTTATAAAAGTTGCAAAAGACATTAAAATATAAAGATAGCAACATTGTAAAAGTTCAGTTATATTACTTTTTTATCATATATTCAATATATTTGCTCTTAAAGTTGATTCATGTGTGCCATTTTAATAATGAAACTGACATCATTATAGAAATAACATGTTATTGTTGTCTTCATACATTTAAGTAAATAGGAAAAATAGGAGCATTCAAATTATTTAATTTCATTTGCTTTTTTATTTCAGAGTGTTCATGGAGAGACTTATCCTTTATTCTTGTTTCAAAAAAACAATATTCCACTGAAACAAGACATTCATTTTCGAGCATTACCTCCCAAAGTTCATTTTATGCATGCAAATGACTCGCATTCATATCCAATTAAGGTAAAATTCTTTATTTTTCTTTTGGTTGATTTATGTTTTGATAAATACATATTCACTTAATGCTCTAAATATGCTGGCTATATATATATATATATATATATATATATATATATATATATATATATAAGTCATTCCATATCACCTCAACCAATATTTTAAGAATTTCATTAGTTATTTCAGATTTTTATGAAATTTTACTTTGTGATACCCACCATAGAAGTGTAAAACCTGAAAATAGAGAGACTTCATTTGATTCCTAGTTCAAGAGTTAAGACCTGTTGAAATTTGCTTTAATTTTTGTGTCATCAGTAGCGTGATTTACCAGATTCAGCACATCATAACTTCTAAGAAGATATGTGGCTGAAGATTGCTGTTCCAATAGATTGGTATAGAATAGATTTCCGGTTTCAGTTTATCTGTTTTATGTATATCTATAGTTATAGGTCTTTAAAAATGAGGAAAATGGCTATTTTGTTTTTTAGTTTTTTTTGGTCAGTATATTACCACCCACAGATTTTACACAAAGTACAGTAAAATAAAAATTCAATTTGATTATATTGATTTGTGTAAAATATTAAAATATTGTTTACAAAAATTAAATAATTCCAGGTTAACCAAAATCTATATCCACTATGGTAACAGTGTGAAAATTAGCATAGACAGTTGAATTCATGAAACAAATTTTGCTGAATGACCAAAACATCATGAATATGGCAACAAAAATGAGGACAACAGGCCAAACACTGTAAATAGTGTAAATATATTACACTATTACAGTACCTCATCTCAGAAATATAGACAGCTACTGTAGAAAGTTGTTTGCAGATTGCTGGTACTCTCGCATGAGGTTTTTCAGTCAATATAAAACAGTTGCACAGCACATTATTTGGATTATTGGAGGTTAAGGCTCTTCCAATACAAGGAATACATACAGAATACAAAAAAAAAGAAAAAAGTTAAACTAGATGAACTGAAAAAAGTCATGCAGAGGTAGCTGAAATCTGTAGTCTTTGTGAAAATTTCTATTTGTAGTTCTATGACACTTAGCTGTCGGACCATGGTCAATTCCCAGTCTCGACGTGAAGCTGTAATGTTTCTTCCACTGGCGTTTTGGGGTTGATTCTTAGTTGCTGCCACCAGCCTGTGTCCCGGTCGATCGGTGGTCATCGCTACCCAGCGGAATCCCTTGGGCAGTACACCGATATGTGACACTGGCCCATCCAGAGTCGAATTCTGGTCGTCGATGTTAACGGCTTCACACCAGCTGTACTGGTTCGATACCAGCTCTGTCGTTCCCAGCTCACTTGCAACATCTGGTTACTGGAGTAACTGCTTCGATCTCAAGTCTAACCTACCCACGTTGTGACTTTGATCTTAGGTAGATGAGATCAATCAGGCATCAGGCCATAGTATAAGCTGAGTCCAGACTGAAGGTGATCTCGCACAAGCGTAAAGAAAAAGAAGCAAATAAAAGAAAAACCCAAGAGGTTCAATATGTTTAGAAATAACAAATTAACTTTATCCATCTGTTATATACAGGAGTGTGTTTTTCTCCCAGCCTGTTTTCTACAGAGTGTGACACTTCTACATTTCAATCAAGTTTGATATCTTAAGTCAACTGATTTAGTTCTTAGGTGCTGGTTTGGCTTTGTTCATCAGTATAACTTGCTATTGGTAGGATGGGCGAAGTCGGAGGTCGTGGAATCTCTCAGTCAGCTTCTGCAAGGCAACACTCTGGTTAAGCTCTGACTCTAACTCCAAAACCAACTCTAATGACTCAACTGTCGAACGGCCCGAGGACGTTCGTTTATATGGGTACCAACCAAAACCGGGTGCAGGACCAAACACGGCCTGGGGTTCTCGGTAAATCTCGATTCCCAACAAGAAATCTCTTTGTTGTCAAGCCAGGAAAATTTTTGGAAAATTAATCACTTTCCATTTTGCGGGAGGAGTCTCCCACATCCATGAGGGAAGGTCGGAGGAGAGCTATCCTCCTAAACTCTTCCTCTCTCACATTGATATCTCATAACAATCTCTTCAGTGGGCGTTAATAACTTCTCCGTCCTTCTCATCCATTCACCTCTGCCTATCACCATTGCTACCACTCGACCAATGGCATCCCGGCTGTGCGGGTGTGGCTAAGCTGGCCTCCTTAAAATTATAATCCAGAATTTTTGTTTACAAAATTCTCCTTTTTCCCATCGGCCAAAATTTTTACAAATCCTATATTGCCACTTAAAATCTATCATATCTTTTGGTCACTCAGAATCCACTCTTTACCAATTCCATCAATCACTGTCAAAGTTTGCCATCTGGTCCCTTCGTGAAGTTAGCTTATACTGGAAACCTTTGCTTCTTGAGAAATTAAATTCCTTATCTCACCAAATTACAATTCTTCCACGCTATCTTTTCTCATGCCCAAAATTTTATAATCACCATATTGCTACTCAACTTCTCCGCATCTGAAAGCAACACCTTGGTAAAGTAAATAATAACGATCCTCTCCATCTGTATAGAGACAAATGCCAAAATTTTATAATCACCATATTGCTTTTCCTTGCCGGCACTCAAGAAAAAAAAATGACATCTTGGAAAGATAATTAATATTGATTTTCCCTATCGGCAATCCTCTCAGGCCGAAATTTTTATGACCGCCATGTGGTCTGCCCGATATCTTAATGTTTTGCTTTTCTTTCTGAATTCTCCTATTTCTCTCAACAAGGCATTAATCAATTTGACAAAACCTCACATATGGCTTTTTTCTACGGGTTTACTGTCTTTTGTGAAAAGTATCTTTTTTTCGTAAATAAAATAAACTCTTTTTAATATCGAACGGTATATCTTTCGGGATAACTTCTTTCTGTTCTCAGTATTTCTTGTTTTAATTTCTATGTTTAATTAGCCAATTACCATAGCTAAATAGTGTCACAATCCTCCCTTACCTGCCTTGTCATTTACTCATAAATGACACCTAAATCCCAGTACACTATTTAGCATGCATCATGCATCTGTTTCATGCAATTCCATTCTCCTTTTTCCTTTTCACGGTATGTTTCGTGATCAGTCTTTCTTCTTCTTCTTCTACTTCTGTTCTACCTGCAATGTAATGTTCATTTCCTTTTCTTTTCATGCAATTTAAAGTGTGTGGGTGTATGCGTGTGGCTATTATGGCTTGTTTTTCTTGGTCAATGTTTTTCTCTCTGCTACAGGAGGTTTTTCCGCCATCCGCATCGGTTCCACTTTAGCTTCTTCTGTCGGCTTTCTTGCAATTTCCTCCTTGATTCTGTCTAGGTAAAGAACATTGCTGCATGCTCATTTGATTACCACAAATTAATTCTCTCCTACTTCTAAATTTCCATACTGCCATTCCCCCTATGGCGATAATTATTAATGTACCCATCATTGCTGACCAATTTATCGCAATCTGTTCATCATCCTCCCAAGCCATACCTTCTTTTCCCAACACACTTAACTTGTCCCTCAACTGATCCATATTGATCTTTCCTATTGGCTTCATTAGCACTGGCATTTTATCCACGGTAGCATTGGGGAACCCCCCTCACTATTGGCTCCCACAACTCTGTACAATTGACTAAGCTTCTGTCAATCAATTCTATAATTGAATCTTTCTCTTCATATTTTTCTTCTACCTGCCTGGTAATATGGGGTTAAAGAAATAGATATCCCAAATGCCAAACATCCCATGGCAATTTTAACAGGGATAATGGTGGTTTCACTTTTAGTGTCCTTTTGGACTCTCCCCCACATACCCTAGACAAGCTGATTGATTTCTGTGTGGCCACTGCCCACACCCCATCTGAAACACTGATACTTGTGGTAATGCTGTGTTTGCTAATACTTCTACTTGACAAGTTCTCTTAATTCCCCCTTTTTTCCCTTCAAACAATTCTAGCATGCACATTTTGTGATTACCAGCTACATAGTGAGGCTGAATGATGTACAAGTTCCCAAAACATCATTTCTACACTTTTGTAGCTTCTGCTGTTGGCAGCATGAACTTTGTTCTACCCAAATTTAAAGCTATGTATTCCGTTTCCACCTTGTATCTTGCCACCATTTCCAAACCTTGATCTCCTCTGGGGTAAGGAATAGGTAAATTTATAACTTGATATATCTCGAATATACTCTCTCTATCCAACAATAGAATAAACATCAAAACTAATAGTTTTCTATTTTCCAACAAGGTCACACATCCCAGCACACTCTAATATTTCCACAATTCTTTGGTGGGATCCACTGGCAACCTTAAATAATGGGGTAATTCAGTTTGTATTCCGAGTAGCACTTCCTTTAAGTGACCCGGGGTTACTATGTTGGGGACAGGTGTCCCAATGACAACATGTCTAATTATGCGCTCACATGTTCCAGCAAGGTTGTCAACGACTGACTAGTTTGTCGTACCTTATTCATAATTGTCATTAGTTGGAAATATCTTTGCATAAATCCAATGATTTCCTGTAATTCCATCATTACAGTTTCTGTATCATTGATTACCTCTTATCTCAACCTTGCTAGGTTATTTATTAACCAATTAATTCTGGCTCTATTCTTGGCCACTTCTAAACTTGTCACATTTAATATTGACACACTGTCCCTTGCCACCTAATTTAGCGTTCTCTGGTTTATTTCCACTTCTCCCAGTTTTCTTCTTATGATTTTAACATCATCTTCAGTCACTGTTCCAAACAGGACATTTAACACTTTTCCCACAATCAGAACCACTGATCTCTTTTCTCTTGTCTACAGTAGCTCTATTTCCTTCAGGTAATTTTTCATGTCCCTCCATTGAGCCTCTATCAGAGTGGCCTCTAATTCTAGGGAATATAATAATCCGAGATATCCCTTCTCCTTGGAATAATCTTGCCCTATCTTCAACCGGGCTGCACCCAGCTGCCTTAGCTCTTTTCTTAGTTTATTTAACAGCGACTCATATGGATTTAAATCTATCACGAATGTGATCAACCATTTCGACCTGCTTATTATTACTTCATTCGTCTTTTTAAAAAATGGTATTTCGGCTGTGCTTCCAAGCTTCTGCCATCCCTATCATCATCATCAGTGTGGCTACTATCATCATCATCATCATCAACCCCTTCATGTTGGTCATTCCTGCAAGGCAACAAGATTCTCTTGTTTTTATTCTCCTTAACCATTCTGTCTTGTTCAATTCTTCACTCAATTATTCCATAATTTCTTTTCTAAGTTTGTAACCCTTCATCTCATCCCTCCTCTAACTAACTCTCAGTAGATCAATTGGTCTGGATATGCGCTTGGTGCCCCCCCCCCCAAAAGGCTGTAACTTCATGACACTACTGCTGGCCAGTCAACAATGCCAATAAACTTCTTCCGTCTTTCATGAGGTGCAGCCTGCGCCTCCGTCCCTTCCATCCACATCCACCACAGTCAACAAGTAGGTTTTTGGATGAGCCAGTGTCGTTATCTGTCAACACCGAATGCTTCTATTCTTCACAGCCTTCTTTGTTCTACTGAGATTTGGGCTTCCCCACCCCTCTCAATCTCATCTTCAGAGGTATTTCCTGTTTGACTTCTAACCTTCTCTCAGTGTTCAATTCCTCTTCAGGAGGTGTTTTGTCCTTTTCCTTCTCTCTTGATTCTTCCTTCTGCTTCGAATCTGTATCTTGGACTTCTTCATTACTTTTTGATTCAACGTCTAGATCTCCCTTGTTTCTTACCCCTTTCCCAGCTCAGAGAAAGGCTATCTGATCCTCCTCCTCCCCCCATTCACTGAGATCTTCTTGTTTAGGGTGTTTCCCTTTAGAACCCTTGACTGTGTGACTGGATTTCCTTGTTTTTCTCTTCTTTTTCTTTGGACATGGGGGCGAGACGGTGACATTACAGGATCCCCTCTGCATCGATTCAGGTGACGACTGAATGCCGCTGGTCCCAGCTAAAGGTTCCATCTCCGTCACTCGGATCGCTTTGTCCAGATGGCTAAGTCGATCTATCTCTTCATCTTCTTCGGAATCCTCTTCCATCTCCATTTCTTCCGGGTCAACTAGAGTTACCTTCTTTGTTCTTGCCTTCTCAGGCCTTGACTCACTCATTTCTAGATTAGCTATTTCAGCTTCCTTCAGATCATTGGCATGAGCCCTCTTTGCCCATCCCGCCACTTGATCCCATATTACATACGATACTGGACCCATCTGCTCTACTATCCGGTAGTATGGTTCCCATTCTGGTCCAGCTTTCCTTCTCTCTGGTGAATTTTACAGTAGACAGGGTCTCCAACCTTCAATTCTACCTTTCTTTCAGCATTCACCCTCTCATTTCTTCTCTTTTGTGCCCTCTTTATTATTCTTCTGGCCTGTACAAATATTTTATGCTGTGATGATCTTCCCCCATATACTTTCTTTGGGGCTTCAACAATTATCCACAGGCAGGACCACGTCTCTGCCAAATAACATAAAGTATGGCGAAGGAGGTTTCGTTAATCATAAACTTCACAGCTGCCAGTGCCTATGTCAAGTACAGATCCCAATTTTCTGTATTTTCTCTAGCCAGTTTAGCTAACACATCTCCCAAGGTTCTATGAAACTTTTTTACTTTAGCGTTTCCTTGGGGGTGGTATGGAGATGTTTTTATGTGCTCTATATTCAAATCTGTCAGCACTTCTCACATTATGCTGTTTATATTCTCTGTGCCATTATCAGTGACAAGTTGCACAGGGGCGCCATATCTAGGGAAGATTTTACTTATTACCAAGTCGGCCACAGTTTTAGCCTTCTTGTCTGGTACTGCAAATACGTCAGGCCAATTTGTTAGCCAATCAATAAAACTCACTATATAGTTATTTCCTCATGCAGTTTCCCCATATGGTCCTGATACATACATACTCACTTTCTTGAAGGGGAAACTCAGCACATCCATCCCTTCCAATGGTGCCATTTCATGCCTTCTACTCTGCGACTGGCACACTACACAACTCCGAACATAATTAGTGACCTCTCCGTACAATTTGGGCCAATAGTACTTTCTCTCTATTAGGTCATATGTTCTATCAATTCCCATGTGCCCCAGCCTCTTGTGGCACTGTTCTAATATCTCTGGCCTCAAACTTTTGGGCACATACAACTTGGCTTTAACTTCCTCATCTCTACCTGAGAGATAATACAGCCTTTCATCTATTATTGCATACTTGATGGTCTCTCCTGCCTCCACCTTTTCTCTAAGAGCAGCTATCTCACTGTCTGCCTGCTCCTTCTCAATCCCTTCTGTCCAGTAAGGATCGGTCATCATCTGTGCATCCCCTTCTTCATCTGATTCTAACATAGGGCGATTCTTTAACTTATTAGAGTTAATTACTCCGATTCTGTAAACTTCATCCACTCCCTGTTCTACTTTTACAGATCTTTCTTCTAGTTGTTTCTGTATTCTTGAGAGTAAATCGGCACAGGTATTTTCTTTCCCTGCCAAATACTCTATCTTACAGTGGTAGCCACTTAACTTTAGCGCCCACTGTTGAATCTTATTATTATTTGTCCATTCTGCCTGCAGTAGGTACTGCAGGGGCCTATGGTCTGTCTTTATAGTAAAGACAGCACCATTCAAGTAGTATTCCAGTTTTTGGAGACATGATAGCATATGCCTCTCTTTCTATCTCTGTTGTATCTCCGAGAGCTTATGAGAGAGAAAGTATATCGGTTCTTCCTCTGGTATACTTGGTACTGGTCCTTCTTTATCAGGGCACGGCTAGGTGAGAAATGCTCCTACACGATACTCACTTGCATCAGTGTATAGCACCATGGGCTTGCTGAGGTCTGGGTATGTCAGCAGCGGAATGGCTGTCAGCTGCTCCTTTAAGGTATCAAATGATCTTTGGCAGTCTTCTGTCCATTTGAACCTAGCGTATTTCTTCATCAGTGCTACTAGGGTTATGGCAACTCTCTAGAATGCTGGGACGAATTGTCTGTAGTACCCTATAGCCCCTATAAATCCTCTTGTCTCACTGACTTAGGTTCTGGCATTTCCCTTATAACTTTCACCTTATCTATGTCGGGCTTAATACCTTCTCCGTTTATAACAAAGCCCAAATATCTAGTTTCATCCTTCAGAAACTGACATTTTGATAATTTTAATTTTAAACCATGCTTTCTTAGTCTTCCCAACACTTGTTTCAGATGGAAAAAGTGTTGTTCTGGTGTTCCTGAAAATATCACAATAAGTTGTATAAAATATAATTTGGACACTAAATATATTTACATTTCTATAAAGTTAATTCCTTCAATAAATTAAGTCAGTTGAAATTTTATTTGAAACTCCTAACATGAGATTTAAAAATTGGTCCCAAATCAGAAAATAAAAAAATACTCAAATATTGTTTTGTTTGGAAAGTTTTTTGTTGCTTTTTTTTTAAAACTGAAAAATTATTTTTAAAAGATTTATTTTCAAAAATTCAAGTTAATATTCTTTCAGTGTTTTAGAATTCATTATTTACTATTCTATTTTGACACTTCTGAAATGTTATTAAATAGCAACAATGTTTTAATGTAAAGTCAGTGCAATGCATGATAACCTGGTGTTTGCTCAGAGCCACTTCTTCCTACTGTCCACTTTCAAAAAGTTTGCTATCTCCAAGACATCTTGCAATTAGTGCATCTTTTCATTTTTTTTTTTTTTTGTAAGATTGGAGCTGCCTCCATATGTCTGAAAGAGAAATGAAAATGTTAAAATTTGGTACATTCAACCATATACCATTTATGACCTGTGTTCTCAAATACCTAGCACACCCTACGTGTCTTTGTTGAACATTGTCCCACTGCTGTCTGCAACTGGGAAGAATATATTTTTACAGGAACCTGTATGTGAATATTTTTAAATTGAAAAAAAATTGAAAAAAAAAATTGTTATACTGGTGTAATTCCTCGTTCTTGGTCTCTAAAGTCATTTTCTTTTTCCCAGTTGCATAATGAAATTCATAACTAGCAGTCATTTGGTTACAAGAATTGCCAAAAAGTTAAAATTTACTGCTGATTTGCCTGAGAGACTCCGCTTCTGGCTCGGAATCAGTTACACATCTCTTAGCTTGGTTGCTAACCAAGACTGGAGAGTCTTCTTTCTGTTGTCTGTGCCTGTAACTGCTATAACACTTTGTTCTCAAATTCATGATGGACAGACTCTCATGTGTTTGTTTCAACCATCTTTTCTTATTCCTCTAAGTTCTACCATGGAAGATATCACACTAAATACTCTATCGTTGTGATTGACTTTGTTACAGGTTATGAAAAATGAGGGAGTTAAGTAAAATTTTGGGTTACACTGAAAGTACACTTTTAGTAATGATTTTTTTCTTTTTTCAGGCAATCTGGGAAGAGGCTGTGTATCATTGTGAACAGATCTTATTTGACTGTGATAATTTGATGAACTGCCACAAGGCCTGCTGGTAAAGACATTAAATATTTTAATTTGTAGTAACTTTGCAAAATGACAAAATCTCTTGCTTTTAATCATTTAGATACAATGCTTCTCTCTTCACTAATGAATTGTCTGAGGATTATGACTGAACTATTAACCATTCTTTATTTATTGTTTCCATTTAAATCTGTTTTTTCTTTTATTCACACATGTTCATTCATAAATTATAAATCATAAATAAATAATTAAATTTTTGAAGCAAGCACCGCATACCAGAAAATTTCACAGTGAAGTAAAAGTAGGCAATAATCAAAATTAAACATCAGCCATATTCAGAATAACAATTGTGCAGTTTTGTTTTTAAAGATTACATGACTGACACTCAAAAAAAGTGATACTCTGTTATTCTATCAAAAACAAAGCCCAGAAGAAAATTTTGCTCTTTTCTAAGATTTTTTAATAAATTCTTTGGATTTTTTCAATGTTTGCTTTTAATTCAATTATCTTGTACTAATATTCTCTTCTACTACAACTAATAATACTATTAATTTCTTCAATTTTTAATGCACTTTGCCAGCAATTTTTCTTTAATGAAAGATAACAGTTGTCCCATGTGATAGAAAACAAATTGCATGAATTGTTTTTTCTTCATAAATTTTGGTCAATTAAACAGTCTAATTTTCTGTGAAAATCATGAAACAGAAGTAAATCATCTTACCATTTGAAAAAACTTTACCTCCCTTCCCAGCATTTAAAAAATAATCAAATTAATAATTTATTAATACGTGATGGCACTTATTGTCTCAAATAATGATTATTTTCTTTATTATAAAATGTATGGTGCTAAATATTTTAAGATTTTGGATTAGATATATTTTTAATTTAATTCACAGGCTAAATTTATTTTCCATGCAACATTTTAAATATATATTTTTATTAATTTTTGCCTTTTTTTTCTTTGCCAAAGGTCAGCAAAAATGATGGCTCAGCAAGAATGTTCCAAAGCTCATGATAATTTGAATTGTCTTATTCAAAATTTGACAGCAAAAGTTGAATTTTTCCTCTTAAGGTAAGTTACTATTTGTACGACAAGTTTATTATTTTCCAAGTTAATTCAGTTGCCTTTTGGTAAGACTTAAATTTACAATATGTAATATTTTTTTATTTATTAAGGTCCATAAAGTGTTGTCATTATTAAAATAACAAATAAACTTGAATTAACTGTTAATAATTTGAATATTTTTTTGTGATTCATCTTCTGCCTAAATTTCATTAAATTCTGTTATAAATATAATTTTTTTTAAGCTTAAATTATATACTTCAATTTTAACCTCAACACTGCTTGTTTGGTTCAACATACTTATTATTTTTCAAATAATTTTCACACTGGCACAATTATTTTGTTCAAGGAATCATGCTGCACCAGAGGACATGCACTCTTGCATTTATTTGAACCACATTTCTAAATTAAAAACTACCCACCACCATGACTATTCCAGACAACACTTGTATTCAGTACCAAACAGTAATCATCAATTGTACAGGCAAAAAAATAATCATTTTCTATCTCCTCATTTGTAGTTTTCGTGTTTTACAGTTTACGACACAATGTAAAAAAGTATCAAGAACAAGCAGAAGGAGGAATTTGTAAGTATAATCATATCTCTTTGACTTTAACTGATAAAAAGTCTTACTTAATTGCTTAATATATATTTTAGGAGAAAAGCTTTTGATACAGGCCAGATATCTACTAAAATTGATAGAAATACAAGGGGGTGCTACAAAGCTATTTGCCTGAATTAGATGCCTTTGCCAAAAAAAAAATGTTTGGTTAGAATTTGGGAAATGGATTGAACCAAGAACTTTTCAACATCCCTTCATAAATTTATAAGTTTACTGCAAAAGATATATTCAACTGTTAAATCTATATTCAGTAATAAGAAACGGAAATAATTTATGACTCAACTTAATGTAATATATTGAAGACGGTCATGGTAACAATGTAACTCATTAAATGTAGTCCAAATGTGCAGTTTTTAGCATGAATACATATAAAAGAGGCCAACAACTAGCCACAGTGATCAGCAAGAGGAGTCAGTGCTGAGGTGTGTCAAGTTAGTGCCAGTAAAAATATAAGCTCCAGATTTCATTAAGGGCTGGCCACTTTCCCAGGCAGTCAGAGATGGAAAAACAAAATTAGTTAATTGTTTGACTGAAGAAGAAACTTTCATACTTCATTCTCCTTGATTTTCCCTCTCCAATAAGCATTTCAAATAAAATGAGAAGTGAGCAATCAAAATTAAAGATATCCGAGTTGTATTTCAACAGTCATGCTATCATTGTATGAATAATACAGAATATTATTACGAGGGTTGGCTGAAAAGTTAATAGGCTGACTATGAAAGAGTGATGCTAGTGCTGTGAAATCTTGCATGCATTCATTTCAACTCTTCTTATTAATAACTGCATTGTTTCTTTCCAGGTAAACTGACATCTGATTGTTGTCAACAGTAGATATGACATCATCGTCACTGCGATATTGGTTTTCAGCCAAGAGTTTTTTTCGTGTTGGAGAACAGATGATAGTCAAATCAGGAGAATAGGCAAGGCGATCAACCAGTTCAAAGCCAGTCACACACAGTAACCATTGAAACCAAGTTCGAGTGCCGGAGCATTGTCTTGTTGAAACTTCCTGGGTTTTTGGTCTTGATAGCTTTTCATAATTGTCTCAGCAAGTCAAGTTGGCATTGCAGTCTCCATTGATAGTGTTGCTCTTTTGAGGATAGTTAATAAACACAATGCCTGTTGTATCTCAAAAAACTGAGGCCATCACCTTCCCTGAAGATGAAACAATCTTTGCCTTCTTTGGAGTCGATGAGGAGGAGTGTTTCCATTTCATGGATTTTCTCTTTGTCTCTGGTTCAAAGTGATGAACCTAACACTCATCCTGGGTTAGAAAACTAGCTGAATCTGTTTCAAATAATGTCAGATTTTCCCATGATTGATCAGCCTGGCACACTAGATCAGGTATCAGATATGGTACCCACCAAGCAGGAACCTTCATTATGCCAAGTTCATTGCACAGAATATTCTCAGCTCACTCAGAGGATATGCTAATAGCATTGGCTATTTGATTTATAGTCAATCACCTGTTATCCATTACAATGTTGTGGTAGCTGCAGGACATCTGAATTTTATATCATCTTCAAGACTCCCTTTCCCTCTTAAATCCAGCTACCCACTTTTGCACTGTTGATAAAGCTGAAGTATCATGACCTAATGTAGCAACATGTCAGCATGACTGTCTTTGGAGACTAAACCCTTTTTCTGCATGTAGTTGATAATATAACAATGCCCAATTTTGTCCATTTTCAAGAGAAGTCACTACTAGTTACTTTTGAAGTCTTCTTTGAACAGTCAGATGTTAGTTTACCTGGAAAGAAAACAATGCAGTTATTAATCAGAAGATTTGAAATTAATGCATGCAAGATTTCACAGCTCTCACATCATTCCTTCATATTCAGCCTATGAACTTTTCAGCCCACCATCGTATATATCAATGTTATTTTAAAAATATTCATATTACAATTGGTACAATGATTGACTGTTTCATGAATTTATTTTGTTACAGTAGTAAATTTAATAGATCAACAAAAGAAAAAAAAGTTATCCTCAGAAATTTGACCAAAGTGCTAATTTAAACAAGGTATGAACCTATTGGTCATAAAATATACAAATTATTAATGGGACTCAGTTCGGAACCATTCAAGAAATGTTAAGGACAATAAGTAACAACAAAATTATCAGAGAAAACAAAGTGTCATACGGGAAATAAATTAATACAATAGCAATATGATAATTATAAATCATGCTCTAAGTGAAAATCTACAAGGATTAGTTAGGTTTTCTTCATTGATCATATTTCTAAAGAATGAAAAAAAAAATGAAAAACTTTTAAAACATTTATTCCAAAGATTGTTATTGGGTTACAACAATCCTGACCTACAACAATTCATGGCTGTTATGATGCAATATCCATTAATCTTGTTTTGATTTGTACTGTTTGCCTCATACATACACTTTGTCATCTTATCTACCAAGATCTTATGCTTCATAATTTCATCACTGACAATAAATATAGAAGCAGTTTAAAACACTTTCATTATATGTATTATTTTCATTTCATTCTATGTATTATATTTATGTCCTCCATGTGTTTTTCAGACCTAATTGTGTTAGCATATGTCATAGAAATGTGTTATGTCCTAGATTATTACTCTACTATTGCATTAGCATAGATGAGTAACATAAGTGTTTATTCACAGGAAATCACAGGTATGTTCCAATTAAACAAAAAAAATCACATTATGATGCATTCTAGGAACAGAACAGTGAAGGACCCTCAATATTTTGTTTAATCATGATGAATATAAGAGTCAAGTTAATATATTGTCAGTCTACGAAAATTTAATTTCTTAAAAGCAGATTACAATGAATATGAGAAGGAAAAGCAGTTTAAACATTGAAAAAGATTAAAACAAAGATTGTTGTTGCTTTTTTAATAACTGCAAATAAGTCAAGATTTTGTTTTCTAAAGATAAGAAGCTGTTGTCATAAGATAAAATGTAAATAGGAAAAGTAATTGAATGTATATTAAACGGCACATAAAATGTTTCAAATTTTTTATTAAAATGAGTAAGAGACAAGCCTAAATGAGATTTTTTTATTTGTTTTTTTTTAACAGCAAGTCACAGATTAATTAGCAGTTGGCATGACAAAGAAACAGAAGCAGTAGCTATTCAGAATTCTGTAAGTATTCGTTTTTACAATCTATAATATTTGATAGAAATGAATGAAGGCCTTTAACTTCAATCTCCAGTTCAACTTGGAACCAAACTGTTTCTAACCTAACTATTACATTCTTCTCTATAGTGCCCGTCCTGGGTATAACGATAAACTACATCCGCGTCCAGGGTAAGATGATAAACTACGTCCAACCACAAGGCCTCTGATCAGGAGGCTTTGAGGAGCATGGAACCACCTCTTAATTGCTGGTGTTCCCAGGTTCACCCTGACCTGGGGGTGGTAGCACCTGTTAGAGTCCCAGCTATGGGCAAATAGTTAACCCCGAAAGTGAGGTAAAAAGCATTATGAAAGTGTAAAAATAGGTTTTAATACCAGAAATACTTTGTAAAAAATTATTACCAGAAATAAATTTTTTAAGAAAAAAACTATTACCATTTTTTAAAAAAAAAATATTACCAGCAATGTTTTTGAAAATAATATTACCAGTTATACAATTTTGAGGAAAAAAAATATTACCAGAAATAGATTTTGACAAGACAAAAATATTACCAGGAAAAAAAAAGTTGTCGGCATTAAATGACCCATTGAGGTTGATATGCTGTAAAACAAACCAAACCAAACCAAATTTCTCTATAGAGCAGTTTGCTAAACTAACAGTAATTCAGTGAGGAGCCTTGATGAAAAAACACTGCTAATTACACCATTAGCACTAATGATGAAACAAATACATAAACAACAGCATTTTTTTTATAATGTCAAAATTCAATGTGTTGGAGTAAAAAATATATTGGGCTTAAGTAATACCTGCTAAATAGGAACACATTATCTGATTTTTTTATTATAAAAAATATGGAAAAATGGAAATCAAAATAAAGCTATAATTAGGATATGAATTCAGAAAGTAATGTTGCATCACCACCCCACCCCACCACAAAACTCACCTCTCTATAGTGAAATTGAGATACTCATTTTCCTAATTAAAAGTCATCTTCCAGATTTTAATTAAAATTTCTGATTAAATTAAAAATAATACCCAAGGAAGAGAATTGGGGAAAATTCATTTTGATGACAATTACATCTTTTCCCCCCAATACCAAAATTTATTCTTATAAAAGTAATATGTGCCTGCATTGGCAGGCATGTGTATATAAAATAATCTGAATCAAAGATCTGGATTTATTAAATAAGATTAGTAGTTCAACTCCTTGTTTGTATTTTAAATTTAATTTTGATATTTTCAGAATTGTTTGAGAAAATTGTGTAATGTGTAGATCATAACATGCTAAACTCAAAAATAGTTTTTGCCTTTTTATAGAAGAAATATAATGTATGTATATAACATTTAGTGTCTATTAACACTAAAGGAGTGCCAGCCCCCATAGTAATTCCTTATTAATTTTTTTTTTTAATAATTTCACCCCAAGCAAAGCAATAAAGACACTATAATGCAAAGAGGTGCTGAGTGTGGGGCAATATGTGAAAAAGAAAACATTATTAAGTAGAGAGAACAATAAAAGAAGAGGAATTAAGGAAACAGAAGATAATGATTGACACATTGCATTTAAGATTTTGAAGATCAAATTTGACTGGAAAACAAGAAAGCCAGAAGAGAATTCTACAAGCGAGCGGTGAGAGAAATGAAACTGTTAGCATAAAATTTATGGTTACATCTAGCAGCCATTTCAACTGTAAAATAATGAGACCTTGCTACCAATCTAGTACTGCACTTAAATTCATAAAACCTAGGTACCAAACGGTAAATCTCATCAGAACAATTATCATGAAAATATTTATAGAAAGGGCACAGGGAATCTACATTACAGCAGTGGGAAATTGACTGAAGCTGGGATGATAGGTCAGGACCAATAACATTGCAGATTCTCCTTTGTATTTTATCAAGAATCTCTAAATACATAGCACCATACCAGATATAGCAGCAATTTTCAATGCATGGATGAATTATAAATGTGTAAGATAGATTCTGGCAAGAAGAATTATCTAGCACAGTGAACCAACTTTCCTTGCAGCAGACCTAGCAATTGATTCAATATAATCTTTCTACTTCATCTCAGCAGAAAACATTACTCTGAGAAGTTGCAAGGAGTCACTTTCCTGGAGGTTAGCATTAACCATACTGATAAAATGCAAAAAAAGGTTCTCTCAGACAATTAAAAAGGAGCAGTTTTGTTTTGAAGGAATTAAAATTAACAAGCTGTTTCTTGCCCCAGTTAACAGATTGTAGGTCATTTTTAAGATCAGCTACCAATTTAACCTTATCAAACTACTATTACTATTAAGATATGAGTAAATAGTTGTGTCATGAGAATAGATACCAAGTTCAGAACTGATGACATCAGGTATGTCATTGATGAAAATTTGAAACAATGTAGGTTCAAGGATAGAGCTCTGGGGGACACCTGCATTAATGCAAAAGGGTCTAGAAGAGTGGCAATTCAAGATTTAATTTCATGATTTGAAGATTGAATCAGATCAAAATAAATGTAAAATTTTATTTAAAATGGCAATATTAGCTGTTCCTTTTATAAGGAAACATTTTGCATTCATTGATCACACTGCCAGTGCCACTGTTGGTTGAAATTTATAAAATCAAATTCTTCTCTTAAAACAATTTTTCGGGGAAATATTTTCTCAAGTCAAGTTAGAAAGAGCAATAACAGGTACTATTATCACATTTTGTAGTATTGATTCAGGCTTTCTTCCTAACCTTTTGTTTGAAGTAGTGTGGAACATCAACATCGCTTAGTTATTTGTGATATTCATTTGCATTGTTACTGTTGTTGAAAGTCCTCAAGTGATGTTGTTTCTGCTATTTAGTACTGTTCTTTTTGATTCTGTAATGCCAGTCCCCAAGATTCGGTCCTCACTTCATTCAAAGCCATCTGAGAAAGAAGTTGTATACAGCTGACAGTTTATTTCTGAACAAATTTTGTGCCTTGAATGACATCCATATGAAAGTTTTGATCTAACAAAGATATTTAAGACCCTGTTTTATAGCAATTTGAAGTCTTAGTCAAAACTACTCTTAGCACAGCTAATTCTATATTCAATTTTTTTACCTCATATTAAATTTGTTATAAATGAACTGGGGTGTTCTAAGTATTTAATAAATGCACATCCTAAATTTTTAATGAATTCAGGGTATGTGCCATCACTTGCTTTTATTCCAATTTCAGATCATAGTTTCTGTTTTGAAAAGGTTTATCTTAAGTCTTATTTCTTGGAATACTTGGTAAAGGATCTTCTTTTTTTATTCAAGATCCTTCTTATCCCAGTTATGAGTATCTAAGTCATCAGCAATTTGACCTTGGGAGGGAAATCAGTGTTGCCGTCTTCTATTAGTAGATTCATTTGGGATGTTGTATGGAATGCTTAAATGATCAGTGTCCATCTTTTCACATCTGTGTTTGTAAATACGCAGTGCATAGTATAGGAAAAAATTAAACAGACTTGAACTATTGGAGAAGTATTCAATTGGAGTTGTTTAATGATATATGTCATCATTACACCCCTTACTAGAAAGAAAACTAAACTGGGTTGTAGCTAATACAATATTCATTAATACTTTCACTATACTGGATCCAATTGAGATACCTCTGTATATGTGGGGGTCTTGAAGACTGCCTTTTGGTTTCTATAGTGCATTAATTCACAATAAATCCCACTTTTTGGGGATACTTTCTGATTTCAGACTTCCTTCATAAGCCTGAGAAACGTGTTATTGAATTTGGGGAAAAGGTAAACTACTTTAAAAAAAATCAGTCTCGATATCAAGTGATGCTTTATTATTCATTATTTTTTTTTAATAGCTTCTTTAATTTCCTCATCAGTAGATTATTGTTTATGTTTGGAGACTGACTTTTTAATGATTGGATGTTTATTGGCATATGTTCTATTTCTGCAGGTGTCTTTAGTTTTGTTGCATTCAATGATTCAGATATTGATTTTGCTTATTTCCTTATTAGTTCATATTTAAATATTCATTCTACTTTTTTCCTTACATTTTTTAGATTCAAAAATGTAAGATGTGGCTTGAAGCAAAGAATATTCACACCAAAAAAGTTTGTTCTTTATTTGTTGTCAAACATTTTGACAACTTGAAACGAGAGTAAGTAATTCTTTTTTCACAATTTTTCATCTAATGAGTGATTTGAACTTGAAATGATCTTGTTCACTGCAGCAACCAAGAGGATGGGGATAGGTAGGTAGGGACAGTCAGTTTGCAAACTAAATTCAAATCCTAATGTTTGTTATTTCTATCAGTTTCAAGTTTTCACAATTCTGAGTTTTTCATTGTTGACCTACTTGTACTGGCATGTAACAGTTGTATGTTGTTGCATTGTACTATTAAACTTCATGGTAATACTTTTTTTTGTAATGGATGTTGTGGTTGTAGCAGCTAGAGCATTTAGTGAACTAAAGATTCTTCTTACAAGAAAATTTTGCTAAACTTTTTATGCTTGAATGTAATGCATAAATTTATTAGATTAACAAGCAATAAAATATAGAAATAATTTTCTCATCTTTTTTTGATTACAAGTGAATCTCTATACAGAGTAACTTCCAACTATAATGCAAGTGTATTGCTGAAAAAGATTACTATTGAAAACAATGAAATAAAGTAAATCTAAAGATCACTCCCCCTCCCCATGTCACTTGAAGTTTGATTCAAGGTCTTTTTCTTTAAAAAAAAAAATGCCCCAATTGAACAGAATTCAGCCTTGTGAGTTGAAAAGATCTTACAAACTCAGTTTGACAAACTTGTTGGCAAATTACTTAAGTAAACCAAATATGTTTGAAGCATTCACCTCAATTTTCTCTTAAATTTGTTTTCTTTTTATATTTGAATGCTCAACTATTATCTGCTGCTTGCTTACAATTATGAATTACAATTGCTGCTTCCTTCCAATTGCAATTATGTCCATCTACTACTTAAAAGAAATATGATTTCTCATTACTACTTATTTTCAGGGTGAATGCTGCTAAAAATCTCTACATCAAGAAAAATTACTGTAAGTTCATGTTTACTTGATTTATGTCCATTATGTACATGATCATTATTAACTGATAATTGATTGTAAGATTTTAATTAGCATTATTAAAATCCTCTTGAAATGTTCTCACTATAAGTCTTGAGGAGGGGGGATGTAATCAAGTGAAATATTAACAAAATCAACAATATTTTGTTTCACATTAGAAATCATATCTACAAACATATCTTGAATTTGTATTTGGCAAATATGGCAAGCCTCTTTCTGGCAGTCTTATGTTATCAAGTTTTTACTCAAAAGTAAGGTTGTTTTCCATGTCACTTTCATTGTAATTTTTTTTTTACCAGCCAATCTTGTGCTTATAAACTCCTCAGATATTGACTTGTTTACTTTAAAAACTTACATGTTCTGATTTTCTTTACAGAAAATTTATTAAAATTATTTTAATGTTATTGTTGTTTCATATTTAGAATCATTTATTACTGTGTGCATTTAGAATAGCTTTGATTATATTGTCTTAAATACCAACAAAAACAAGTGACTAAGTTTTTCTTCCTTTTTCTTTTCTGTTTTGCTCACAGCTGATGAAGAGCAGAAAACCATGAAACGATTATTTCTAAATTGTATTGAATGCCAAAAAGAAATATTCAATGTAGTTCATAAGCAGTTAATGTAAGTATAATTTTGTCATTTTAGTTTTAAGTATCATGTACTTACTGATAAAATATATACTTGGTGATAAAATCCCTATCTCATGTTATGTCTATGCAAACAATTACTTATCAAAGTTGAACCAAATTACTGAAAGGATGTATGTCTATTCCAAAAGTTATCTTTGCTGTTAGCTGAAAACCTATTTATTCTTTTTAGAATATATGCATATACTTCTAAAATGTATTTATAGTTTATTGTACTTAGTAGAGACTTCATTTGATGGTAACCTCACAGATGGTTTCAGAGTCAAAACATTGTCATGAACCCAGGATACTTCACCTCTATCTGAAAACATCACCAAACTTTGTTGGTTAACTTTTGAATATATTACTTTAAAAAGGATTGCTATAATTTTATTCCAACAATGCTGATCTATTAAAATGATTTAAATTGGAAGTACATGATATTAATTGAAATTACAGGTGCTTCTCAAAGCATTGGAATATATAAAAAAATGAAACTTTAAAAGTTAAATATTTCAAGCCTTTCTTTTTGTGTTAATTTTAACCACCTTCATATTCCATTGAAACAAACCACTACTTTGTGGAACTGTCTCCAAGAGGACACTTCCTTGATTTCTCCAGTCTTAACCTGTTCAAGTCATGGGTTAATTGTTATCTTACGCATATATCTCCATAAACTGTGCCTCTTAGTTTGTAACCCTTTACCTCAAGTGGCTTTTGGGCCTTGCACAGAGTGAAAATTATTGTAAAAAAACAAAAATTCAGTTAGATTCACTTATCACTATTGCCCTTGGAAAAAAACATAAATCTATCTCCCACTTCCCAGCTATAGGTAAAAATAAGGAAGGTTAGGTTATTCTTTTTACTTCTTTCCTACATCTTCTCCAGCCATCCTATTTTGTGTATTAACCTTTGCTGCAACATGTATACACACATGCATATATATATATATATATAAACTCATGCATGTTCGTAATGATTATATGCTTATTAATTTAGTCTTAATTGTTGGGGTCGCATCATTTAATGGAAGCTTTGATGGAAAACTGACCATGAATATTTCAATGCATTACCAAAAAATAGATATTTGAACTTATATTAAATATCTGTCTATATTTCTGAGATGAGGTATTATGTACCCTATTTACATTATTCGGACTATTGTCCTCATCTTTGTTGGCATACTTATTACAACGTTTCTGCTGTTGTACGCTCCGGCCTTCTTCAGGTGGTTGGAATAGTTATTTCATTCTCTCTGTTGCCAACCTACCCCACTCATAACCCCACTATACTAGTTCCAATCCTTAATCCCTTTCCTTTTTAAGAGAGGGTGGAGGCTATATATATATATATATATATATATATATATATATGCAGTAATCAAATCAATTTCATCACAAACTTTCCCATAGGTACTCTTAATTTACAAATCTTGTCTTCCTTTTTACGTGTATATATATATATATATATATATATATATATGTTACTGTTGGCACCTAAACTGGCTACCCCATTGTAAGTTCCTGCAAGTGAGGCAGGTTGTTAGCAACCAGGTAGGATGAAAAATAAGGCCAATCAAAAGGCAGAAGAACTCACAATGAGTTAACAACCAGCTAACTAGAGGTGGTGTCTCAATAAATCACAATGGAGGAGGCAACAGGAAACAACATCACTATCAATTCCAAGAAATATCATGGCATTTATCAAACAAAATATGAAAGCTATTGGAGTTTAGTCCTCGTCCGGTAAGGATCAACATGTGCAGCAGGTGTCACCTGACTATCATCCAGCAACTGTTAACATAAAAAGCATAAAGGAGGATGAACTCCTTGGAATTGATTCCTTGCCTGGTAAACAGCAACATGTGTGACAGGTATCAACTGACCATCATCCAGCTACTGTTTGCATCAAACAAAAAATAATTCTTGGGACATGGAATATTAACATGTTAAACCAATGTGGCCTGTTGTAAAATATAAAACAGGAGATGAGTAGGTTAAATGTCAACATTTTAGGAGTATGTGAAACAAGGTGGCCTAACAACGGAGATTTTTGTCAGTGACAAACACAGGATTATATATGCAGGCATAGAGAAAAATGAAAAAGGAGTTGGGTTGATACTAGGCCAAGACATGAAGAAATGCATTCTGGGATACTGTCAGTTATCAGAAAGAGTTCTTACCATTAAGCTGAAAGGAAAGCCTTTCAACATATCCGTCATAGTTGTGTGTATACTGACAGCACAAAATACGGAAGGAGGAATTGAAAACTTCTACTCTATGTTAGACAATGACATGGCTCAGTGTAAATCACAAGAAATTATAATTAATCTGGGAGACTTAACTGCCAAAGTAGGCAATGATAGGGATTGTGAAATAGCTGACAAATCTAGACTGAACCCACAATGAATGCAGAGAATAATGGATCCAATGGAGCACAATGAATCACCAGGTAGTTGTCAACACCTGGTTCAAGAATACCCAAGACAAACATGGACATGTAGAAGCCCAGGAGGAGAAGCAAAAACCAAAACGATTACATAACTATCAACAAGAGACTCAGAAATGTACACTGTAAAACCTAGCCAAGTGTTGATTGTGGAAGCGATCACCTCCCTGTTATATATAAACTTAGAATGAAACTATGGAAACTGAAGAGGCTTAACACAGCACCCAAATTGTAATACAACAGATTCTTGAATGTCCTGAACCTGAAGGAGAAATATATGAACAGTATGAAAAGGAGTTACAAAGGACAAAATGGAAATGGAAACTCAAAGTGGGACACACTGAAAGAAGCTTTAGTGACATCAGCAAATGAGATCATCCCAAAGGAAAATGTACCAAAAGAATAAAAACGAATGGATGACAAATGAGATTCTCACCATGATGAAAAGGACAGAAAACAATGCTAAGACACGGAATAGAATACAGAAAACTACACAAAGAAATAAGGAATAAATGCAGACAGAATTGCTTGACGAAAAATGTGCAGAAATAGAAATAATGAGTAAAGCAGATATACATTAAAAAATAAGAACAACAGATATACTCATCAACAGGATGTATAGAATCCATGGACAATGATATTAGAGAAAGAAAAAAATACTTCAGAGATGGAACAAATATATCAGGGAACTCTTTCATGATGAAAGAGAATAACCAGCACAAACACTGATGGACTAGGAATATTAAAAACCAAAGTGGAAGCTGCAGTGGCCAAATTGAATAGAAACAAAGCAGCATCAGGGAAAGATGGAATCGTAAAAGAGATGCTGGCAGCTAAAGATGATAACAGTATGAATAAAATTACAGAAATAATAAATGAAATCTACAACAGTGGTGATATACCAGAAGACCTAAGCAGATCTATTTTCATAGTACTGAATAAGAAACCAGGTGCAAACAAATGGGCCACATAATAAAACTCATAATCCAAATTCTGATGAATAGAGCGTGCAGCAGAATCAGGCCAGAGATAGGACAAGAACAGTGTGGGTTCATCAAAAACACCAGAACAAGAAACGTGATATTCATGCTCAGAATGTTATCAGAAAGAGCAATAAAAATGCAGAAGGACATGTACCTGTGCTTAATAGATTACACAAAGATCTGTTTGAGCTGCTCAGCAACAATGACATATTTGGGAAGGATACTAGAATAATCTAGAACCT
The DNA here is from genome assembly GCA_964036315.1 of Acanthosepion esculentum. NCBI lineage: Eukaryota > Metazoa > Mollusca > Cephalopoda > Sepiida > Sepiidae > Acanthosepion > Acanthosepion esculentum. The sequence goes on from OZ038501.1 coordinate 41,513,030, forward strand.
ATACTGCCAGCAAATTGCTTGCATATGGATAGAAAATAACTTCAGAAGATATACAAAAATAGAAAGAGGTGTAAGAGAAGGATGTGTCTTCTCACCAGACTTATTCAACCTATACAGTAAGGCAATTCTGAGAAAATTAGAAGTCCTACCAGGATTCCATCCTGGGTATGAGAATAAACTACATTCAGCAGAAAGGCTCTCATCAGAAGGTTTTGAGGAGAGTGAAACCACCTTTTAATTGCTGTTGTTCCCAGGTCCACCCTGATCTGGGGTAGTAGCAACTGTTAGGGTCCCAGGTATAGGCAAATAGTTAGCCTCCAATCTGGGGTCAAAACACTACGAAAGTGTAGAAATACATTTTTTTAGTGAAGGTGCCAGCAATACATTTTTGTAAAAAAAAAATTAAAAAGGGGAGGGGCTCCCAAGAAAATGAGCTTAACTGCACAGTCACAATGTTATATGGGGATCCAAGAACTTGGGGAAAAACCTGGAAAATGTAATTAATAACAATGATTTCCATATTAGACTTATCATTTAGTAAACATAACTACATCCTGCATCAGGTATGTACTCGGCTATTGGCCTATCTGTGTGACCCCTCTATTTTTATAGATTACAATTGGCAAGTACCTGACAATTCATGCAGCAGTGATCACTACCCAATTATACTGAAGAGTTCAGAACCAATTGAAAACAATCTACCTTGATGGAAACTAGACAAAGCAGATTGGAGGGAATATAAAAACCAATGCTGTCAAAAACTAACAAAGATAAAGACAACAAAAAAATGTATAGCAAAAAGCAGTAAATCAAATAAACATCAAAGACCATGGTACAATGAAAATTATGAAAAAGCAATAAGATTATGTAGAGCAGCACTACAAAAATTACCCAACTTACAACCCATAATTTAAATCTATTCAAGCTAGAGCAATAGCATGCAGAACCATCAAAGAAGTTAAAAGAAAATCATGGAGAGATTACATAAATAAAATAAACTCCCATACCAAACCAAGAAAAGTTTGGAATATGATAAGGAAAATTGCTGGCAAAAATCTGTCATCACCTTTCTCAAAATAATATAAAAATAACAAGCAAAAAAGAATACAGCAAATCTACTCACTGAAACCTTCAAACAAAATTCTGTCAGCAAAAACTACAAACAGCAATTCTAAAAAGTTAAGCAAAATGCAGAAAAAACATAAGCTGAACTTTAATCTGAACAACAAAGACAATTACAACCATCCTTTTACCCTAAATGAACTTATAGATTCCATAAGCAAATCACATAATACAACTGCTAGCCCAGATGAAATTCATGAATTTCTTTAAAAAAAACTCCCCTCAGAATCCTTAAAATATCTGTTAAACATTTCAAAATATCACCCATAAATGCAAATAAATCCAACACTAATTCTTAATACCACCATCTCAAAAAGCCCACCCTGGGTTAATGAAACACCCTATGATTCTGGTAAACCTTACTAAATACCCTAAAATTAATAATAACTTATCTGATTACATGGAAAAAATTCATAATGTTCTACAGGCTCACCCAAATTATAAACATATATACACTGATGGCTCTAAAATCTTGGACATAGTTGGACACTATGCTATCCTTAACAATATAACAATGCAGAAACAATTGCCTGACAAAGCATCAATCTTCTGTGCAGAAGCCTCAGCCATATACTTGGCTTTAGATATTATAGAATCTAGTGGGTCAGATAGATTCATCATCTCAGATTCACTATCTGTAGTCACAGCTCTGAACAATAAAAACATGGGAAACCCCTGAATAAATAAATTATTAAATAGGATTGACACTATTTATAAGAAAAAAGACACCGTAATAGTCCTATTGGCATACAAGGAAATAGAAAAGCTGACAAAATAGCAAAGGAATAGCTGAACATGGCCCTCTCAAATGTAAAAGTTCACACACCAACTTCTGACCCACCATAAACAGGATCATTAAAGAAAAATGGCAGCAATTATGGAACAACTGTCTTAACAACAAGCTACTCAACATCCAACCAATCATTAGTAAAAGGCAGTCAAGTTACAAAAAGATAAGGAGAGAGCAGATGGTACCAGCCAGACTCCATATAGGACACACATACATAACCCACCAACATCTACTAAAAAGTGAGGAACTACCAGTATGTGTCCCATGCCAGGAACCATATACTGTTAAACACATCCTACTAAATTGCTACAACTTCCAGCAAGCCCAAAACAAATTCTACAAATCAGAAAACTTAAAGGACCTATTTGGAAATAATGTTCCAAGTAATATCATAAATTTCATTAAAGAAATTGGGCTCCACAGGGGAAAAAAAAATTCTCTTCTCTTTACCAAATCTGCTTACCTTCATTGTTTTTCAACCAATTTTTGAAGGAAAAAAATATTACCAGCAATACATTTGACTCTCAACAAAAACCCTCTTTACAAAATAAGTGAAGAAAACCTGATCTACAAACTGATTTCTTACAAATAATGTATATTCTATTCATACAAACCTGTCTGAATAATATTGTTGGCATTAAATAGCCCATTTAGGTTGATATGATGTGAAACAAAATAAACCAAACCAAACCAAATCAGGATTCATTATTACCAGCCACAATCTTAACAACATAAGATGTGCATATGACACAGTAGACACATAAAGGAAACCACAAAAGCTCTTGCAGAATGTAGCAAAGAATAATGGACTAAACATAAACTACAAGAAGACAGAATGCATTGTTGTCAGCAAAAGGATGAGCCCAAAATGCAAATTACAAATCTGAGATACTAAAATCAAACAATTACAAAAATGTTAATATCTGGAAAGTGTTTTAACAGCAGATGGAAAGTGGGACACTGAAATCCGAAGATGCATTGGGATGGCCAGAATGAGGGACAGAGCAAAGCAGCGCATAATGTACTTGATGGGCTTGAGTAAATAGATGATAGAACAGGGTTTAGGAGAAATAACAAAAAGGCAAGTAGTTATTAAGAGCTACAAGGGATGGGAAGATGCAGAGAGCCATGATCACCTAACTTCTTGTTATGGTCCAATATCCTCGCACCACTGTTATGGTCCAAGGTTAGGACCAAAGAAGAACAACACGAACACAAGAGTAGGAATAACAAAGATATATTAAACAGAATAATAATACAAGAAGTTGAAAGGTGTTAGTATGACTGTCAGTCTGGTTTAGAGTGAACTACTATTGTTTCGACTCGTTCCCGTCTCGACTCGTTACACTTCGTTCTCTATCGTCTCTCTTGAGAGGTGCAGTCTTTATAGTGTCAGGAAGAGTTCATTGTTGTTACAGATAAGTTCCCATAACACTTCTGAAGAGACATGGCACATAATAGAAGAGAAGAAGGTAACAAATCTAGGAGAAGGACAACTTTGAATTCAAACTACTTGCCAACAAAGGCCCATTAATCACAAGTTTGAGGAAGGCAAGGCCTAAGTTCTGCAATTGATTCAGACAAAATGACTGATTTAAACAATATAATTATATTGAATGTATAGGAGTGGTGACCTAATAAGATAGATGTATGCAACTTTTGTAGGAGTCTTGGGTTTTCTACTACATTGTTTGGTCCGTATATGCCTTATGGTTGACATTGTGTAATGAATAAAATCAAAGGAAGCTTTATTCAGCTTTTTAGCAATACAAATATACCAGACTGATGCCTTTTATGTCTTGAGATGTACTTATGAAAAGTTACATAATTAGAGCAGTTTTTTATTATCACATTCTCCCCTACTGTTATATCTATTCATCCTAATGAATCTGCTATTCACAAGACTTCTTTCTGCTACCAGCATACTTATTGGGATTCATTTTGTGATTATCTTTGGTTCACATTTGCGTATTTGGCCACAGGAATCATTTTTTCTGGCAGTGCCCACATGATAGTTCCAATTACAATGGATGCCTTTTTGTGTCTGTTCATAATAATTGTAAATGTGTCCTCAAAGAGGCAAGTCTTTATTCTCTGACAGAATGAGGCACTGTATAGATCAATTCTCATAACTATGGGCAGCTTTGTAATATTGTGTTTAATAAGAGGAAGTTTTCTTTTTACAATGTTTTCATTGCATCACTTTTTTGTTGTTGGATCTTTTTTACTTTTTTTTCATTCTATCCTATCTCCATTAAAAAGTTTTTACTGACCCCCCATCTCTTACTGAGATGTTGATGTAGATATGCTGGCTATTGTTCATTTTCTATGTTGATTTCATTTTGAAGCAGTGCAATCTTTTTCATACTTTTAATCCTATTCAAACCAGTGAATGCTTGTACTTGTAAAATCAGAATATACAACGTATTAGGAACTCTTTAAACAATACAAATTCCTTTCTGAGAAAACTATAAGTTGTATGACTTGTGTTAGTTTTGAATAGAACTAAACATGTGAAGTCAATTTATTAACATATGACAAAAAGCTGTGATACTATTTTAAAAACATAATTTCATCTATCAAGATGATAAACTTAATGTAAACACTTGTAAAATCTTTTAAATATCATTGTTATATAACAATTGTATTTTAGAAGCCAGGACCTGCAAACTATTTTTTTTAAATGGCAGTCCTTTTTTAAGTATTTGAAATAAAAAAAATTTAGTCCAATGTGACTTGTTTAGGCATTAATGTCAGCTTGTGTCTGCTTTTTCTCCTAGAACTTTTCATTGTCAGTGACAGTCTTATGTAGGTTAATTTGGGATTTTCTTCTGCAACACTGGCTGAGTATATTTTGGGTTATAGCCACATCATGTTCAAACACCAGTTTTTATCTGATTACCAAAGTTAAGCAATTTTGAACCTGGTCAGTGCCTAGATGGGTGACCATTATGAAATAACAGGTGCTGTAATCTTGGGTATGTGGGTAATGTAATGGATAAAGGCTCTGAATGAGAAATCAAAGAGCCAAGTTTGAATTTCAGTTGGCTTCATTATATTCACTTACATGCAAATATTCTTGGGAAATATATGAATCCACCTCTTCTTCTTCCAGCTATGGGTTAAATAGTAAGACTTGTATCAGAAAATCATTATCCCCCAAAAAATTCTTACAATCCAAAAATATGTCTTGGCTTTAAAAAACCTTAAAAAGTTTGATAAGCCATAAAAAACAAATCAATCCATCAACTTAGTATATTTCATTATTTCAGAGAATATAGACAAGCACGGCTGGAGCATTTGAACAATTTCAGTGAAGCAAATCAACATATTGCTCACCTGCAAAAATATAACTCCAGTATAACAACTCTACAGAAAAATCTCCAAGTCAGCATTTGGAAGTTGATTGATGTTGTTGTGAGTAACAGTTTGTTTTAATTCTCTCTCTACAATATAAGTTTCAAAAGTGATTATCATTGAATAAAAATTGTTTTTGTTTTAAGTGCAGCAAAGAGTTTTTGTTGAACTGCTGACAAAGTCTATTTAATGGAGAAATTAACATTTTTGGTTGGCCTACTAAGTATTGGGAAATACTTTTAAATTTTATACTGTCTTGTTCCCACTGAATGAAGTAGAAACTTTTAGTATTTTTTTTTTTTTTTTCTAAGTAACACTAAATCCTGTTTTTCTTATTTCTCCCTCATTTAATTTTTTATTTCTATATAAGCACTCAGTTATTTAACTGGAGATGATCTAGGCCTGGAAATAACACCTAAGGGAGGACATGGTTTTATTAATAACATTTTCAAGTTAAATTAAAACAAATAAGATGAGCATACAGTTAAAAATGTTTATTGCTTCTTAATATTCAGTTATCTTTGTTGTCACTGATTTGTTAAAAATTCTTAACTCCTTTTTGGCAAACATCTTTCGGTCAAATCATACTGTGATTTTACTTGTCTGTCTTATACCAGTAACTATTTTACAACTAAAATTGTGAGAAAATGCATTGTTATTGTTCAATGACTAACATCCTCATCTTTATTGTTTATATTACAGATTGTTGTCTATCTCTAACTCCAGATCTCTCTATACTGTGGTTTTACTAATGAACCTAGAAAATGAACTTACAACTTTACTCTGCATAGTCTAATACTTTATATAGAGCTATCCTGAGTATTAGAAAATAGGCAGGCTAAGAGGGTACAATAACCAAAATAATGTGATGAAAGCAACAAAAATAAAAACACTAGTCTGGAAAAACTCCATATTTATGAACTTGTAATTTTAATACTTATCTTTGAAGTTTTCCATATTTTGTGTATTTTTTACCAGCTTAAGAAGTCAACAACAAATACCCAGTATTATTCCAATATGGAAGATGGGCAATTTTTATCGCCAAATTCTGTGGAATCCTTGCAGGTTCTTCAAGATTGTTCAAGCATACAAAAAGAGTAAGTATGCGAACATTACTAAAAATCATTTTTGGAAGCAAATCTTTTATCAAGAACTCTGATTTTTCATTATAAGCATATACGCATATCGTGACATGTATGATGCCATTATTTTCTAAGTAAACAAAATATCTTCATTAGATTTAACTTTCTATTTAATGTCAATGTGTTAGGAGAAAAAAAGATTTTCAAAATGTCTGCACATAATTTATAGCCTGAAAAATCACTGTTAGAAATACAAGAAAAAGTTTTAAGCATTTTTCATGTTCCAGTTATTTTTATATTTCATTTATGACAAAAAAAGAATTGCAATAAAACATTTTCTTTAATCTATTTCTAATTCACTGGAATGTGTCATCAAATATCATCAAAGGAATCTGTTTAAAAGAGTAGAGATTAAGATGTAATAATTTTCTTTCTTTTTCTGTCACTGTTCAAAATTGCCACTTACTTCAGCTGCTTATTTTGACCATTTCCATACACTTATTTATTAGAGTTGGAATTTACTTGTTATCAGATTCCATATATGTATATAAAAAAAAAATCTTAGGAAAATGAAGAAATGCCTTAAATAGCTACTAAGAATGAGAGAACTTAAATCCTTTACATAAAAATTTATGGTTATTATATATATTATTCCTCACCAGTAGAGCAAGTCAGAGTTTTATGCACAATGCAATCTTCAGGTGCTGAGTATTACATCATTTAAATTTTAATAAAAATATCTGGCTGATGCAATGCTGGTTCAGTACATATATTATACGGGGATTATTGGTTTTAAAAGAAAAAAATTGTATTTGAAATAGGCGGGTTTTATATTTTATATTTAAAATAGGATTTAAACTGGGATTAATGGTTTTATTTTATATTTAAACTGATAATTCCTCGTATAATATATGGATTGCACCAGCATTGCATTAACCAGATATTTTTTATTAAAATTTAAATTATGTAACAGTCAGTCTCTACTCAGCACCTGAAGATAGCATTGTGCATTGAAACTCCAAGTAGTCGTGCTACTAGTGAGGAATAATATGTATATATATATTAATATATACTTAGCTCTTTTATATTACATCAAGCACTATGTTATTAACACTAGCAATAATGTACAATATCTTATATTCACACACACACACACATATATATATATAAATTCAGAATATAAAAAATATTATTTGTAAAAAGACAAAGAAAAAAAGAAAACTATTCTTTACCAACACATTTCATCCTCTGATAGATTTATCAAGGCAAATGAGAAAGTCCATCAGAAGACAAAAATTTAGTAATGAAGTTTTTACTCTATATATATATATATATATATATATATATATATATATATATATATATTGTGTGTGTGTGTAAAGACTAAAATGTGTTTTTTTTTTGTTTTTTTTTTTCCAGCTTTCTGCAATTGATGTCTGATTTGCAATTAATTATTGATTCTTCATAATAAGTCTTGTAACTTTGACATGAATTGTTATCATAAATTTTGCTTGGACAATCTGTCATCAATAAAAGTTGAGGGGAAGAAAAAAAGAAAAGACCAAATTGGAACTGCAGGATAACGATTTGTATTATGAACAAATGAAGAATACAATTGATTTCAGCTTGTGCTTTGATTGGAAACTCTCACTTCTTGGTCACCAATTTGATGCTCGTCTTTGAAAGAAAATTGCATCTTATTCAGGTGTGTAGGTATATTTCTTGAGTATTTAAAAACTTTTATTTGTATTTTTATTATTGTTCTTAGAGTTTTGTTTAGTTCATGGTTTTCTCCATGAAGCATCTTTACAAAAAAGATAAAATGTTTTAAAAACAAATATATAAATAAAACTATTAGATTATTTTTTTAAAATATTTAAAGAGCAAAAGAATTTTCTGGCACTTGAAGATGTAAATCTTTGAAAGAGCAAGAATTTTAACCTAATAAGTCAGTCAGTAATGATTTCTAATATTCATTTGCTTCTTGGCTAGAATTTCTATCATTGAACCAGTGCCTTCCATGGCATTCAGATTTGGAACACATCAGACCCAGTCTTTTAAAATACCTCTCTTCATGAATTAATATGGTAAATAATTTTTAACAACACCATTGACTCTTGAATCTCTTTCAAAAACTATTTCAAGAGTTAAAAATTAAAAATAAAATCACTGAATTGAGACCTTATGCTTTTAAATAGATATAAAATAACAAATTTAATTCTAACTCGGTTATAATCAATTGTTTTGTATGTGAGCTATCCAGATTTTAATTGAGAACAGAAATATACCTACCAAAGAGTAATTAATGAATTTGTTTTAATGATGGCTTTGGAGAAGTAAAAATTTTAAGTGATTGTATTCCCAAACTGAAGGAAGCAGTGCTTGAAATCGCTTTTCACATACAAAGAAATAAATGGATAAATGCAAAAGAGATTTTGAAGAATTTTGTAACACTATTTTGATCTTTATGAGACTAAAAATTACTGTCAAAGGTCTTTAAAATCTATTTCAATGAGCTGCTATAAATCAAATCTTGACTTTTATTCTTCTGAGAAACTTATATTGATTTATAAAGAAAGGTAGTTTTTGGGGGGTTTTTACATTGAATTTTTGTATAATCTTAACTTACAAGCTGTAAGAAAAGTTTTGATTTCAATCTCTGTTACTGGACTTGTAAACTGATCTGGTTATAAAAACTCTGCATAAACAAATGTATCACCAATTGACTCCAATTCTTGCAGCCATGAGATAGTTTCAATAATGCATTTCTCTGTCCACTCAGTCATGTTGTCTGCCTACAGTTTTCATTACCTTGTTCCTTAGAATTGTTCCCTTGGAAGGATCTTGTTATGCCATCTCATTTTCCATTTATTTGCTGTGATCAGAAGGTTGTAATATCAAACAATGTACTATCTGTTAGTTATCCTAATTTTTTTCATTTGTATTAGGTTCCTTGTAGAAGATGCCAAGGAGTCTTATGTTCAGCATATTCTCTGAATCTCTGCTATTAATGTTTACGACTTGCACTGCAGACAAGAAAATAGATGTTGAATGGTGTTGATCTTGTGGCCTATGTTGTACTTCTTCATGATTGTTCACAGACCACACTAAAAGTTGATGAAGACTTGGTAGATATCTTGCTGGTGTTGGCAGTATTTCTCATGTAGAACATGAAGGTGTGTTCTGTGATGCTTCTTTTGCTGCAGAACCCAGCTTGTTTTTCTGCAATTAATTCTTTGGCCTGTAATCTCAGTCTGTTCAGGATTCTTTGAGCATCATTTGTGTGGCTGATTACTGATAGTTCTGTAATTTTGTCACAGTTGTAATTGGCCTTTCTTTGATATTTGATTATTGGTGATTTTTTTCCCTGTTTTTGGCCAGTCTGGTAAGGAATCACTACCTCTCCTATTTGATTTATCAGTTTGATTGATATGTTGTTAGTGCTAAATTGCTTTTCCATTTTTCACTGATTTTATGGCTTTCACTTCTTGATGAAGTGGTGGAAAAAACATCATTATTGACTCTTGGCTTGTGAGTACACTGAGCTCTCTCTATTTGTCATGCTTATAAAGCTCTCTGCAATATTATGTCCGTCTGTTCACAATGATTATTTCTTCTGGGAGGTATTTTCCGTCTTTGTCTTGTATTGTGATGATTATGAACTACTTTTGTTTTGTTATATCTTAAAAAACTTGGAATGGCTTTCAGATGTTGTTCAGCCTCCTGTTTTAGTACAGTTCTTAAATTCATTCCACTTTGATCTTTTTATTGATTTCTTTGTTCTCTTTTTGTCATGTACTTGATGTTCATCACACATATTCAAAATCTCTGTGACCCAAGCTTATGGTTTACTGGAAATGTTTTCTAAGCATTTGACTAGCAACTTCATTACTTGAGCATATTCATCAGATTCCAGCAGTGGTGCAAATCTTCTGCCAATTGTTGCCTGGGAAGATTCACAAATGGAAGGAGGATCTTCCAGTCTGTCAAGGTTGAATTTTAGTCTGCTGTTGTCACGTTTGTTGATGATAAATGGTTTTCCAAATGATTTTGAATCATGGTAGCATCACTTAAAATTATCTTGTCATCCTGATATAAGTTTCTATTTTACTTATGAGATGACGAAAAGACACTCTTGTTCACCACTATATATATTCCATTAATAATTTTATTTTGCTTTGAAGATTCAAGAATCTAACTCTTGTGATATAAGCTTAGTAAAGCCACTTTTTACTTTTTTTACAAATTGATGCAGGTTAACAATAATACTCTCTTTAAAATAATCCTTTTGCAACCTTTCTATTTCCCTCATCCCTCTTGAGATCCTCTCAGATATTTAATTCGTTCTACCCAGTCAGGTCTTACACTGAATTTAAAGACATCTTTATGGCACCACCCATTTTAAATTACTCCTTTAGAAGATAACTGTTACATGGGCAGACTCTTCTTAATACTAATTTCAGTTATTTTCAGTTAATCTTAACTGATTTTTAGACAGATGAAAATAAACAATTTTAATAATTTTATATTAATGGAATAAACTCTTACATTAATAACATCTGTAAATGGTCACCAGAGAATATGAAACTAAAAAATTATTCAGTGAAGCAACACCAAGCAAGAAATTTGAAGCTAGAATGTATTTGTGTACTGATTTACTGCATGTATAAATCACATCCAAAAATTATGATTTAACAAAATTAGACACGTTAGCAAATTTTACTGATATATAATCATATATGGTTAATTGCATCAACAATGTCTTGATGCTTACAAATTAAGATGCAAAGATATACATAATTTCTGATGGTACATTCAAGCTAAAAAGAATTTTATAATGTTTTATTTTTATTACTTCAAACGTTATTTTTAGTGGATAGCTCTATTTGAGTAGACATTCTATTTATGTTAAACAGTGTTTATTTTGTCGACCAGCCTGCACACTCAAGAATACTTATTAGAGAACATGTGCCCTCCAGCAGGATTTGAGCTTGTCCCCCTTTGCAAGAGAAACCACCATCTGATTTGGTGTGATTTGACCACTCGGCTGCAAAGAACTGCACAATCAAGCAAGGTTCTATTTGCCTTAATTGTGAAGTTCTATACCTTTTGAAATGGACCCAAAACATGGATTTGATTATAATATAAATTTTATTTTGCTCTAAGTTGTTTTTAAACTCTATTGAACTTTAGAAATTAGCAATTAAACTATCCTTCATGACAAAAATGTATTCCCCCTCTAGAAACAAAACCCACTCAAAGTTAATGATAAATGCTTACGTGGTATTTTTTATATCATGAAAATATATAAAATGTTTTGAGTTTGTTAGTGACCTGTTTTAATGAACTCTTTAAATGAAACCGCTGAGCTTTTGACCATCTGTTTAGTATTTAAACAAATAAGATAAATTGCCGCTAACAATTTTTCCTCCTTCATTTGCTGAAGACTGAATGACGATATCTTGTTTTTTAAGAATTGTTTATTTTGCAAAAAATAATTATTCCTAAAATGGTAATGCCATTAGTACCATGCAACACACAACACAATTTACAGAGACCAATCTCTCTTAAGCTCAAACGAAAACAATTACAGTTTGCCAGCCACTGCCACTAAGCAAGCAGGGAAATCATCTCATCATTACTCGTATGGCATCCTTATGGAAGTGTCTTCTCATGAAAATTCTCTTTCCCAGAAACCCTAGTTCGGGACTCACTGTTGGACATTGGGGATCTGGGGAGAGCAATGCAGGACTGAACAGTATGGAAAGAGATTGTCAATGGAGTTTCAACCAACCATAGGAAGGTCAAAAGATGATGGTGATGATGTGTATCACTGAAATTGTTTGTCTATTTCAGAAAACTTCTATTTAATTACATTATAGTTTTATGTATTTCATCCCAATCCTTAGGTATTTAGCAATGACATAATCTAAGGTGCGAAAAAGATTTTCATATAAACCCTGCTTTCAAATGAAGAAAATAATTGCTTTTCATAATGGGTGGCAATTTGGGAAGTTTTCCAAGTAACTTGTCAATCAGTTCTCAAAAATCACATCTTGCACTTTTTTTCTTAAATTATTGGATCACTTAATGGCAAACACAACACTTAGAAATACTGTTATGGGTTTAAAAAAAAAAATGGAACAGATTAAAAAAAATTAAAATCCTTCATTCATTTTTATTTCCTTTGAAATGAAAAAAGATAAGAAATTTTCTTTTATAAAAATTAACTGATTTTTTTTAATATTAAAAAAATTGCCTCACTCTGCCTGTAAAATTCAGGTTATATAAAAAAAAATTGCTGATGGAAACATACCAGCTCTGTTGTATAAAAAGCACTTGTTGCTGCAATATGCTTACTTACTATTGCAATATTCCAAGTTCATTTTTGTACAGGAAAAGATCAGTGTTTGATCTTAACTTTGTTGGAAGATTCCTTTTTGAAACTACAGTTGTAGAAAGCAAACTTTAAAAAACTCTTTTTTTTTTTATAACTTGGTCAGTTACAAAATTACTGGTTTTAAATGCCCTCCTTTAAAAAAAAATAGTGAAAAAAAATTTTGAATCTTTTTTTTTTAAGTTTAAAAAATAGGAGCTCACACAATATGGTGATTACAAAAATATTGACTCTCTGCCACAATATTGAAAAAAATCATTATATGCATTATTTTAAATGATCAACTGAAATGACCTCCTGAAAAGTTTGGAATAAAAACTTTTTATTTTCTTTTTTTGTAAATACAGTTTTCCAGAAAACAGGTTGTTGAAAAAAAGAAGAAAAACTTTCTTTGATATTTGTAATCCCCACCTCTTTTGTGAAGGGGTAATAATAAATGTGTTTCATCCAAATTTTCTTGTTTTTGTTAAAATTCGGTGTGAGTAATTTATGAGTATTTGATGAATTGGGATCAATATTTCTCATATTCATCAACTTGATTTTGACTCATCAATAAACTTTGGTATTTTGCAGCACATTATATGACTAATTAGGAAAAAAAAAAAAAAGATAATTTATCTTTTAATCTAGATTAGATTCTTTGAATTCCTCCCGAACCCCAATAGATTTCAAATGAAAACTTTCCATCTTAATAAAACTTTGAAGTGAGAAAATCTTTTTGGCTTTTTAGAGGAATCACAGAGTTTGTTCTGTTTCACAGATAAGAACTTATTTTCTTATAAGTGGCAAGAAAAAGTATTGATTTCAAATATAAAAATAAATGATGTGCATATAAAAAAGCATCAGAATATTTGTTGTTAAACATGTTTCAACAAGTACATAAAGTCAGATAACACAGGTGCTTACTGTAAAGTAATAGATGACACGTTGATTGCTGTTTTGATCCTCAGTGATTGGTCCTGGTAAAAAAAAAAAAAAAAGAAAAGAATTTGAGTTGACTTTCCTGGGATTTAGCACAAGATTGAATTTGAAATCTAAATCTATTTAGTCATCAGATAAATCAGAAGCTAAATACTTGGAATCATTGTCAATTAAGCCAAATCTGGTAGAGAACCATCTTTATAAAAAAAAAATGTGAAAGATGAAGCTTGTGAGTAAATTTTTGAGAGACCCAAAGCTGTTAACATGCTTGAATTTGCAACTGTTTTTTGTTAGTGTCCAATAGTACACATAGGATTTTATAGCCAGCAGTAATTACATGTTCTCAGTAGAAGCAATATTGATTATCCAGTTATAAAGAGTCATGATTGATTACTGCAAAAGTTTGATAATTAATTTTACTTGAATCAATGCCTTTAAAAGTGAATTTTTTCTTTTTAATTTATTAAATTTCATAGTTTATTTTTATAATTTGGAAATTGTGCATAATTGCAATTGGTACAATTCTCCTGTTTTGTATCATACTCTGCTAACAGTTACTAGTGCAGATAGTATATCCTAGTTTTTCTATTAATAGGAATATAGATAGTACAGTAACATCTGACAGTGGAGTCAATAAAAGAATGTAGAAACCATTTTATATTTATAAATATGGACAAATACAATAAAAATATCTATTTTTAACTTTTATCTTTTTTTTTTTAATCTGCTGAAGCTTTGAATGATGATCTTGTTCGGTTAAAATCTCAGTGATGCATTCTGAAGCCAATAAAGTGGATAAGTCTCATGAATTTTCTTGAGAATTCAACCTGTTTTCTCTCCCATCTCTTTCTTCTTTGTCAGTCTGCTAACTTTGTTGAGTAACATCAACCTTATGGATCATCCGGTTTTCCTTTCCTTCCTCAGTTGGGGCAGTGTGTTGTCTCAATAAGGTTGATTCAGGTTTCCCGAAATCTTATGATATTGGGATTAACGGAAAAGTTTAGTGATGGATCAAATATGTACATTTATACATCACAGTTAAAAAATGAATAATTCTTGATTTTTGGCCATAGCAATTTGTTTCTTTGCATCTGTAGACATCAAAAATTGGGGCTGGAATAAGAACTTGAAGAACACTCTAACAACAGGTTTATTGGATCTTAAAATTGGTTAATAAAATGTCTATTGTCTACAGCAGCACTAAGTCTACCCCTCATTGGAGTCCAACTGTCCTTGTGTGTCATTTGGGGCCTGTGAGCTTTCATTTATATGGATACACCTACACTAAAATTTGATATTGATATATCTAATTTATTCACTTTCGACTATCCTCTCTTTCTGAATGGATAATAGTATTTAGGCCAGACAGTATTAATATAAACAAATTCTAAGTTTAGGATTTAGGCATAACCCAGATGGCCCTTCTTTGTTTAAGAGAATTTGGGTTGTTTTTTCTGTAAGAATATATACATTTTGGACAGATAGTATTAATATAAACAAATCCCAAATATAATTTCTCAGGATCAAAAAATTCGGACAACACATCAATCATGTCTTCTTATCAGTGTGAAGTGCTTAGATTGGGGAAACTTTGGTTTTGCTTAATTTTACTGAAGCTTGGCTAGTTATTTCTAAATTTGATTCTCTTTGAAAGCATTCTTTATTTTATTGTTTAAAATATAATTATTAACTTGTTTCTTTTTCCATTTTTCTCTCAACCATTCAGTCTACTCTCTTGAGAATTTTAATAACTATTATTCAATTAGTAGTACCTCCAGATTACCATCCAGCAATTTCATGTAATTAAACAGTGTCCTGTTACATTATAAATTATTTGCTTTACAATTCAGATGAACATGCTAATCTCATTTGTCATATTCATGTTTCAACCATTTTCAGGCATCTGCATTTCAACTTTTCTAGGAATCACAGAGCTAGATTGTTTTCATTCCTCTTTCCATATTTCATGTCAGTTAATATACAAAGACAAAAGAGTTTTATTCACCTTTATTTTGTTCATCTGTTTCTTCCAATCAACTAGAGGATGTAACTTTTCAGCACCACCAGGATTGAACACACAACTGCCAACAAACCAGATATGTGTTAACCAACATTTTATTCCTCGAGACTATATATTTCTTGAAATCCTGGAGCCTTTAACTTAATGTCTCAAGTTGTGGAATTTAAAAAAAATGTTTTTCTCAAGTGTCCTTTTTTTCTTAGACAGAAACTAACATATGTACTGATTCTTTCAGTCATCCTCCATTTGAAACAACCTTCAAGATAACAACGGCTTACACAGACAGAAGAGGCAAGAATAACAATCAAAAGTCTGCCATCTATAGACATAAGAGGTACATCTAAAACGTTTATACAACATCAGGACTAGTCAAAAGCAATTCAAGTCTTCAAGATTTTCTCTACCATACCAAGCCATCCACACACCTAGTTGTGGCAAGGAATACAAAGATGAAACCAGCTACCTCCTAAAAGTAAGGCTGGGGAAACATTGAAAATCTATAATCTAAGTAGAGACATTAAAATCAGGTCTGGTTAATCGGGGTGGGGGGGTGCACCAACCTCTGCAATTAAGTCAAGAGAACAACACTAGGATAAAATGAGTGAAAGAATCAGCACACTTAAAATTCAGCAGTTGAAATCCTTTTACATCAGTTTAAATGCTCAATTATTTAATCTCTGAAAGTCTTGTCATTTTCAAAAATCAAATATTTTACATGATCTGCTTAAAGTGAGAAAAAAATTGTTCTCTACAAAAATGGAATATTAATTCTCATTACAATTTTGTATGCAGGTAATTGGGATATTGAGCCAATAAAAATTTGTGATTGATAAAGAACTTTAAAAAGATTTTTATGTTTTTTTTTAATTCTTATTTTTGTCATTTTGTTTCAGTGCAGACTTAAATAAGAGAATCAAATAGGCCACAATACATGGCACTGTATCATTTAAATCTATACTTGTGTGTGTTGTTTGTCTATAACTATACAGGATTCATGTATTTGGAGAAGTGCATCATGTTTCATGTGCATATAATGATCTTTCATCTTGCCTAAACCATCTCTCTATATTCGCTCACAAAATCAATTTTCCTGAATCTTGTAGTGCCACGCAGCTCTGTCCTATCGGTAACTCCGATCATGCCGTAGTGTCTGTTAGCATCTCCTTCAGCCCCACCCCCTGCAAGGAGCCTCCTACCACCAGAACCACATTCTGTTACCAACGGGCTGACTGGGACTCGTTTCGTGACTTCCTCCGCGATGTCCCCTGAGATGCTGTATTTAAGCTCCCCATTCAAGATTGTGCTTCAGAGTTCTCTTCCTTGGTTATAGCTGGAATCGACGCTTTCATCCCCTCCAGGAAATTCAAGGTCAAACCGCGCTCCTCCCCCTGGTTCACAGCTGCTTGCTCAGCCGCCATTGCCCATAGGAACCACTTCTTCCACCGTTTTCGTAGTGATATGTCCAACTCCAATAGACGTCTATTTACCTCTGCCCGTAACGAGTGTAAGCGTATCCTCGACGATGCTGCTTGGATGAAGGAACGTATTGCATCCCGCAAATTTGGCTCCAAAGATTATTGGTGCCTCTGTAAGAGCGTTCTGAACAATAACAAACCCTCCAGTCCTGCCCTGTTCAATCAGTTTGAGGTCCTGACCACCTCTGCCAACAAGGCCGAATGCTTTGCTCGGAAGTTTTCTTGCAATTCTACACTAGACTCTTCCGGGGTACCCTTGCCCGATTTCCCTCCCAGAACTGAGGCTCTCTTGGACGGATTGCACATAACCCTGTCGTCGGTATTGGGCATTATTTCTAACTTAGATCACCACAAGGCTACTGGTGGTGACGGGATACCAGCCATTGTCCTGAAGAAATGCGCGCCTGAACTGGCGCCTGCCCTCTCTAAATTATACAACCACTGCCTCAAGGAGTCTTGTTTTCCTGACTGCTGGAAGTCCTCAACCATTGTTCCTGTCTTTAAGAACTCTGGTGACCCCTCCGACCCTTCCAATTACCGTCCTATCAGTCTCCTACCCCTCTTCAGCAAAGTCTTTGAGGCCATTATCAACACCTAAGTGATTAATCATCTGATATCCCATGATCTGCTCTCAGACAAGCAGTATGGTTTCCGCTTTGCCCGATCTACTGCCGATGTGCTTATGGCCATCACTGAATTTGTCTACCAAGCTATCCATAATAACGGTGAAGCTCGTGCCGTGGCCCTTGACATCTCCAAAGTATTTGATAGAGTTTGGCATGCTGGCCTTCTTCACAAGCTCCAGGGTTATGGTATCACAGGTCGATTGTTTGACCTGATACAATCATTCCTGTCAAACCGGGTATTGAAGGTCGTTCTCAGTGGATTCATCTCCAGCTCCTATCTCACTAACGCAGGTGTTCCTCAAGGTTCCATCATAGGCCCTACTCTGTTCCTCATATTTATAAACGACCTTCCTGACGCCATAGACTCCCAAGTCGGCATCTACACTGACAACACCACAATTTACTTCTGCCTCAAACACAAATCTAGTGATGCTGACAAAGTTAACCTGGCAGCTCAAATTGAAAAGGACTTCCAGTCGGTTGTGAACTGGGGCAAGAAATGGATGGTTAACTTTAACGCCTCTAAAACAAAACTGCTCTCTATTAACCACCACAAGGATCCATCCCTGCATCCCATTAAAATGTCTGAAGACCAACTTCTCGAGAGCTCAACTCTGCGGCTGCTCGGTCTCACGCTGTCCGCTGATCTGAGATGGAACAAATACATCGAGTCAGTTGCATCATCCACCGCAAGAAAAGTTGGTTCCCTGTGCCGAGCCAGGAAATTTTTCTCCCCGGAATCGATCCTCCAAGTCTATAAATCGACCATTCGCCCTTGCATGAAGTATTGCTGCCATATATGGTCTGGGGCCCCTGCTGTTTGCCTCAGGGTTCTTGATAAGATCCAGAGACAGATATGCAATGCGATTGGCCCTGATCTGTCATCTCGTCTGCAGTCGCTCTCTCACAGACGCGACGTTGCCTCACTCTGCCTTTTTTACAAGTACTTTCACAGTAATTGCTCCGAGGAGCTGCTTTCGCTTGTCCCTAGGCCTCATGAATTTAAACGTCCTACGAGGCTGGCATCCCGTTCCCACCCCTTCACCGTTAAAACTGTTAGATGTAGATGTCTCTTTTACGCCAATAGCTTCATGTCTCGCACATCTCACCTATGGAACTCCCTTCCTTATTACTGTTTCCCTGACAAATACAATCTCCAACGGTTTAAGTGTAGCGTCAATCGACATCTCCAGTTGCCTTGATCTATCCACTTCCCTTCTCCACATCCTTTCATCTTTCATTCCTATCTGCTCTCGCTCCAAATCTTCTGTAACCCCCTTGCCTTGATCGACCCACTGTCTTTCTCTTTCTCCACATCCTCTCCTTTACCACTCCTATTTGCTCTTCCTCCAACCCTTCTATAAACCCATGCGTGCTAGTGGCCTCCAGCCTTGCTTGGGGTGATACGCTTAAAAAAAAAAAAAAAAAAACATAATATATTCAAATTTTTAATGATTGCATTTAAAAAAAAAATTGTACAAACCTGAAGAAATAAAAAGAATTTTGCTTTTGTTCTTTAAGAGTTTTTCTTAAATGTACAGAAATAAATAAATCTGGTCCACATACAGCAAATACTAAATAAGTTTTGTTTTATTTGAAAAAAAAAAAAAAAGTCTAAAGAAAAACAAATAACTCAGATAGTGAAAAATTACATATGGAGTAGGGAATTTTTTTTTTTTTCCAAATCACAACCAACAATTTTTATTCATTCAAATCCAGAAGCTTTTATAACCAGCATCGTATTTTTTCTCCAAAAACTCAAATAATCCACTTACAGAATAATGTCAAAATTTAGTACGACTTTAGAATTTTCTGGAAGTTGATAAGTACAGATACATTCCAATATGAGATGGATCAGCTTTTTTGAATTCCACCCAGAGATTAAGAGTTCAAAAAGAAAACCTTATTTTAGGAATGAAAAAAAGTTAATGCTCATAACATGACATGATTGTTGAAACTTGAAGAGATGCAGTAAGAGGAATGAAAAGGTTTTTTTTTTTTCTGTTTTTTTTTTTTAAAGGGATATTGCTTCGAAATATGAATACAGAAGGCAGAGTTTGGTCAGGACTTCCACAACAGTCCATGAGGTGCTCTTCATCCCATTGCATATAAAAAGAAAGAAAAACATTAACTGTAGCAAAATATTTGTATAGTTTGAGCTCAGTAATTTGTGTATGTATAGACAGATGAGCTGTACTTTGTTGATATAGCCACTTTTGAACAAGAATAGAGGCTTTTCTCTTGTTCTCTGTTTAGGATTGGGTTTCCAGTTCCAAAGTTTTTTCATTCTCTTTCATTTCTAGTAGCCCTTTGCATCTTAGTGGCACTAGTGCCTTGCTTGGTGTGAATTTATAAAAAAAAAAAAATTAATGTCAACAATATCCACAAGTTTACATTGCTTGGGCTATCATCTTCATTTTTGTTGCTATATTTATCATGTTTCGGTTGTTGTACACTCCGGCTTTCTTCAGACGGTTGGAATGTCAAACTGAACCCTTTATTTCGCTCACTGGGGTAGACTGTTCTAGTGCCACGTGCCATGTCTAATGGATGTCAGTTATCTCCTGTTAATTCCCCTCTCTAAGAATATAGACAAATATCCACAAAACCCGGTGAAATTCAGTGGATAAATTACAATATCTGATGTCAAATCTGTCAAGATTAAAAGGCAGTCAGGTTAGTAAACTATTTAATACTTAATGATGATTTATTTAATGTCTTGGATTAATATATTCAGCCTTGAGTATCTCATTTGTATTAAAGATCAATTCTTGTAACATGTCATTACAAATTTTAAAAAGCTCTCAAGGTTCTCTGTTCTATTCCTTAGCCTAAAGAAGTCAACATTATAATTTCAACATTTATATGTGTAATACATATCCCTGATTGCTATGAATAACAAACTAAGTACTCAAATTTTAAACACATGACCAAAAAAGAAAGTAAAACTTTTTATCATTTAAAAATGATTTAAAAGTCATAAATGTTTTTGAGTAATCCTACACTTAAAATGAAAGAGCTGTCATTAAACCTAACTTGCAAGTGAGATTAAAGTGCTTAATAATTAAAAATCTCAAGGCAACTGTCCTTTTATGAATAAGATCTCAGAATAACCAGCTTAAACTACAGAATTCAATGCTGAGGCTTAGAATATGAAAAACTCTGAATTCAACACAAAAGAAAATGAATTTGCCAAATAATGACGTTTCCTCATGAAAGGTAAAGTAGTTATTCTTTCATCTTAGATGTTGAAAATGAATCTCTGAAAGGTGGGAGAGAGAAAAGAGTAGCAATCTTTTCACAATATAAAGCTAGAGATAATATTGATGTTAACCTTCTTTCTACAATGTTGCCACCATCCATTAAAGACCTTTGTAAAACTCATTTTCCATTAATTGCATCAGTCTCTGATATCAATTTTTCACACACAATTCTTTAAGTGTAGCAAAGAATAAATTCAGTGTTGTTAGAAAAGAATTTCATTTAAAGTAAAATTATTGCTTACCATTTTTAATAATTATCCTTCTGAAAAATGTCTGGCTCCAAAATGTAGCATTTGCAATTTGGACAGCTGGATCCATATTCTATTTTTAAGGTGACTGTGATAGGAAACATTTACCTCTGTATCTATCACATGATGTCCATGTTAAATAAGATAAAAGTTTTTTTCTTTATAGTTATTGAAAGAAATCAGTCAGTATTAACTTAATCAGGTGGGAGAAGACTTCGGTGTAAAGTTTACCTAATGACCGTAGAAATATTTCTGCACAAAAGATTTACAAATAGGCTGGTTGGAATAAGAAACTTTTTGCAAAATCTAAACATACTATCTTTTACAAAATTAAACTGCAATTTTGTATGGGCTTTTGACAGATCATTAACTTTACTCACTAAAATTATTTTAGCTTTGAGATACTGAATGAAAACTAAAAGATCACATTAATCATTCCCAAATTCTTTTTATTTAGAAATTACAAATTTAGTATTTAAAATCAAATTTAAGAGAGAAAAAATTTTTTAACAACATTATCACCTTTCTATATGCTTGGTATTAATATTTATTGAGGCACCACGCTTAATTTTCTCAATGAATTTCATAATAGTCTTCTTTTTTTTTTTTTAACGAACATACTCCAATGTGATTATTGGTATGGTGAATTACTTAACACTTTCAATATTATCAATAAAATAACAGGCCTCATTAGTACTTGTTAACCAGACACATCAACTTATACAGGCTACTGAAATCTTACAATGCTTTTTTCAATACAAATTTCTTTAGTTTTTAAATGAGAAATTTTATTTTACATATTTTGCAAAAATCCTCAAACTAATATAGAGTAAAAAAAAAAAAAAGTATAAAAAGAACTATTTTTCTCATCTTAAATTCCCAGCCAACTGTTTTAAATCTGTTTTTATAAAAAAATAAAAGATTGAACCAAAAAACACCCTAATGATATTGGCATGTTTTAGGTTTTACAAATTTTACAAGTATGCAAATGAATCATCTGCAGAGAATTGAAATGTCAAGATAATCAAATCTATGTAATTTTAATTTTACCTTTTTTAAAAAATTTGTTAAAAAAAAAATATGCCTAGCAGATGAGCAAGAAAGGTGTGGTCAGTTTGTGAGCAGTTATGGGGGTGGTCAATGGAGGCAAACATGGAAGAATCATTTGTACAGGTGATGGTGGGTGCAGTTGTTGCTTGAGAACAAAGCACAAATAATTGTTCTGGTAAACAAGAAAAACACAGTATCTGAAGACTTTACAAATTATAAAAATAGCTGAAGTGCACATGTAAATCAATATTCAAACACTATCTCAGTGGACCCTAATAAAAGGATTCATCATAGCAATGTTGTTAGAAGAATTCATTTATCATCTTTTATTTCTCTCTCAATACAGATTTTCTTTTTACTAACTGAAAGATTTAACCAATTAAAATTTCTTAGGGCGAAACTGAAGCTTTACTTTTTATTTCAATGTTTTATCTTCTAAGAGCATAACTAAGACAATTTTAGTGAAACATTTAAAGATACAAGCTAAATGCATTGTATAGAAATGAAGATCCTAATGAAAGTAATATCCTTAAATTCACAACCTCTCACAAATAAAACAAGATCAATTCAGAAGGTTTTCAAAATTACTTCCCATTATAAAATATTCAACTGGGAACTACAGTTAAACTGAACCCTTTTATCCTTACTTCCTTTAATCCTCAATTTAAAATTATTAGAAACTATTTAATTAACTTTACTTTTTAGAACTTGAAGAAAAGCTGAAAGCCAATGTCTTCAAAAGGAGTAACTTAATTCTTGTAGTAAGTCTTCCTACTTAGATAACATTTCAAAATATTTCCAGTATTTTTCTCTCCTTATATTTCTTTCCATATATATGTTAACTAATTGAAGGGGGTAAAAAATTTCTCCCATGAATCCTTAATAACTATACCATTTGCCTTGTTAGTATTACACAAAAAATTAAATTTAATTAAAAAAGCATAAGTTCTTGTCAAAGACTAATACAACTCAAGAGAATTTAAAAACTTGTTCAAACCCTAATGTAAAACATGCAAATAAATTTTAGATATTTCATGTGAAAAATTGAAATACTTCTTTGTCATAACAATATTTGCTTTGAATAAAACTTAAAAATACCTTTGTAAAATATTTCAAGTGGTGAAAAGATCAGTACAACTTCAGTTCAAAATTATTGCTTATTTACCTAATTGATTGGCATCTTATCAGTTCTTCTCCATGGTCCTCATTATCAAGTATTTCAACGATAATGAGGACCATGGAGAAGAAAAACAGGAAAATAATTCAATTTCCAGTGATTTTGATTGGAAAAAACTGAAGTTAACTTTTTCTCTAAAATTTGGGGTAATTCATAATTCAGACACAACCTCATGAAAACAACAACAACAACAACAATAAATAACACCGTGTTTCTCTTATGAATATTCTTGAAAAGAAAACATACATGATTTTTTTATCTTGGACACTAAGAATTAAGGCAATTATATTTTCTCACCAAAAGGAAAGAAGGAGAGCCAAAACATTTAAAAACAAAGAATAAAAACAAAAGATAACAAAAAAGGGATTTCATTTATATGGTTTTGATAACCATATAAATGAAATCCCTGGCTTAACAAGTATCGGCTTTTTAACAGTATCGAAATACAAATTAACTATTTTCAAGTTTTATAAGCTTAGAATTTTTCTAGATTGGTAAAGTGGATATCTATTTTCTTGAAAGTCTAATGATGTAATAGCAAAATTCTTAATATCATTGTTATCCAATTTTCTCTAAATTTTTCTTTATATTTTGCAATTCTTTTTTATATAATTTACTTTATTTCTTTACGTGTATTAGAAATAAGATACAATATTCACTTGCAAATATATACTGAGGATTAAAATCTCAAAATCAATCACATTTCTACTTTTTAAACACACATTAAAAAACTAACTATTTTAGGCAGATCTTATTATTTTCCATTTTTAACTTGGAAGTATATCAGTATGTGAGTAATGACATTATTTTTTAGTATCATACAATTTGTATAAAATATTTAGGTATTCTTTTATGTCATATTTTAAATGATACTCCTTTCATTTTTAAACAAAAAGGTTAATCTTAACAAAAAAGTATATGAGATATATATATATATATATATAATCATAGATATATAATATTTTAGTCATAATTTTTATCACAAGAATGATATTGCTAAGAACACTGACACATATAGTACAATACACTTAGTGAGAAATTTTTGACACTTTTTTTTTTGTTTATTGATAATTTCACAAACAGCCTTTTATATGAGAGATTAAACAGTGCCATTTAAACACTACATAAAACCAAACAAGCTTTATGGTCATAGATATTCATTATTTATAATTACAAACTATAAAACAAATGGTAATTATCTTAACAACAACAATCCTACACAATTCATAAATTGATTGGAAGTTTTAAGCTTTTTTTTTTCAATTTAGCTGAAAGGTTTGGGATTGGGAAAAGTGATATTACTTTTATAAATATGACAAAGATAAAAACAAATGCAGGAAAAATATGTTTAGAATCATTTTAAACAAATTATTTAGTAAACATTTACAAGCCAAATTTCCTCATAGTAACTGATAACAATAAAAAATATCACTTTTTTTTTTTTTTTTTTTTTTTTTTTTTTTAGACACCCAAAATAGGAAAAACAAATTACTGAGGCTGTACAATATTTGGATGCACAACCGCCCATTGTGATTATGGGTTTCTGAAAATTTTAAAAACATTGTCAAGAAATACTTTGTCAGGAAACCTAAAATGAAGTTTTTTCCCCAAAGTAGGACAATAAAGAGAACTCCTGAGCTGATAAAATATAAAATAATTAAGTCAGTGAGTCTTTTGGAAGAGGTTACTCAAAGACAAATTGACAAATCCATTTGCAAAACAGTTGCAGAGTGAAACTTCACTAAATGAATGGAAGCTAATTGAAAGGAAAAGTACAAGATTTTATTGCTAAATAGTTATTAATACTAAAAGGATTCTAAACGTCATGAAATAAAAAATGTCAGGTATATTTTTTGGTAAATAAACATTTTTACAGATATTTTCTTAGGGAAATTCATAAATGTATTATCTTTAATATAATTATCTCTATAGTGCATATAATTTTCAGCAGAAGCATTGAATATCAGATAATATTATATATATATATATATATATATACACATATATCAAGAATAATTTGGGGGGGAAAGATATAAAGTGAAAGTTTTTGTGTGATGCATTTCATTCTTTAGGACTTCATCAGACTGAGTTTATGTTCCGATTACACATGCACATGAATGAGAGATGCTGGGAATTAAAGATTTTTTTTTTGTTTTATACATGTGTTGGATGCAAATTTACTGTGGATGAACTGGCAATTAAAGCACTTTCTAAACATTTTCATCTTCGTGAACTGTTTTCTTTTAATTAGAGCAGCATTTTTTGTATCAAAATTGTGGTCAGTCTCATTATGGTGAACAACCAATGCATGTAATGCAGTGGTTCTTAACTTTGTTGGAGGTACTGAACAACCACATGTTTCATCTGTGCATTCACCAAACCATTCGTAATTGGAAAAATAAAATATAATTTCTTCAATACCTAGATATATATTTTATTAGTACACAAATGAACCATGCACACAAAATCATTATGTTCAAAGAACATAACCAACAAAACATGACTTTCATACAAAAACCAAAATCATAATGAATATTTACTGCAAGTCAATGTGACCTTTGATGTTGCCTTTCAGAGACAAGTTCAGAAATGCACAGCTTCACCTTGACAAGTGCCACTCTCCTATTTTCACAATAAAGTCTGTTCATTTTCATGTTTATCATCCTCGAAAAGGATTGTTCACAAAGATACACTGTAGCAAACGGTATGAGTATCTCAGGGATATTTTTAGCAAGAAGAATTATTTTTATAAATGTTGAAGAGTTACTGTTGAACCTGGCTCTGCTGAAGTTCAATCATTTCATCAAGGTATTCATCATTGACATGTCTTGACCTCCATCGAACACCTGAGAATGACTCACTGAACCCAGATTAAGAACCACTGATCTAATGTCTTGTTTTGTAAAAGATCCCTTTTGTGTTGACATAATATTTTATTTAAATTCCTTGAAGTTTCTCTGATGTATTCCTTGTGGCAATTATTACAGTAATAGAGTAAATCCCCCCTTCATTTTTAGCTTATTGTTTTGTTTTGTATTAATTCTTTTATTGTTTTATACATAGTTGTGACAAATGCATTTGGTTGTTCACCATAACAAAACTGACCACTATTTTGATATAAAAAATGCTATTCTAATTCAAAGAGAAAACAAATCACTAAGACAAAAATGTTTAGAAAGTGTTTTAATAGCTAATTCATCCACAGTAAATTTGCTTCCAGATTTTTATGTTTCACCATTCTTTTCACAATATTTTTAATAACAAAAGTGATGGAAATATAAAAAAGAAAAGAGTCTAAATGAAATCGACTTGTTTATATAACCAAATCATATGTATAAAAAGCATTATCTTTAAATTTAAATTTCACAGCATCTCTCATTCATGTGCATGTGTAGTTGCATCAATATAAACATAAACTTAGTCCAGTGAAGTTCTAAAGAATGAAATGCATCACAAGAAAACTTTTCCAACTTTGTCATACATCTTCTAACCCACCCCACCATATCATGTTTAAAAAAGGGGCCATAAAAAAAACTCTGCAAAAAATGAATTTATTGTACCTCCAAACACTAAATGACTTTTTAGGACATTGATCAGAAACAGTGTGTGTGTGTGTGAGAGATTCAATTCTCAGTGTGGGGAAATATCCAGTCATATTAATTGCAAATAAGTCTTTCATATGAAACAAAAAAAAAATACTTAGTGGAAAATCAAGAAGTCTCCAAGTAAATCAACCGTATCACTTTTTTCCTCAGATGGTAGGGAGAGAGTTAAATTAAAATAAAATTAATGCAGAAGCATTTTCAGAATTGGTACTGTAAGCAGATAAGAAGGCTTTAAATTATTTTAAATAATTCTTTAGAGACTCAGAATTGTGAAACAGGAAACAAAGATATTAAGCTGAAAAGTGATGCAAATTACGATATGCCTACAGCAGAGCTGGCAAGAGATGAATTTGTCCAAGAACAAATTGATAGAGACATGGTAGGCAATCTATTAAATGTGGATAGAAAGAGTTTCATGGGATTCATTTTTTTTTTATTAATATAAACAGAGTGACTGGGCATGCAATGGCCAATTACAATGTCACATGGCCTGAGCACTGGAAATAATATCTCTATGTTACAAGGAAGTTTAAGTATTGATGTCTATAGTTGATATAAACAAATATAGGAAAAGTTTTTGTGGTCTCGTATCAGACAATGTTATCCAAGTTAATCTCTTGGAAACCTAATGGAACAATATGAAAATTGATACCAAAGTAGCAATGTCATCATGTGGAATAAAAACTGACATTCTGAAATCACTTTTGATTGGAAAGAAGTTTTCATTCTTTTGCACTAAGCAGAAATAAATCAAAATCTTTTAGGTCTTGTAGAATTTAGAAATTGAGTGTTAGAAAGAATGGAAGTAGTATATTTTTAAGTATGAAAAAAAAAACAGACTTTAAACTTAATATGAATATATTGCTTGATTCACTTGAACTTAGCTAAGTCTGAGATAGGAACCAGGATTTTTCTCTTTCATGATTTTGATCTTATAATGACATGTTTTCAGCTACATTGGAAGTGGATGTATTTGTAAATGATGGTATTGTCTTCAGTAAACAGTCACTGATATCAGATTTGTTATTCTTTTTGAAACAGAAGTCATGAATAATATAGAGTTAACATATGTACACAGACAATAGGAAGGGGATCTAATTTGTCATGTTGCTCTCCTTTATAGAAATAGAATAAATAAACATTAATATTTCACTCTGATCACCAGAGACAATATAAATGAACATGAAACAAAAAACATGATAAATATTTATATAACAATGTATTTTACAAGAAAGAAAAAGCTCTTTGACTGAATGATGATTCAATTTTCTTTCTCAAAATGTTTGTAAAATTTCACTGATCCAATATTTGGTAGACTCAAATTCAAAAATACTACCAATCCAGAGAAAATAGCCTAGTAGAACACAGGCCAACATCAAAGAATGGTTTGTACAGAAAAATGGTGAAAGATTGGCCATCAACAATAGAACTGGAGGTTATGATTAGTTACAAGTTACCTTCTTTGTAATCTCATGAAAAACAGCTTTATTCCTCTTTAAAAATCCAGTATTAGTTTCTGAAACAAATATTTTGAAAAGGTTTCTAATAAAAACGGTGGACCCAATATTGTTATTTAACAAGAATAACAACTAAAAACTTCAAATTGAATATAACAAAGATGGTACCCAGAAATAATTAAAAATCACTTATTAGGGCTGAACAATGTCTGTATTTATTTTTCAGCTTTATCTATCAAAACTGACAATGGCTATATCTATTGTCCTGTTAGGACAGAAAGCGTTACCTGCCTATGTATTCACTCATCTCACTACTATTCTGTATACCACTGACTTCAAGCCAACCTGATTGAAGACAAAGTTGGATTCATGGAAAGTCCAAGAGCAAGAGTTCAAAACAGACAAACAGCTTTAAAATTGATTTGCAAATCCTATTTTCCAAATAATACTTATTAAACTGCTTTTTGAATATTATGTAAAAGTATAAAAAAAAAAAAACAAGTCAATAAAAGATTACAATGGAATGGCAAGAAGAAAAACAAATTAAATGATTTTGTGTAAATTCCACATTTTGGAACAGATACAGCAAAATATGTATGTTAAATGAAAAGGAATTTTTATTTTCATTAACCATGAGAAAAACTAATTTAAAAAGGATAAGACTTTAAATTACTGCTTTGTAATTATTTTCTATGTTAAAAAAAAAAAAGAAAGAAAAAAGTTTTATATTCTAAACTGATATTTAGGATACATATGGTCATATCCAAAATGTACTTCTTTCAGATACATAAACTCAATCATTAACTGTTAAGTTATTGAGATACACTACAGCCATTGGAAATAGAGATTGAAATAGGACTTAAAAATCATTCTTGCAACTATAACAAAGCAAGACACTAATTTGGCTGGTAACAAGAGAAAACATTGCATAGCTGAAAGTGAAGTGTTGGGATGAAATGTCAATTTAGAGAAGGAATAATGTTATCATTGATAACTTTATAGAGTGTCTTATGCAAAACATTTATAAAAGAAGCACTTATACATAAATTTAGGATAGAAATTTTTCTAGTATTTGTAGTGATAAGTTAATGCCATACATTGATAAGCTTGTACAATTAGTCAAAGCAATATCATCAGCCAATGATACTAAATCATTGTCAATGAGGAACAAAATCACCAATTTTTCCAGGTGATTCATACAAGCTTTATAGCTTATTCCCACTATCTAACCACCACACTATTAACAATCACTGATTTCTCTTGAGGAAGATTGGGCTGTCCAGACTCCAGAAAAACAAAGAAGATATTAGGCTTTAAATAAATAAAGCAGTGGCTTTTAAATAATCATAAAAAGTCAAAATGCAATGGAGTGAAAAAGAATTTAAATAAGCATCAGAAATATTCTCTAAAATTTTTATAATCTTAAGACAGACTGTCGAAACAAATATTTAAATGTTTTATTTAAACTTAAATGGTGATTCATCAAATTACTAACAAGGTTAAACCTAACTTAGTATTTCAGTAGTTTTATTTCTTGATTACACCTGTTCAATATTATTTCATTGTTAGGGAGGAGCTTAAGAAAAAATAAATAAGTTGCATTTAATATTCTTAAAAGGACTTAATTATAGAATTATAATTCAAATGTAATTTTAAAAATAAATAATTATAGCAGAAAAACAAAATTTCAACAGATGAAAATAAGAGCAACTCTTTTTGTCCCCCACATTCATTGATGTGTTTAAAAACTATAAAAACATGAAAAATGCAGGTATTTGTAATAACAAGCCTCCTCGAACCAGTATTTGTCCATAGCAATACAAATAATGATAGAAATTGTAATACTCAAATCAATAAAGAAAATTATGAAACTGTCTGATATATACAAAGTCTTTCAAAATGGTAGATACTTGCTATTAAGTCTATTAAAAAGTTTGTTTCAAATGGTTGCATTTGCTTTGTGTTATAAGGTAGAAAAAGAATGGAGATTAATTATCCTGTGATTTTAATATTTAAAAAATATTTGGAAATAAACTTGATTATTTAAATGTATAGAGTAAGAATATTTGTGATTATTGTAACGAATTAACCTTTTCAAATCAGGAAAAATAAAAAATCTGTGATATTTATTAAAAAAAAATATTTTTGGGGTCCTCTGAAATTTGGTTAAAGAGGCAGACAAAAAGATTCTTTCCCACCTGACCATGATGGTCTTATGCTACACACTACAAATAGTGGGCATTGTAAATGTTCTTAAGGGGAAGCATTTTAACTAACATTTTTTTTAAATAGCTAAAAATAAAAACTCTCAAGTATTGGCTATTAACAAATCACAAAATAGTCAATTTTGATTTTTCTCTTTCTGAAAGTCAAGGGAGTTTTACAATCAATTTAAAAGACAGAACCGCAGAGGATAATGTAACCTACATATTTTCTATTATTGTGAAAAACCTTTCTAAAACAAATCCAAGACCAAAAATGTGGATGTTAGTTCAAATATAATGTGAAGATACAAAGATAACTTGCTTAGAATTTTTTTCTTGTGGTTAGTGGAGAAAGTAAGTTAAAATCAGGAGAAAAGATCAAAATGGAAATAACAATAAACTGATAAACCTTCTTTAAAAATTGAAGAGAACTTTAAAATTCTAAATGCTTACATTTTATGCCATTTATACATTTTGCTCAAGATTTTTATTGGTCAATGCAAATAATAATAATGGAATGTGTATATGTGCATATAAACCAAATAAAATCAGGCATAAAGGTGATATATGGAGATTATATAACAACAGAACTGACTGCTGTCGGCTCTGAGTGTGAAACATAAAGGCTCACTTGTGAACCTGAGCTTGCTGATTAAATTATCAACATGAGCTTTGAAATATTTAAGCAGTCATGTGGAATGTTATAAGATCTGTAAGATTCCTTGGAAAGCTTGGCACAGATTTGAGGACTTAATACAAAAACAAAGATTACATGTCAAATAGATGAGACCATTGTCATCTTATTTCACAGACAAACAGATTTGAAGAATAAACATTGGTTTTTCAGTCAGAAGTAAAAAATAAAGAAAGAAAGAAAAGTGGACATTTTTTTCAGCAACTGGCCAATGAGAGGAGGCTTTTTTATAAATGATCTAATCAAGTTCTTACATTTTTTAATAGATTTATATTAAATATGATAAAAATGTTATTTTTCTCCACAAAAAAAGAAATTTGGGACAGTATCAAAATTTGATATCAAAATTTGATATCAAAATTATCTATAACCCCACAAAAACCAAAATATTATCCTTATAACAAATAGGAGAGGTTATCCGGTTAAATATTAAAAAAAAAAAAGAAAAAAAAATTGGAGGAAGGGGCAAAAGAAAACATCTCCAGAAAAAGAAAAGGGCAGGAGATATAGAAATTATGAGGCAGAGGAGCAAGAATAAAAAGCAAATATAAGAGATTTTGCTTGTTAGACATTTAAGCCGGTTCTAGATCTCCATAGACACTTGATGCTGAGTCTTTTTTGCACTCATCATGCCATTTTGTATCTGAAGATTTCTCAGGACAATTTTCGATGTAGATAACCCGGTTGTATGCTCTCCACCGGTGACACAAATGCACATACATTTTACACTGGACATACATGAAAACAAGGCCACCAGTGAAACCAATGGCAACTACAATTATTTTGGTCCAAAATGGCCACTCAAGAGCCCCTTGTCGCATTTCTTCAGTGGTACGGTCAATCAGAACATAGAGTGACCAAACCACACAAGTTATTGCGATGACATGAAATGTAACTGAGCAAGTTATCTTTCGTTTCTCCACCGACGACATTTGCAGACGTTCCCACTGAAAAAAAAGAAGAAAAATTTAATTAACAACAAAGGAGATCAAACACTGTATTTACTTAAATTATTTTGTTTTATGAAGGAATCAGTGTAAATCCTCCCCTCAACACACACAATGTGACATTAAAAGCAGGTAATAAGTGTTTTTTAAACAGTTACAGGTCTATCATGTTCTTGACATTTCATTTATTTTTACAGTTAATTTTTTTACTCATGTTATATACATATATTTATAATATTTAAAAAGTAATTAACGTCTTATAAATTATAGAAGAGCTTAATTTATAGCATTAGTAAATTTTATTTGTAAATTTCAAGCTAAAGATAAAATATCTGAAAACAAGTCTACCTCTCACAATCTCTCACAAATTAATAAACAATGTATTGTAATGTATTCTTGCAATCCAGAAAAACAGTTAAATTGTGTTTCATCTTTTGCAATATCATTCATGTAAAATAATAATAATAATATAATACTAAAGCGTAATGACCAAATAAATGTTTGTTAAATTTGTTAGCCATTATCATTTATTATAAAGGCCAAAAACAACATAAAAATATGCACATTCATCAAAGGAATAAAGTGTTAAAAAGAAATTCTTCTGTATAAACTGACAAGTTAAAACTTGTAGTCATCCATTTATCTAATGAGATAATGGTAGCATCCTCTTAGATCAAAATTCAGTTCTTTTGTAAGCAGCATCTGCAAGCATTTAACATTCCAATCTTTGCATGCCAGTCTCTTCTGCAGGTGTGACATGAAGCTAGAATGTGGAATTAAGATCTGAGTTTGCTCTCTGCTTCTTTAATAGTTGGTTTTAGTTTTGCTTTTTTCTGCACTTCATGACTCCTTCTTGAACAGCATGACACCAAATACTGTGATCTGGTTCCCAGCTACCAGAGTTGATGCCTGTGAATTTCAGATCCCTCTTACAAACATCTTTGAAATGTAGTGCTTGGCTGCCTATACTACTTGGGCAAAGACTTTTCAAACAATGCTTAACAGGAAGATAGTTATTGCAGTCACTGGGTCATAATCTTGACATTGCAGATGTCCTGACAAACCTTGCCTTCTTTCCAGCAGAAGTTCAGGAGACTATGGAGCAGTTTCAATAATGTTGTGGAGTTATTTCCACAATATGACTTGTAGTCGGACTAAATGCGTCCTAAATGGGGTAAACGTACAGAAACATTAGGAACTTGTAAATAAGTGTTACGCAGAGTAATCGAGTTGTGGTCGCTGATAACTCACTCTTTCCTTGTCTACCTACTGACTCCTACTTATAATAGGTGGGAGACTTTATTCTCTAGACCAGGTGTCTTTCACTGTAACACCCCCCTCCTAAAACTTTACTCCATAGGAGAAAAAAGTTTTAAATTTTTTATTTTATTTTATTATTTTTTTTACAGAAAAAAGGAGAAGAAAAAAAAACAAAACAAAACTTCATTTTTTTAGCAACATCGTAGCGTATCTCCTACGTTTTGGATCCATTTTTAAATGGTCAGTTGCCTTTCTTTTTCTCTTCGATCGGCGTCCCTCAGGTAACATCGTTGCTGGCGTTGGTAGATCAAATGTATCAAAAATCACCTCCATAGGTGTTTCTTCAACTGGACCGCTGTCAACCACGTCTGAAGAGCGTCGTCTGATCTGATTAATGTGCCGTCTGCACGTGAATTTTTCACCTTTCACGAAGTACATCATGTTGCCAATCCGCTTTTCTATTTTTCCAATCTCCCAGAATGATTTATTCTGTTTATATATCTTAAAGTATACTTTTTTACCAGGATTGTATTTCTTTACTTGAATAAATTTTTCTGTATCTGGCTTTGTCTTTTTCGGTAATAATTTGTCGAAAACAGATCTTACCTGACGTGCAAACATCACCTCGGCTGGCAATTGTGAGGCTGGTGTTGCGTTATTTGGGGTAAGTCTGTATACCTGTAGAAACTTCTGTAGGGCTTCATCTGCAGGTATTTCCCTAGCTTTCTTTAAAGCTCTTTTAAGGGTGTCGACAAATTTTTGGGTGATATGGAGCTGTGATGTTCGACATTATATTCCTTACAGAAATCTTTAAACTGTTTTGTCATAAATTGACTTCCGTTGTCCGTCACAATTGTGTCTACTACACCAAACCTTGCGAACAATTCCAGCAGGAAGTTTTTCGTACTTTGCATCGTGGGATTTCTTATCCTTTGTATTTCAGGCCATTTTGAGAAACTATCCACTACTATGATGTAATGGTATCCATTCAGAGACCTGCAAAATCCACATGCAACCTAGACCATGGTAGGTCTGTTTTTGGCCAGGGATTAAATTTTACTGGTGGTGCCTTTGCAGCCAGATCACAGCCTTTAGATTTTGCTACTGCATTCTCAATGTCCCTGTCCATATTCGGCCAATATACAAAACTTCGCATTAGGCTCTTCATCCTAGTGCTGCCTGGATGACCAGTATGAAAATCTTTTAATATTTGTTTTTGAAGTGTGTATGGAATTACCACACATTCTCTATATAACAATACTGAATCGCAAAGCGAAAACACATTTGTTATGTACTGGTCCCTCTTGGCTATTTTTTCTTTTACTTTTAAGATATACTCGTCACTGGTGGCTTCTTCTTTTATTTTTTCTAGAGTTACCGGAAGTTCCCAAACTGCATTACACACGGTAAATTTCAGCTCTTCTTCTGATTTCAGTGAAGCAATTACCGTGTCTTCTAATGGTTCGCTCATTTTAGGAATTAACCTGGAGAGCCCATCAGCATAGCCAAATTTATTGGATGGTATGTACTCCATGCTGAAGTTATAATTTAGCAATATTGTAGCCCATCTTTGTAGTCGGTTTGCTGTATGCTTCAGCAAACCCTTTTTCGATCCAAAAATTGAAATTAGAGGCTTATGATCGGTTTGTAGCTTAAAATGTCGACCATGGAGAAAATGGTGAAATTTCGCTATTGCAAATATTACTCCTAACGCCTCTTTCTCTATCTGAGAGTAATTCTTCTCAGCCGGAAGTAGTGCTCTAGAAGCATGAGCAATTGGTTTTACTTGACCATCTGTCATTTTGTGTAAAATGCACGCTCCTATACCATACGCACTAGCATTGCAAGCTACTATGATT
Source organism: Acanthosepion esculentum (assembly GCA_964036315.1). Classification (NCBI taxonomy): domain Eukaryota; kingdom Metazoa; phylum Mollusca; class Cephalopoda; order Sepiida; family Sepiidae; genus Acanthosepion; species Acanthosepion esculentum. The sequence goes on from OZ038501.1 coordinate 41,548,584, forward strand.
TCTAAATCCGGGTTGTAATGGGTTAGAAATAATTCCGAGGTTAATACTTCCTTTATCTTTTCAAATGCTTTCTGGCATTCATTAGTCCACTTCCAGGGTTTTCCTTTCTTTAGTAATTCATTTAATGGTTGCCGCAGATCATACATTTTAGGGATGTATATTTGGTAATAATTGGCTAGTCCCAAAAAACTTTGTAAAGTTGTAATATCCTTCGGAGCCGGCATGTCTTTTATAGCCACTGCTCACTCTGGGTCTGGCCTTCTACCATTCTTATCGATGATCTGTCCCAGATATTTTACTTTGTCCATGAAAAACTCGCATTTAGTTTCCTTGAGTTTAAATCCAAACTCCTGTATTCTGGAAACTACTGCATTGACATGTTTCACGTGTTCTGCAATACTTGTACTTCTCATGAGGATGTCGTCCAGATACGCTACTGCGAAATCCAAACCACCCAACATCGAATCCATTACTTGTTGGAAAATGGCAGGGGTGACCTTAATCCCAAAGTAGTCTGTTAAATTTATACAGACCCCAATGTGTGTTAATACACAAAAGTTTACACGTTTCTTCCTCTACCAGTATTTGCAGATATGCATCGCTGAGGTCTATTTTCGAAAATACAGTACCTTCATTAAGCTTTGCAAATATTTCTTCTGCTGTTGGTAGAGGATAGTTATAGTCTTTGAGTGCCGCGTTTAACTCCGTTGAAAAATCTGCACAAACACGAATGTCTTTAGACTTTTTCTTCACGTATACCGTCGGAGCTACCCAATCACTGTAGTCAACTTTTTTGAGTACACCTGATTTCTCTAATCTGTCCAATTCTTTATCAATCTGTTTTATTGAGGCAAATGGAACATTCCTTTTCTTTTTGAATACCGCCTGAGCGTTTTCTTTTAAAAAGAATTTTGCCTCCATCTTGGTACACGTTCCCAAGCCCGGAGAAAAAACAGTAGGAAATGTTTCCTTTAGTTTCATTATTAATTTTTCGGCTTCAGAGTTAAAATTTTCTACCTTGTAACAGAAAGAATTTATCGGTAGATCCCACAACTGAAATTCTGTTATCCAGTTCGTACCAAGTAAATTTGTGTTATTTTCCATGACAAATAGTTTAACTTTTCGCGTTTTTTTATTTAACGTAACGTTTATAACAATTTCTCCAATAAATTGTATTTTTTATCCCGTCACTGACTTCGCTATTTTCTTTGTCTTCATTAAATTTGGTTTCCCCAACTTCTTCCACGTATGCAAATTTATGATAGAGAGATCCGAACCAGTGTCAAGTTGCATTTTTATTTTTATATTATTTATTTCGACGGTAACGAATTTTCTAGTTATTCCATCGTTTACCTCGTTGGACTTTAGTTTTCGTATTTTATTGCCCTTATTTTTTGAATGGCTATGTGTGTGTTTGTGCCAAACTCTTCCACAGGTGAAACATTTTTTATTCCTAAAATTGCAATATCTGTACCAGTGTAGTTCACCACAAGCAAAACATGGCTTCGGGCGCTTTTGTTTGTTTTTCACTGGTATTTTACTTTTTTCTTGATAATCTGCAATTTTGTTATTCTTTTTGTTCAACTAACTTTCTTTTTTGTACCGCATTTTCCTTAGATGCGAAACGCCAGACTGTTCTATCTTTTTAGCGTCTTTTTTTACGCTAACATATCTTGTGCATTCTTCTGCCAAATTCTGTACCGTAATACTTTTGCCAGTACTAATTTTCTTAACTCTGCGTCTTTTTCCACTACCAGACCTTGAATAAACACTAAGCACTTAAAATTGTCTGCACTTAGCTCTGCTAGCTTGAATTCTTCACAATGCTTATTCACATTGGCTGCGTACGTTATATAGTCATGTTCGTCATCTTTTATCAAATTTAAACATTTCCACCTCTTATGGAACAAAGATGTCTTTTGACTAAATAACTCGCTTAATATATTTACCGCCTCGGTAAATGTTAAGTCGTTAGTTCTTTTCGGTAAAATGTAATTTACCAATTTGTTATGCTCAGCAGTTCCTAATTTACTTAAAAGAAGCCTAACCTTCTTTCCTTCAGACCACAAATGGCAGTCCTCGTTATATATGTCTGTATATATATTTTAAAAAATATTTTTTTAAATATTCTTGAAAAGTTACCTCTTCATCTGGACTGTACGTGAATATTTCAATTGAATTCCATATTGTATTCTCTGGGAAGGAATCATTTTGTAGACTTTTCTCTTTTCTGTTCTCGGTTATTTCCAGAATTTTTCTTTGAAACTCCTCATGCATCTGTTCCATTTTCTGTTGGAATTGCATCTGTCTATTGAAAGTTTCCTCCTGTAACTGCTTCTGGAAAGTATTTTGTTGTTCTAATATTTTCGTTTGTTGTTCCAATTGGAACTTTAAAAAATCCTGGAGTAGACTTTTGCATTCCTCCATTTTTTTTTTTTCAAACTGTAAATCCGAGACTTTGTCGCCCACGTTATTTGTGGCGAACAAAATTTTTTCTTCCTCCCTATGAGTGCAAATTTCGTCGTTAAAACCACTGTGGCAGACAAACTTTTTATTCCTCCTTATGAGTGCAAATCTTCGCTGCCAAAAGTTGTATTGGCGAACAAATTTTTTTTTTCTCTGCCTCTGTATGAGTACGAATCGTCTTCGCCAAAAGTTGTTTTGGCCAACGATTTTTTTTTTTCTCTCGTATGAGTTCGAATCTTCGTTGCCAAAAGTTGTTTTGGCCAACAATTTTTTTTTTTTTTCAAACTGTATGAGTTCAAATTTTCGTCGCCAAAAGTTGTTTTGGCCAACAATTTTTTTTTCTCCCCTGTATGAGTTCGAATCTTCGTCGCCAAAAGTTGTTGTGGAGTTATTTCCACAATATAACTTGTAGTCGGACTAAATGCGTCCTAAATGGGGTACAGAAACATTAGGAACTTGTAAATAAGTGTTACGCAGAGTAATCAAGTTTTGGTTGCTGATAACTCACTCTTTCCTCGACTACCTACTGACTCCTACTTATAATAGGTGGGAGAGTCTATTCTCTAGACCAGGTGTCTTTCACTATAACAAATAAAGCTGGCTTACCACATCTGATGATCTCTGGCAGTAGGCCATCTTCATCCAGTGCTTTTTCTCAAGCTGGAGCATCAATGGCCTTTTCTCTGTAGACTACCAGACATTCAATATCATCAAGCACTTCTTTAATGATAAAACTTTACTCAAAAGAAAATTCTATGTAGTGCTCTACTCATCATCCCATTTGTTTGTCTGTAATTAACTTCCCTATATTTCAATTCAGCAGTGCAGATTTCTTTGTTGCTTTGACAGTTGCTTGTTTAATATTCCAGGTGTTGTTGGTGTCTGAAGCCTGTTGGATTCTATCAGACAATTGAAACCAGTAGTCATTTGCACAGAGACATGCAATTTGATAGGTCTTGCTTGCTGCAAGCAGCTTTCAGAGCTTGCAGATTTTTCTGGCTAGGGTTATGTTGAATCTAATCAGTGTAGCATGTAGCATTAATGACTGGCTCTAATGTGGAAATGTTAGCTTCAAACCAGTCTTTCTTGTGTACCTTCTTTCCATACATTGTAGATAGTGTTCCAAAGTTCTAGGTCTCTCACACTGATTAGTCACTGGGGATGGTTTCCACATGCCTCTCTAAGAACCTGTTTTTTTTTTTTATCAGGATAGGTGATCTTGTTAGCATTAATTCTCATCTGACATTTCTTTAAATGATGGAGATTCTTAAGTTTTAGGGAGATGTCAGTGACGCAGTCAGCATTATGGTAAGCTCTGGTATTGCAGGTCATTGTTTAGAAAGTCACATCTGGTGATGACTAAGTCCAGCTTGTGCCAATGATTTGACCTTGGATGTCAAATTTATGCCCCTTGCTTGAAACTCTAGCACTACAGAGAAGAAAAAGGATTTGTAAGATGGCAGCCACACATCCTCACATGTCACATATCAATCTATCAGTAATCTACTGGTCAGGTTTTACATCTATTGCCATTCAATAGTAAATAAAATGTATAATGGTTCAAATTGTTTGTTCATTCTTATCTGACACAAATAAATGCACCCAGCAACACAACAGTTCCTCATTTAGAAATCCACTGTTTGGAAGTCACATTTCCTGTAGAGCTGCCATGTCAATGTTCAACCTGTTTAGCTCATAATTAATCACTGCAGTCTTGCAAGTATCATCAATTTCCTGCACATGGTTCACACATTCCAGTTTATGATAAGATAGAGCTGTGGATCCTTCATTCTTTTTCCCCTTTTGCTGTTGGTTCGGTGCATAGTTATTGATCTGCTTGTTAAGCTAGGCAGATCATATCAGGTCAACACTCTACTGTCCAGAAGTGGATTACGCTGCTCATATTCCACCCGATGCAAAGCAAGAACTTCTGTGGAGGGAGGCTTGTCAGATATGTCACGATCACCATTTCTAAACCTTTTAAGCTAGGCACCTCCATGAAATGTAAAAAAAAGAGCATAGCTTGATGAAAAAGATGCCAAACTTGACGAAAACAACATTTTATCGTCTAAATGTTTATGTTATTATTAAGAGGAAAGATCAAAGTATTTTTGTGGTATTTTTTTACATTTGTTAATCGTTCCTAACACGTCTGAAAATTTCGTTAAAAATCTTGTTTTTTTTGAGTCAGCAAAATTGACCATTTTTTTCCATTTCATAGAATCAATGAAAATCTCAGTTTGAAACTTTTTAAAAATCAATTATCATTTTTTAAAAACTTATTTTAAGAAAATCAGAAATTATAATGTTTATTTAAAATATTTTGAACCAAGTTTAACTTAGCTTTTGCGCCGAAAAGATGTAATTTGAAAATAAATCAAAGCCGGTCATAAACTTTCGCCTCATTTGACAGGTGTTGAATGACCTATTGATGGATTACGTGAGGATAATTTGTTCTACGGAAGGAGAAAAGTGAAATATTTTACATTTAAGTGATCAAATTATTTACCTCGTTATTTTTAAGGAAAACTTTCAGTGCTCTAATTTTTTTGTACTTACCTTTACGTTTACGATTCTTTATGGAAAATATATATATATTATAATTAAAAAAGACTGTTACGAATGAGATTAAATTTCATAAGTATTTCCATTCATTTTATTAATTTTGAGATTTCATTTATGGAAAAAATGCCATAACTGAGATTAATATAAAAATAATATCATATAAATTTCATAAGATGATACTGATACTTTTAGGTACCCTTCTCAGTTGAAATTGAAAAATCAAATAAACTTCTTCACACACAACTTAATTGTATTCTGGTTGGTCTTCCGTACTTTATAATTAGAGCCCGATTATAAACACAAAATTACATTTCTTAATTACTTCCTGTCTTCTGATTACACGAAACGATACAATTTACAAAGCGCTAAAAAAAGATCTATCTCATAAGGACACTTAGGAAACCCGACGCAGCTTTTAAGTAATTTTACAATATTTTAACAAATTAATGTAAAAATCTATTATAATTAAATAAATAACAAATAACTGTATTAAAAATTCATTTTTCATCGCAAATTTTTTTTTCCTTTCAGAAAATATTGTCCATATTCATAAAAACAACTAAAAGCAAATAAAAGCATTTGAAATTAAATAATATATTTGTTTTATTGAGTTTTGTATGTTTTGTATGTTTCAGGTACAATGGGTCCAATTAAAAAAAAACAAAAACATGATTTGCATTCTTCAAAGCCTTGTGCTTTTAACTATTGTAATCACTAAACCCGACGCGAGCGAATTTCTAGAGTTTTCATAAAATTAGTTAGGGGAGTAATAAATATAATAAAAAAAATATTTCTGCCATGACTATAATAAAAAAAAACATATTTATAATAATTTCCATCATCTGTGAATACTTTCTGAAAGTTTCATTAACATCCGATTTATTTTATTTTTTATTTTTGCAAGATTTCCAAAAATAATGGGTGTCATACAAAAAAAACGTGCTAAAAATTGTATATGTTATTTTACTAGTGACGGTGATACAAAGATAAACAATGTTTTTTTAATCAAAATTTAGAATGTTCTAAAAAGAAGGAAAATTTTTAAAAATAATGAAAAAAAACTTTGGTCTTTCCTCTTCATGATAACATAAGCATTTAGACGATAAAATTTTGTTTTAGTCAAGTTTGGTGTCTTTTTCATCATGCAATGCCATATTTTTAGCGATTTCGTGGAGGTACCTATTTTAAGCCATATCTGACATGTACAAACCTTGACTGCATCTATATACACTATGCAAATTTTTCCAAATGCCTCTTTCAAAATTCACACAGTAAGAAATGGCAAAAATATTAATTTTTAAAGTTATAATCCTCCTTAGGGTTTTAACTGTGAAATGCACTATAAATGATATATTGTTGGATAGGAGATGAGAATTCTGGATGCAATTTCTTACCATTTAACTTTGATTCTACTGGGTTCAGTTTAATTCATAGTGCTGAAATACATAATTACTTTTCAAACAACTTAATAAGTTTTTAATGAATTTATTAAGTTAATATGATGTATAAACTACTTATCTAAAAATAAAATAATGTGACAATAATGATAATCTGGAAATATATTCTATAAATGTTGACCTTCATTTGGAATCTAATTCTCATTTAGTGATTATATTACTAAATCAAAGCTTACATAAAAATATATTTATTCAAACAATTACAGTTCACTTCCAACTTGTATGTGAATTTGCTGAGAGCTCAAACAAACAAAATTCTAAAATCCATTCTTTATGAAGAAAATAAGTGGAAATCAGATAATGCAAAAGCCTGAAAATATCTAAATATAAAAAGTAGTTTTGAGACAAAAAACAAATTGTCTCTCAAAGAAAAATATAAAATTTATTAAATGGAACTAAACACCACCAGACTGCAATTCAATACCATTATTTGAATCATTCAGTAATCAATGACATTCAACTTAATGAAAGCTATTTATAATTTAACAGATGATGTGCATAAAATATATAAGCACTACATTACTACAAATTACTATTTACATTTGCTACAAATTTTTAATCAAGTGAAATTATAAAAGGTTGCATTTTAATTCTACATATTATGCTTTTATAGCAATTCAATACAAGCTAGAATAAAAGTTATCCCAATAATTTTGTCTACAAACCTTCAATACACAAGATAAACATTTTCACATTGATAAAACACATTTTAAAGGAAATTGTTAGAATATAAATATACATGACCAGACTTTTCCAGTGGAAGCCATACTAGCATCTGATAATGCATATGCAAATTTGTGTATAAGGTGCTACCCTCTATGACATGTTATATATCTAAGACAAAGCCATTTTGAAAGACAGGTTTTTTGATCACATTTTTTTATTACTTTATACATCAAGGGACTTTTTTGTGATGTTAGAAATCTGCATTAAACTGACAAAACTGCACAGCTATCCATGTGTACTACTGCAAGCTAAGATGGCATTCCTCAAAATACATGAACTCCCCACCACATTTAATCAATGCCACAGAATTCATGCAACAAGCAAAACAGTGTACACATTTGGTAAAAGAAGGTGGGTTGCTAGTTGACCTGCCCACTTTGAGAAAAATATTGTTTCTGTCTTGGTGGTTGACAGGAAATCAAACAAACTATCATATCCACAAAAGACTATGTGATAAAATCACTGATGAGTTTGAGGATAAAGGCACAACCTTGTGGAATATACTGCTGAAGATTGTTTAACCCTGACAAAAAATAGAGTATATTCCACTTGGGATATTAGGATCAGAGAAAAAATCATGTTACTGGATATGAGGTTCCTGGCTACATGTTGGGAACTTATTTGGTTATATATTTTTGACAATGTGTTCCCAATATATAGCTAAGAACCTCATTTGGTTATCTGTTTCCTTCAATTTAAGGAAATCATGGCTTTGAGTCCCACAAAAGTGAAGCTTTAAACTCATGACAGATCAGAAAGCCCAGGGCTCAGAATTAATTGAATTAAGATCATCTTATTACTTATCTCTAAATGTGAAAAAAATTAGAATTTGTTAGAACTAACACTAAGCAATGCAAAAAAGATTTGTAGAATAAACTTTTAACAAAACAATACTTACATATTAAGTTTTCTACTTATCATAAACTAAATTAAAAAATACAAGTTAATTATGATGTAAGGTATGTTACTGTAAATGAAAACATTTGGATAAAACTTTAAAAACTTTTTGATTGTTATTAGTTGGGATGCACTAGTATTTTTTATATAGAAAATGAATGAATAGAGTATAATTCTTAAATAAAAGTATTTTTCAAGGTGATCCAACTAAAATGTTTAAATAAAGAGTTGTGATTTTTTTTTAAATTACAATAAAATTTAACTTATTTTTGTATTTATTCCTGTTTAAAACTTAAAATATTTTTTATTTTCTAAAAATTTTAATGTTTTTATTATACTACTAACTATTAATGGTGACCTAACTCTAACAGCTCAGTGAGTGGGAAAACTGGCTGGTTACATTCAATGCCTCGAAAACCAAACTAGTTAGATTCTATCATCACCAATCATACCGTGAACTACCACCAATCACAATGAATGGATGTTCCCAACCCATACCTCAAGTGGAACTCGTACATATGATGCATTACTAAAGATGCTGGGAAAATGGTTGGTTCCCTGTACCACTCCAGTACATTCATGGCCTAAAGTAAAAGAGCCATGGGCTTGCATTCATATGGTTTACTTTTGGGTGACATTCCCTGGATAGCCTGAAGTGATTAGAGTTCAGAATAGGAAGGCAGCCACAATAAAGCAAATATTATGAATCATGTTTTCCAGAAATGGGGTGCCAAAAACCGTTAGACTCTGACAATGTACTAGAATTTTGTGATGAAACGTTGTGTTTGTGGTTAAAAAAAATTGGATGCCTCTCTTAGAAAACACAACCATACCACACACAATTGAATGGAATTGCAGAAAGAATGGTGCAAATGGCAAAAATGGGATTGAAGGCATTTTTCCCCATCCAGAGACACCATAATAAAAGACAGGAAGAGCAAGTTATAGAACTATTCTTCATGCTGGTAGAATGCAAAGTCTCTCAGCATTGATAGGTGGACAAATTAGATCAACTATACCAATTTCATATTCAATAAATTAAAAAAAATGTGGTAAAATTCCTGCCAAAGCTAACTTTATTGCACAAAAGGGACATATTACAGCTATATGAGCAACAAGTCGATGGAATTTATTCTGATCAAATAAGACCTAGAATTGACAACAAAGAAGTCAAGATGGAAGATGAGTAAGAACCTGAAAGGAGGAAAGCTTCTCATGGAGAAAGTGAACCTAGTAAAAAAAAAACTATGGAGGACAGTTTGCATGACTTCAATATGGATTTGGAAAATCAGAATTAAGATGAGTCCAGACTTAGATCCCCAATAAAAAAGACCAGGTACACACCAAACTTTTACTATTGTTCACAGAAGTCACAGATCAACCTGCTTATGGAAGGTGTAGTGAAAAGGCAAAATGGATTTACCCTATTTTCAATAGAGTCAAGCAACTATTAATAAGACAGTTGTCACTCAGTACAGAGGTGGGGGTTAACTTTACAACACCATGGTTAAAGACCCTCAAGAAATAGAGAAGAAGCATCGGACCAAATGTAGCAATATTCAATGCATGGATATGGATGATAGATTTACAAATGTGCAAAATGTATTCTGGCAAAAAAAATTATCTAGCACAGCACAGTGAACCAACTCTCCTAGCAACTGATTCAATATAATCTTTCCACAAAAAGGTTCAATGAGTTGCTCTCACTGATGTTAGCATCAGCCATGCTGATGGAATTCAAAAATAGTTCTCTAAGATGACTAAATGACTAAAAGACAGCAATTTTGTTTGGGAGGCATTGAAGTTTACAAGCTCAATTTGTTAAGAGAGATTGGATCATCAAAAATTTGGCCAGAGACACCATAGGCTTGTAAAGAAGACCAGCATACCGAACCCAAGCTTCATCATTTTTATCTAAAGTTGGACAAGCATTTTCTGTAATAACTTAACACATCAGCAGTTGACCTACAGAAGCAAAATCTATATTGTTTATCTGAAAGAAGGCCATGCATAGTATGATGCTTAACAAATTTGGTGCTGATTATTGCCTATTTGGGATCAGAGGTAGATAACTAATAGGATGATAATTTGAGGGATCAGAAGGTTCACCAGAATTCTTAAAGACAAGAACTACAGAAGAGGACTTCCAACTAGAAGGAAAGCAAGAAGTAGCAAGACATTTGTTGTAGAGCTTAGAGAGAACAGGAACCAGTTCAGGAGCATATTTCTTTAGGACAAAATCAATCTCCCCAGTCCCATCTATTTCTGTTTCACAATCTCTCCAAATCAGCCTACTCTCCTTCCTCCTCTCTCATTTTACTCAGACCGTTTTTCCCCAAGAACTACCCCACTATCACTTTGATGGATTGACTCCTGGGCAGGTGTTTCCTTGAACACTAGAATCTTCAAGACAATGGGCAATTGTTATGTATCTTTCTTATCCTCAAAATTTTCACTTTATACCACCTCATTCATCATTTGCATTTTAACAGTAACCTTCTTCCTTGTGTGGCTCTCAAACCTAGTACTGAGTAAATTTTAGCATAAAAAATCCTTCTCCAACAACAACCACATCAAAAAGATTTTCAATGGAAAATATGGGAAAAGATCAACTGAAAAAGAATGAACATAAAAAATATCATGGAGAAGACATAGGCTGTGTCAACTTAGATATACTCAATGATTGAAAGAACTTCAGAAATATTGTGCTCGGAAAAAGAAATTTAAAGGACATTACAAATTTCTCGTAACTCTTTCTGGGTACATGGCAAATGTGGAGTATGATAGAGGTGGCTAATAACTCCAAAATGTTGCTTGTACTAATGGCTTAGAATAACTGGAAGGCACAAAAATAGAAAATTTTATGGAGGATCCATGCATTTTTTCAATCATTCCTTTAGAGAACTTAACTTTACTAAGGGTTTATAGAACCAGTAAAACAATTATGGTTCTCTAGTTAGTTACTTTGAATGGCTGAAAGTCAAGGTTATTGTTTACAAGAGCTAAACTTGTTTGAAAGAGACACATTCCCTTATTACAAGTCACTATGAGAATGTTCTGTTGAGGAATTTTCATTTCTTCTCAATATACTTTCATAGTAAATCAAGTCTCTTGACCATACACTTCTTTCTACATTTGTTTATCTTTGCTAATCCAGCAGACAAATGCATTGGATATTATCATGAAGGAGAAAATGTTTTGTTTCGCAGAGACAGCAGGTTGTGAGTGAAGTCTTCCATCAGATTAATCTTTTTGTGATGTCATTGAGATAAATAGGTAGTATTAGTGGGTGATTGGAATGCCAATTGAGACTATAGAAGTTATAACTGAAGGGTTCTAAAATTCCTTCAGATGTAAAACTTTTTTCATGAATTCATCAGTAGACTTGATCTTATTGATAAATTTCAAAATGAGCACCCAAAGAGATTAGAATGGACTTGAACAGATATGGGTGGTTTGAGTATGATGCAGCTACATCAATTAAGTTTTATTTAGGTGTCAACTGAAAACATGTAGGTTGGTCATAGTTTTCATAGTATAATTTATTCAGTCATCATTGTTTATAGGCTAGTCCGAGTTAGATAAGGCTAAATTTAGGGCTAATGGATACTTGAAACTTAACTAATCCTTATTAAATAAAGATTTTCAATACCAGCTAATGTTAATTTCTTATTGATAGAGGATGTGATTCAAAATAAGTTGTGGAATAAATTTGAAAGAAGAATTATGTTGTTTGCTGCTTATTATAGTCACCAAATCAAGCTAGTTAGCAGTACAAGTAGCAACTGAATCTAAAATAGATTCAAACATGATAGGGATGGAATTAATAATTTTCAACCCTTAACTATGTGAAATATAGAGTTAAGATTTTGGCCAGGATCTTATTATCTGATTACAGGTTATGCAGGATCATCCAAAAGCCCCCAATGATTTGTTCTTTTTTTAATCAATTCACCCAAAGCAAGGCGATAATGCTACTAAAACACAAAGGAGTGAAAGAGAATGAAAAGACTTTAGAAGGAACCGGAAACTCAATCCTAAAGTGAAAACAAAAGATAAACTTCTACTCCTGTTTAAGAGACTGAGGAGTGTGATTTAATATGCATGATCATGGTGTTAGTGAATTATCAATATGTGTTAATCAATTTAGATCAGTCCAAGTCATTTCAGTGGCCACTTTCAAACTTGAATTTCA